>JACYXH010000708.1:377882-525382 GCA_026745465.1 Lota lota
CTCATTTTGATAAAAAAAATCAGCACAAATTGTTTTATTCATTTTTGTTTTATAGGTCAAAGTGTTTCACATATTGTGTTCCCGATTTAATGTTGCTGATCAATTTGAATTTATTATTTATTTATTGATTATATTTTATTTTATTTTTCAGTATCAACTGGTCAAAAAATGTTTACAGTTTAAATAAGGATTAAAAAAAATCAGGCAAATTGATGCACTTTAAGTCTTTTCTGTTACAGACTAAAAAACAATGTTAATAAAGTTATTCTTTGTTGTAAGTTGATCTATATTTCTCTTTTTTGTTTTTTTGTTTTCTTTAATGTTAATAAGAATACAATGTTATGCAGAGGTGTACTTATAACAATTTTATAGACAAATGATACTATTTACAGTCGCGGCGGAGAGTTGGGGGGGGCGCGAAATGTTTATTTCTTCCTAGGGGGGGCGTAACAGAAAATAATTGAGAAGCACTGATTTAATGCAACAAAAAGTCTGGCATTTAATAAAAATATGTGGCAATATGAAATAAAAGTCCCCTGAAATAAATAAATGTGGCATTAAATAAATAAATGTTGCATTACGAAATAAAAGACCCCTGGAATTAATAAATGTGGCATAAAATAAATAAATTTAGCATTTTGAAATAAGTCCCCTGACACAATATAAAAAATACAGAATATATAGGACATCTGTTTTTAAATGCAGCTGTACTATTGAGAACTCTTCTATTAAACCTTCATTACCCTTTATAATCAGGCTTATATAGTTATAGGAACCAACGAATAATAAAGAATAAAGCTGTTGAGAACTCTTCTATTAAACCTTCATTACCCTTTATAATTAGGCTTATATAGTTATAGGAACCAACGAATAATAAAAAATAAAACTGTTGAGAACTCTTCTATTAAACCTTCATTACCCTTTATAATTAGCCTTATATAGTTATAGGAACCAACGAATGATAAAGAATAAAGCTGTTGAGAACTCTTCTATTAAACCTTCATTACCCTTTATAATTAGGCTTATATAGTTATAGGAACCAACGAATAATAAAGAATAAAGCTGTTGAGAACTCTTCTATTAAACCTTCATTACCCTTTATAATTAGGCTTCTATAGTTACAGGAACCAACGAATAATAAAGAATGAAGCTCCAGCCCCGATCCAATATACAACAAAAGAAGAAGAGAGAACAGATCTGTTTATTGCCGCTACGCTCGCTGCAGGAACGCGCCCCGGCGTGCACGCGCACAGTGCACACACGAGCAGCAGAGCTATGAGAGCAGCAGACAGCGGATTCAGCCAGAGTAGCAAGTAGAGGAAGCAGCTGTGTGTGTGTGTGTGTGTGTGTGTGTGTGTGTGTGTGTGTGTGTGTGTCGGGGGAGGGGGGGGGGGTGTATGTGTGTGTGTTCAGTAAAGTGACATTCAATGGTGATATTTTGCACATTCCTGCACAACTGTACAGCTGCATTTTAAAAAGAGACTAACTATATATTCTGTATTCTTTATATAGTCCGTATGTATTTCATATATTGTTTCTTATTTAAATGATTATATTTTCATATTTAATTTTCTTTGCACTCAAAACATTTAACATTCTGCTGAGAGTGTGAGTGCAGTATGAATATATATATGTGTGTATATTACTCTGTGTGTGTGTGTGTGTGTGTGTGTGTGTGTGTGTGTGTCTATTAAATAAACAGTGCTAATTAGTTAAATAAGTCACTTCTCTTCCAAGGCGCGGGCATCAACCAGTAGAAACAGAGTGAAGCATTTGAGCCACTGCAGCAGTCAGAGTGGCCATGTTGAGTCAAACAACACAATGTTAGACGCTGTGGAGACAATGTTGGTGGGTTCATTTTGACAAGTTAACACCACAGACAGGTGTGTGTGTGTGTGTGTGTGTGTGTGTGTGTGTGTGTGTGTGTGTGTATGTGTGTGTGTGTGTGTGTGTGTGTTATAGGAACAATGAGTAAAAACCACTGCGCTAGCTAGCAGGGGAGGACAGGAAGTCTTGTTCAGGAAACCAAAGTTACGCTTTAAACTCAAATCAAAGTCACATGAAGTGGAGGCCCTTCTTTCTTTCTGGAGACAAACAACACATTTTCAACTACGTAGTCTCACAGAAACATTATAAGGTGAGTCCAAAGAATATAAAAAAGATATTTTTTACTTGATATAAAAAAGGTTTTCTCGGAATGGCCTGTACTTCAGACCAGGACACTTCCTGGTCTGAAGTATGTTTGGGTGGTGTATCCAACTGACTATGTTTGGGTGGTGTATCCAACTGACTATGTTTGGGTGGTGTATCCAACTGACTATGTTTGGGTGGTGTATCCAACTGACTGTGTTTGGGTGGTGTCTCCAACTGACTGTGTTTGGGTGGTGTATCCAACTGACTATGTTTGGGTGGTGTATCCAACTGACTATGTTTGGGTGGTGTATCCAACTGACTATGTTTGGGTGGTGTATCCAACTGACTATGTTTGGGTGGTGTCTCCAACTGACTATGTTTTGGTGGTGTATCCAACTGACTATGTTTGGGTGGTGTCTCCAATAGACTATATGGGTGGTGTCTCCAACTAACATTGTGTGTGTGTACGTGTGTGTGTGTATGTTTTTGTATGTGCATGCATCAGTGTGTGTGCATGCTTGCGTGTCTGAAGTCTTAAAAAGCTTTCCCTGTAAACACGTGATGAGAGATGACGGTTAACATCGCTTCCTCTCTGAGACGTTAAAGTCTACCTCCTCATTTGAACTTCAGTCTTACGCAGTGAGCAGCCATGAAGATCAATCTTTCTCTAAATCCACTTTTGATCTATAAATAATTATTATATATTAAAAAATATATTTCCCTGATTTACTTGTTTTAGGAACACTTTAACCTCCTTTACTTCCCTTGTATTTATACTTTATAACTTTATACCGTATGGAGCAGAGCACATTTTGATCACGGAATAGATACGGTAAGCCTACAGTTTACTACAGTTTATATTGTCTTTAGGTTATTGGTATATTATAACGATCTCATCTCGGGAAATGTGTCAATTAAAGACAGTTCACTTTAGAGAACTACAACGTTAGTTTAATGTTTCACTATTGTGCTTTTCAAATGATATAATAATATTATATTACATATATTTTTACAAATATGTAAACAAACCAAAATCACTATTAAAGCTGCACAACATAACTTTGGCGATAGACAAAGAGTATAGGAGAAAATGGTGAGAAAGAAAAGACAACTTTGTGCACTGTTCTTTTGAATCTTCATTCAGATTATGTCCTGTTTGCAGAGAACATTAACAACTTAGATTTGACTAAAGAAGCAATATTTTTCCTTGATAGGTTATGTGCAGGTTTGACACAATTATTAACAAAGTCAGTGGTTAGAAGAAAGAGAAAGACAGAGAGAGACAGAGACACACACACACAGAGAGGGAGATAGACAGAAACACAAACACACAGAGACAGACAGAGAGAGACAGAGAGAGAGAGACAGAGAGAGAGAGACAGAGAGAGAGAGGCACAAAGAGACAGAGAGAGAGATGCAGAGAGTGTGTGTGTGTGTGTGTGTGTGTGTGTGTGTGTGTGTGTGTGTGTGTGTGCGCGCGGGTGGGCGTGCACGTGTGGAAATAAATAAACAATGCTAATTAGTTAAATAAGTCACTTCTCTTCCAAGGCGCGGGCATCAACCAGTAGAAACAGAGTGAAGCATTTGAGCCACTGCAGCAGTCAGAGTGGCCATGTTGAGTCAAACAACACAATGTTAGACGCTGTGGAGACAATGTTGGTGGTTTCCTCTTGACAAGTTAAGACCACAGACAGGTGTGTGTGTGTGTGTGTGTGTGTGCGTGTGTGTGTGTGTGTGTGTGTGTGTGTGTGTGTGTGTGTGTGTGTGTGTGTGTGTGTTACAGGAACCATGAGGAGACAGAGAGAGAGAGAGTGAGACAGAGAGAGATAGAAGGGTAGGGCAAGAGAGAGAGAGATAAAGAGAATGAGAGAGGGGTAGAGAGAGACAAAGAGAATGAGAGAGGGGTACTGAGAGAAGAGGAGATACAGAGAGGGGTAGAGAGAGATAAATAAGATGAGAGAGGGGTACTGAGACAGATGGAGATACAGAGAGGGGTAGAGAGAGAGAGAGATAAAGAGAATGAGAGAGGGGTACTGAGAGCTATAGCCATACAGAGAGGGGTAGAGAGAGAGGCAGAAAGAGGTCGTGAGACGGAGAGAAAGGTAGAGAGGGGGAGGTAGATAGAGTGAGGGGTAGATAGGGTGAGGGGTAGATAGAGTGAGGGGTAGATAGAGAGAGGTATAGAGCGAGTGAGGGGTAGGTAGAGTGAGGGGTTGATAGAGTGAGGGGTAGATAGAGTGAGGGGTAGATACTGTAGAGTGAGGGGTAGATAGAGTGAGGGGTAGATAGAGTGAGGGGTAGATAGAGTGAGGGGTAGATACTGTAGAGTGAGGGGTAGATAGAGTGAGGGGTAGATAGAGTGAGGGGTAGATAGAGTGAGGGGTTGATAGAGTGAGGGGTAGATAGAGTGAGGGGTAGATACTGTAGAGTGAGGGGTAGATAGAGTGAGGGGTAGATAGAGTGAGGGGTAGATAGAGAGAGGTGTAGATACTGTAGAGTGAGGGGTAGATAGAGTGAGGGGTAGATAGAGTGAGGGGTAGATAGAGTGAGGGGTAGATAGGGTGAGGGGTAGAGAGAGTGAGGGGTAGATAGAGTGAGGGGTAGATAGAGTGAGGGGTAGATGGAGAGAGGTGTAGAGAGAGTGAGGGGTAGATAGAGTGAGGGGTAGATAGAGTGAGGGGTAGATACTGTAGAGTGAGGGGTAGAGAGAGTGAGGGGTAGCTAGAGTGAGGGGTAGATGGAGAGAGGTGTAGAGAGAGTGAGGGGTAGATAGAGAGTGTGTGGAAAAGCTAGTGAGATGTGATACACTCTGACATGTACTAGTAGTGTGACAATACGTGGCTGCTGTTGGCTCAAAAGTGACTAGAGGTTTGTGTGAAAACTAATATAGAAGCTGTGTGTGTGTGTGCATGTGTGTGTGACAGGAACCATGATAAGTAATAAGATGGCAGAACCACTGCGCTAGCTGGCAGGGGAGGACAGGAAGTCTTGTTCAGGATACTAAAGTTAAGCTTTAAACCCAAACCAAAGTCACAGGAAGTGGAGGCACTTCTCTCTTTCTGGAGACAGAACAACACCTTTTAACCTAAATAGTCTGACACAAACATTATGATTTGAGTACAAAGAACAGAAAAAAGTGTCTGATCATTTTTTAACCGAGTTAAAACACGGAATGGCCTCTGCTAACACTTCCTGGTCTGAAGTATGTTTGGGTGGTGTATCCAACTAACTATGTTTAGGTGGTGTCTCCAACTGACTAAGTTTGGGTGGTGTATCCAACTGACTATGTTTGGGTGGTGTATCCAACTGACTATGTTTGGGTGGTGTATCCAACTGACTATGTTTGGGTGGTGTATCCAACTGACTATGTTTGGGTGGTGTATCCAACTAACTATGTTTGGGTGGTGTATCCAACTGACTATGTTTGGGTGGTGTATCCAACTGACTGTGTTTGGGTGGTGTCTCCAACTGACCATGTTTGGGTGGTGTCTCCAAATGACTATGTTTGGGTGGTGTCTCCAACTGACTGTATGTTTGGGTGGTGTATCCAACTGACTATGTTTGGGTGGTGTATCCAACTGACTATGTTTGGGTGGTGTATCCAACTGACTATGTTTGGGTGGTGTATCCAACTGACTATGTTTGGGTGGTGTCTCCAAATGACTATGTTTGGGTGGTGTATCCAACTGACTATGTTTGGGTGGTGTATCCAACTGACTATGTTTGGGTGGGGTCTCCAACTGACTATGTTTGGGTGGTGTCTCCAACTGACTATGTTTGGGTGGTGTCTCCAACTGACTATGTTTGGGTGGTGTCTCCAACTGACTATGTTTGGGTGGTGTCTCCAACTGACTATGTTTGGGTGGTGTCTCCAAATGACTATGTTTGGGTGGTGTCTCCAACTGACTGTATGTTTGTCCTACATGGTTAACTGGCTGTGTGATGGTTGATTCACTTTATTCAGGGTTCTGGTTAAACTGGGTGGGTCCCCCTTGAACACAATCACACAGCCTGACAGAGACATGAACAATACATCCCACTCCAGGAGGGCTTAATCACAGCTCAGTACACAACATACAGAAGTAATTGTTCTGGTTACGGACTAGGAGCCAAATGCAAGACACCAAGACGAGAAGGGAACGGGTTGAAAGGGATTTATTATCGGTAGTCACGGTACAGGCAAGGGCTAGGCAGGCGGGCAATGTTCGGCAACGGTAGGCAAGCAGGCAGGGACTAGGAACAGGAACGGGAACGGGAGCGGAATCCGTAATAGGAACAGGAACGGGAGCGGAACCTGGAATAGGAGGGACTAAAGGCGGGGACGAAGTTAGAATCAGAATCAGAATCAGAAAAGCTTTATTGCCAAGTACGTTTTTTAAGCATACAAGGAATTTGTCTTGGTGATGTAGGTGCACGTCACGTTCTCTATTGCAGGTATTACCGTGAAAGGTTAACAAACAAACTAGCACTGGCTATGTGGGGAGACAGTGCTTAAGTACTGTGGTGGGTCATTTGCATATGGGCTGCAGGTGTGGGAAAACTGAGGGAGCATGAGGTGTAATGGAGGCTGGGTGCCACTAGATGGCGGAATTGGACGGAAACGGGAGAGGGTGTGACAGTAATAAGGTAAAGCCCTGTGATGGTACATTTGATGTGTTAAAGCAGTAAGAAGCTTAAAAACCAACAGGGCTACCAGAGCCTATAGAATATGATGCACGTGTTGGACATTTTAACAGCAGGAGACACAACCGACCTCCTGAAACGCTCAGTGGAACATGGACGCAACAGCCTGACCCAGCCCCAGAGTCCAATCAGCCTCAGCCAGGTGAGGCTGCTTCAACCAGCCATCATCCACTCATACATAAGTTAATGAATAACTAATATCTCTGACTATTAAACCCAGTTGTAAGATAACCTAAGTTAATGAATAACTAATATCACTGACTATAAAATCCAGTTGTACGATAACCTAAGTTAATGAATAACTAATATCTCTGACTATTAAACCCAGTTGTAAGGTAACCTAAGTTAATGAATAACTAATATCTCTGACTATTAAACCCAGTTGTAAGATAACCTAAGTTAATGAATAACTAATATCACTGACTATAAAATCCAGTTGTACGATAACCTAAGTTAATGAATAACTAATATCTATGACTATTAAACCCAGTTGTAAGGTAACCTAAGTTAATGAATAACTAATATCTCTGACTATTAAACCCAGATGTAAGATTACCTAAGTTAATGAATAACTAATATCTCTGACTATTAAACCCATTTGTAAGATGACCTAATTTAATGAATAACTAATATCTCAAACTATTAAACCCATTTGTAAGATAACCTAAGTTGATGAAGAACTAATATATCTGACTATTAAACCAAGGTGTAAGATAACCTAAGTTAATGAATAATATCTGACTAATTAACCCAGTTGTAAGATAACCTAAGTTAATGAATAACTAATATCTCTGACTATTAAACCCAGCTGGAAGATAACCTAAGTTAATGAATAACTAATATCTCAAACTATTAAACCCAGTTGTAAGATAACATAAGTTAATGAATAACTAATATCTCTGACTATCAAACCCAGTTGTAAGATGACCTAAGTTAATGAATAATATCTCTGACTATTAAACCCAGTTGTATGATGACCTAAGAAGATGTGTTCAGGGGGTTGTAAGGTCATGGAGGTCACATCAAGTTGGGTCCATCAGGTCTGGTCCCAGTCAGTGTGTGTTCAGTCAGTGTGTGTTCAGTCAGTGTGTGTTCAGTCAGTCTGTGTTCAGTCAGTCTGTGTTCAGTCAGTCTGTGTTGAGTCAGTGTGTGTTGAGTTAGTGTGTGTTCAGTCAGTGTGTGTTCAGTCAGTGTGTGTTCAGTCAGTCTGTGTTCAGTCAGTGTGTGTTCAGTCAGTGTGTGTTCAGTCAGTGTGTGTTCAGTCAGTGTGTGTTCAGTCAGTGTGTGCTCAGTCAGTGTGTGTTCAGTCAGTGTGTGTTCAGTCAGTGTGTGTTCAGTCAGTGTGTGCTCAGTCAGTCTGTGTTGAGTCAATGTGTGTTGAGTCAGTGTGTGTTCAGTCAGTGTGTGTTCAGTCAGTGTGTGTTCAGGCAGTGTGTGTTCAGTCAGTGTGTGTTCAGTCAGTGTGTGTTCAGGCAGTCTGTGTTCAGTCAGTCTGTGTTCAGTCAGTCTGTGTTCAGTCAGTGTGTGTTCAGTCAGTCTGTGTTCAGTCAGTCTGTGTTGAGTCAGTGTGTGTTCAGTCAGTCTGTGTTCAGTCAGTGTGTGTTCAGTCAGTGTGTGTTCAGTCAGTGTGTGTTCAGTCAGTATGTGTTCAGTCAGTCTGTGTTGAGTCAGTGTGTGCTCAGTCAGTGTGTGTTCAGTCAGTCTGTGTTCAGTCAGTGTGTGTTCAGTCAGTGTGTGTTCAGTCAGTCTGTGTTGAGTCAGTGTGTGTTCAGTCAGTGTGTGTTCAGTCAGTGTGTGTTCAGTCAGTGTGTCTTCAGTCAGTGTTTGTTCAGTCAGTGTGTGTTCAGTCAGTGTGTGTTCAGTTATTGTTCCCGCTCACTGTTATATGAAGTTAATTGGTTGCAAAATGTTGTCATTTTGTCATGCAGCTGCAAACTGTACAGCTGCATTTTAAAAAGAGACTAACTATATATTCTGTATTCTTTATATAGTCCGTATGTATTTCATATATTGTTTCTTATTTAAATGATTATATTTTCATATTAAATTTTCTTTGCACTCAAAACATTACAAATTCTGCTGAGAGTGTGAGTGCAGTATGAATATATATATGTGTGTATATTACTCTGTGTGTGTGTGTGTGTCTATTAAATAAACAATGCTAATTAGTTAAATAAGTCACTTCTCTTCCAAGGCGCGGGCATCAACCAGTAGAAACAGAGTGAAGCATTTGAGCCACTGCAGCAGTCAGAGTGGCCATGTTGAGTCAAACAACACAATGTTAGACGCTGTGGAGACAATGTTGGTGGTTTCCTCTTGACCAGTTAAGACCACAGACAGGTGTGTGTGTGTGTGTGTGTGTGTGTGTGTGTGTGTGTGTGTATGTGTGTGTGTGTGTGTGTGTGTGTTATAGGAACAATAAGTAAAAACCACGGCGCTAGGTAGCAGGGGAGGACAGGAAGTCTTGTTCAGGAAATGAAAGTTACGCTTTAAACTCAAACCAAAGTCACACGAAGTGGAGGCCCTTCTCTCTTTCTGTAGACAAAGAAAAACACATTTTAAACTACATAGTCTGACAGAAACATTATAAGGTGAGTCTAAAGAATAAAAATTTTTTTTACTATTTTTTACATTCCGAGAAATGTTTTCTCGGAATGGCCTGTGCTAACACTTCCTGGTCTGAAGTATGTTTGGGTGGTGTATCCAACTGACTATGTTTAGGTGGTGTATCCAACTCACTGTATGTTTGGGTGGTGTCTCCAACTGACTGTATGTTTGGGTGGTGTCTCAAACTGACTGTGTGTTTGGGTGGTGTCTCCAATTGACTGTATGTTTGGGTGGTGTCTCCAACTGACTATGTGTTTGGGTGGTGTCTCCAACTGACTGTGTGTTTTGGTGGTGTCTCCAACTGACTGTGTTTAGGTGGTGTATCCAACTGACTGTGTGTTTGGGTGGTGTCTCAAACTGACTGTGTGTTTGGGTGGTGTCTCATACTGACTGTATGTTTGGGTGGTGTCTCCAACTGACTATGTGTTTGGGTGGTGTCTCCAACTGACTGTGTGTTTTGGTGGTGTCTCCAACTGACTGTGTTTAGGTGGAGTATCCAACTGACTGTGTGTTTGGGTGGTGTCTCAAACTGACTGTGTGTTTGGGTGGTGTCTCAAACTGACTGTGTGTTTGGGTGGTGTCTCCAACTGACTAAGTGTTTGGGTGGTGTCTCAAACTGACTGTGTGTTTGGGCGGTGTATCTAACTGACCATGTTTTGGTGGTGTCTCCAGCTGACATCAAGTTTACTCCAACCCCATTTGTGTTCTAGTTTTCTGCAGCTTCGTTTGAGGGTGCGAGTCTCTATATGAAATGTCCTTAAACTGAATCGAGTCCTTCCATTTCCCACTGAGAGTAAAATAAGGAAGACTGATTTGGACCAATTAATAACACATGTAAAGATAAAAATATGTTATATGAATCAAAATCGATGTTATCATTCTATGAACTGGTTTGTGTGGATGTTAATTATGTATGTTAGAATAAATAAAAGTTCAACAACATGACATATCTATGTAGTATTTACAGTATATGTGTAACCCTCAGCTGCTGTCTATGATGACGTTAGCATAATTAGTCTTCACACCAATGGTCCGCTGTCTCTGGTCCAGACAGTGGTTTGTTACCAGTAGAGCTCTGGTCCAGACAGTGGTTTTTTGTTTGTTAGTTAGAGTATTGGCACAGTGTTTACATCACATCATAGTGTGTAGACTATATGGTGTTTACATCACATCATAGTGTGTAGACTATATGGTGTTTACATCACATAGTGTGTAGACTATATGGTGTTTACATCACATCATAGTGTGTAGACTATATGGTGTTTACATCACATCATAGTGTGTAGACTATATGGTGTTTACATCACATAGTGTGTAGACTATATGGTGTTTACATCACATCATAGTGTGTAGACTATATGGTGTTTACATCACATCATAGTGTGTAGACTATATGGTGTTTACATCACATCATAGTGTGTAGACTATATGGTGTTTACATCACATCATAGTGTGTAGACTATATGGTGTTTACATCACATCATAGTGTGTAGACTATATGGTGTTTACATCACATCATAGTGTGTAGAATATATGGTTTTTACATCACATCATAGTGTGTAGACTATATGGTGTTTACATCACATAGTGTGTAGACTATATGGTGTTTACATCACATCATAGTGTGTAGACTATATGGTGTTTACATCACATAGTGTGTAGACTATATGGTGTTTACATCACATCATAGTGTGTAGGCTGTATGGTGTTTACATCACATCATAGTGAGTAGACTATATGGTGTTTACATCACATCATAGTGTGTAGACTATATGGTGTTTACATCACATCATAGTGTGTAGACTATATGGTGTTTACATCACATAGTGTGTAGACTATATGGTGTTTACATCACATCATAGTGTGTAGACTATATGGTGTTTACATCACATCATAGTGTGTAGACTATATGGTGTTTACATCACATCATAGTGTGTAGACTATATGGTGTTTACATCACATCATAGTGTGTAGACTATATGGTGTCTACATCACATCATAGTGTGTAGACTATATGGTGTTTACATCACATCATAGTGTGTAGACTATATGGTGTTCACATCATAGTGTGTAGACTATATGGTGTTTACATCACATCATAGTGTGTAGACTATATGGTGTTTACATCACATCATAGTGTGTAGACTATATGGTGTTCACATCACATCATAGTGTGTAGACTATATGGTGTTTACATCACATCATAGTGTGTAGACTATATGGTGTTTACATCACATCATAGTGTGTAGACTATTTGGTGTTTAAATCACATAGTGTGTAGACTATATGGTGTTTACATCACATCATAATGTGTAGACTATATGGTGTTTACATCACATCATAGTGTGTAGACTATATGGTGTTTACATCACATAGTGTGTAGACTATATGGTGTTTACATCACATCATAGTGTGTAGACTATATGGTGTTTACATCACATCATAGTGTGTAGACTATATGGTGTTTACATCACATCATAGTGTGTAGACTATATGGTGTTTACATCACATCATAGTGTGTAGACTATATGGTGTTTACATCACATCATAGTGTGTAGACTATATGGTGTTTACATCACATCATAGTGTGTAGACTATATGGTGTTTACATCACATCATAGTGTGTAGACTATATGGTGTTTACATCACATCATAGTGTGTAGACTATATGGTGTTTACATCACATCATAGTGTGTAGACTATATGGTGTTTACATCACATCATAGTGTGTAGACTATATGGTGTTCACATCATAGTGTGTAGACTATATGGTGTTTACATCACATCATAGTGTGTAGACTATATGGTGTTTACATCACATCATAGTGTGTAGACTATATGGTGTTCACATCACATCATAGTGTGTAGACTGTATGGTGTTCACATCACATCATAGTGTGTAGACTATATGGTGTTTACCTCACATCATAGTGTGTAGACTATATGGTATATCCTAGACATGTCCACTACCTTCTAGAATACAGCTTGACCACTCCTAGACATGTCCACTACCTTCTATTATACAGCTTGACCACTCCTAGACATGTCCACTACCTTCTAGTATACAGCTTGACCACTCCTAGACATGTCCACTACCTTCTAGTATACAGCTTGACCACTCCTAGACATGTCCACTACCTTCTAGTATACAGCTTGACCACTCCTAGACATGTCCACTACCTTCTAGTATACAGCTTGACCACTCCTAGACATGTCCACTACCTTCTAGTATACAGCTTGACCACTCCTAGACATGTCCACTAAGCTACCAGCTATATTTTACCTCTACATGTTGTATCTTTATATTAAATTAATAATAATCTTGTGTGATTGCATGCATGTGCGAGCCTGTAAAATAATGGTATCTAATAAGAGTAGAATAAAAACATTTCCTGACAGTGATGGTTCAGATTGCAAGCTGATGATTGGTTAGAACTAAAACATGTGACATCGTTTTTCCATCTGAGCAGAAGCAGTGGAAGCTGACAGAGAGTAACCATGGACCCCATCTATGAACTGGACCCTGGACCCACTATGAAACCTGAGGACACGTCTTTGGACCAGGAGGAGACCAGGAAGAGAAGATTTGGTAGGTGCCCTTTTAAGAGAATTTAAAAGAAATAAACCAGTAAAAAATATATGTTTTCATTTACATACATTTAAGATTTACATTTAGCAAACGTTTTTAGCCAAAGTGACCAACCTGATGAACCAGCGACCGCATAGACAGATTTATTCTCCTAAATAACAACATGTGTATGTTCTAGACAAACAACACACATTTACGTTTCCAGAACAAACGACCTGTGATTACAGCCATGAGTTACGGACTATTACTAGGCTTCTCAAGTAGTTGTGTATTTCATGATATATGTTTGGTTTAGAATTTTCATTACTTATTATTAGTGGTAGTGCAACGTAACATTAGAGTGCCAATGGTTTTTTAATCCATATTTTAGTATTTTAATTAAGGCTACTCATTTAACCTAAGTGATATCAAGTGGACGTATGGACTTAACACAATTACATAAAGTTTGTAATTAATATGAACATATCTCAAATAATCCCAAAATACATATCCCACTATTTTCTGTGCGTGCCGTTGTGAATGTTTCTTGAAGATGGGGAGGGATTCTGCAGACAGTAGGGAGACTGTCTGGACTGGGAATGATTGTTTGTGTGTGTGTGTTTGTGTGTGTGTGTGTGTGTGTGTGTGTGTGTGTGTGTGTGTGTCCTACTCCTAAACAGCTCTAAAGTCGCACACCATTGTCACTGTGAGCTTCGGACTGTTGAGTATTCTCGTAATCTCCCTGCGCTTCTGTGAGTCTAAATCCTGTCATCCTATAGTTTGAATAGTATTAATGATTATAATAATAGTAATGATAGTTATTGTTATTGTTTTTAGAATTAATAATAAGAATAAGAATAATAAGAATAATAAGAATGAGAATAAGAATAAGAATAAGAATAAGAATAAGAATAAGAATATTAATAATAATATTATGTTTTCTTTCAAGGAGGTTGGACTTTGTGTTTGATTGGCTCTGGGTCCTGTTCTATTTAGAGACGATGTTGTTGTATTTTTGAGCTGATTTCTTCTGTACTTTTCTGTCCTGTCCTAGACTCAGTGACACCTTGTACAGGGGGGAGAGAGCAGTTAATGGATGAACTTGGTGAGTGTTTTACAAACGTCATGTTGTTATTAAAATGTCTTTGAAAAATACTTACTTAATAATATGAATACTAATAATATGAATACTTATAATACTTTTGTTATTTATGTATGAACATCCCTCTTCTTTATAAATTCAATTTTTTTATTGTCAGGCTAACAGAGCATAGACAGTGTTAGTCTATTGTTGTCTACTACACAAGGTCCGGTTTCTCTTGTGGTCTGCTAAAGTCAGGTTTCTATTGTAGTCTAATAAGGTCAGGTTTAGATTGTTGACTACTAAGGTAATGTTTATATTGTGTTCTACTAAGGTCATGTTTCTATTGTGGTCTACTAAGGTCATGTTTCTATTGTGGTCTACTAAGTTCATGTTTCTATTGTGGTCTACTAAGGTCATGTTTCTATTGTGGTCTACTACACAAGGTCAGGTTTATATTGTGGTCTACTAAGGTCATGTTTCTATTGTGGTCTACTAAGGTCAGGTTTCAATTGTGGTCTACTACACAAGGTCAGGTCTCAGGGTTGTGTGTCACAAGTAATGAAGACAGTAAGATAAGCAGTTCTGTGTTTGTTAAGGATTATCTTTTACATTCAACAGATGATTTGGCCCTTCTGGGCTGGCTGTTTTTCGAAAATAGTCTCTACTTTATTTCTACTACTGAGAAGAGCTGGACAGACAGTAGAGAAGACTGTCTGCAAAGAAATGCAGACCTGGTAGTTATCAACAGCAGAGAAGAACAGGTGACGGAGGCTGTGTGTGTGTGTGTGTGTAGTACATTTTTCATTCAGTCAGCTGTGTTGTCATGACAACAGATGCTATTACTATTGGAAACAGGGGTTTGTCAGCAGATTGAGGGGTGCTACCTGGATTGGACTGAGTGATCGAGACAAAGAGGGGATCTTCAAGTGGGTGGATGGTACCCACATGACTTCAAGGTAAGGCTGATGACTCTATTCAGCATCATCTCTTCTCTGAGAGTGACAGAGTGACATCACCTCAACACTGGGCTCAACTTTGCATTCCTTGTGGTTCTCAGTTGGAGACAAGGTGAACCACATGATGACGGTGGAGCAGAACACTGTGTAGCATCATGGGATGGCAGCTTGTCTGAAGAACCATGTGACAGACTACACTACTGGATCTGTGAGAAGGTCTTAGTCCTGGAACATCCAGAAGCTGACCTGAACAAAGAGGGCCCGTAGACTTTGTTTGTGTTCATGAGTTGAGAATGGTTCCTCCTTTCTATTCTCTGTGCAGTAGATACAGTATAAATACTCTTTATGAATGGAAAGGTGGTTGGATGTGTGTACCTCTGATCAGGGTCAGTGTCTACTAGTGATGCAGGGTTGAGGTATTTTCTCACCTGAATCCTCATCTTGTTGTAACTGCACCCGACCACTACTCAGACCGCCGTTTGTAAACTAGAGAAAATGACCCCCACGTCCGCTTCCCCCCCACTATTATAAAATGGTTCCCCATGAGACGAAATAAGTATTAGTATAATTCATTATTCATTTCAAGCTGTTATTTAATAATAGAATTTGTCTAAATTGTTCCCATCTTTTTCAGCACATGAGAACACCCTTTTATCTGTAATTCATTTGGATTAAAGCACCAATAAACTAACTGCATTCTTTCATTATTTAGGCAAAAATTTATTTGAACAGAAACACAGACCAACTGAAATATTACAAAATAAAGAGGCATTTGCATGTGAACATAAATAAAGAATACAACAAGCGCATTATAGGCTATAATAAAACATGTTTCCTATTGTAAAATAACTCAGAATAAAATGGCATACAATGGCATACAAGAACTAGATGATTGCGAGAAATCCGTTTTAACTGCTGATTTTAACTAACCGGCCACAAATCACCCGCATATTTTACATATCGAAAAAGGCGGATCCAGACCGCCTACACCTGCAGTTATACCCGGGTGATGTGGGCTTATTACTCATGTCTTACTCTGTCTGGGCATCTCTAGCGTCTACATAGCATATTTTTCTGCGTGTGGTTGCACTAGTTTCAATTTGAGCTGGTTAAAGGTTTTGTGTTCTCCTCCACAAGCTCCGCCCCCGACTTGTTTATCTCTGAGCTAGAGTGTCTTCCCTGGGAAATCTTTGTAGATACTGCTGTGATATTCAATCATGTATGAAAAGGCAGGCGAGAAAACTGGGTCTGAATCTTCTGGGTCGCCCTCTAGTGGACAGGTATGAGAGAGAGTGAAGGGAGTGTTTTGATGGTGCATCTCTAGATACGTGTTGTACAACGTTCACTCATCTCGTCCTGGTTTCTTCTGGTTCAGTGATGCCCCCGAAGGAGGAGGCCCCCAGCATCACAGAGTTCCACTCCTCTACCAAGGTGTTGCCCGTGGGCCACATGGCCCAATTCTCCTGCGATGCCGGCGGCACGCCGGAGCCCACCGTCGAGTGGCTACACAACGGCAGGCCCCTGGAGAGGGACAGCACAGACAACCAATCAGAGCCTGCGGCCTGGGTGGAGAGGGGGTTCCTCTTCGTCAGAGGTGTGAAGTCTGGTGTGAACACGGTCTGCTGCATGGCGACCAACAGCGCTGGCTCGGCCAATCACACCGCAGAGCTGCTCGTTGTTGGTAAGATCTGGATCCAATGAGAGATGTTTGTGGTTGATGTATTCATAACATTGTTGTTGATGTATTCATAACATTGTTGTTGATATATTCATAACATTGTTGTTGATGTATTCATAACATTGTTGTTGATGTATTCATAACATTGTTGTTAATATATATTCATAACATTGTTGTTGATGTATTCATAACATTGTTAATGTATTCATAACATTGTTGTTAATGTATTCATAACGTTGTTGTTGATGTATTCATAACATTGTTGTTGATGTATTCATAACATTGTTGTTGATATATTCATAACATTGTTGTTGATGTATTCATAACATTGTTGTTGATGTATTCATAACATTGTTGTTGATGTATTCATAACATTGTTGTTGATGTATTCATAACATTGTTGTTGATGTATTCCTAACATTGTTGTTGATGTATTCATAACATTGTTGTTGGCATATTCATAATATTGTTGTTGATATATTCATCAGTGTTGTTGATATAGTCAGAACATTATTGTTGATATATTCATAACAATGTTGTTGATGTATTCATAACATTGTTGTTGATGTGTTCATAACATTGTTGTTAATATATACATAACAGTCTATCTTGATGTATGTATTACAATGTTCTTGATAGATAGATAGATAGATAGATAGATAGATAGATAGATAGATAGATAAATCGATAGATACATATATATATATAAATACAATACATATATATTATATATATATATATATATATAAAATAGTTCTTTTTAGTTTTAGGATCATTTCAAGCCCCCCATACGTTCAAAGTCACATGTCTTACTGGAAAAAAGTGGCTCGTGTTTCCAATGAGAGCTCTCACACCAGCGCCGTCATACAGCCACACTAGAACTTCCAGCACTGCGCCAAACCTTTCTCCATCACCAGCCATCTTAAACACAGAACCAGACCTGACCTGAATCATCCGACGTGTGTTTCTACTGCGGGTCTGGTGTGTGCCCCGCTTTACATTGAAGCTCTGCTGTAACCCGGTCAGACTCGGACCGAGAGTGGATCTGAAAGACAAACACTTCCTCCACACAGCACTGACTCCTGATGTTTTCGTTTCGCTTTTTGAAGCGTTATTCCAATAAAACGTGTTTTGAACCGTTCAGAAATGAATGGGAAAAAAACGAGGCTGCCCAGTAAATAGTTTCGTGGCGGCGCAGCTTCTCGTACATGTTCGTTTGTGGGGAGAACCTCATTATATATATATATATATATATATATATATATATATTATAGATCTTATTACTGGTAGGCTGGTGCTGTTTATTCTCTTTAGATATAAATAATACAACAAACATCTGCTCTGTGGGGAAGGTGGAAACACCTCATCAGTGTGTTCCTGTGTGTTCAGCAGCTAATCATGTCTTGTTCTCCCGTCAGATGCCTGTGAACTCACACTGGACCCAAACACAGCCTACAGATACCTCTCTCTGTCTGAGGACAACAGAAAGGTGACGCGGGTTACAGAGGATCAGTCGTATCCTGATCCCCCAGAGAGATTTGACTTCTGGCCCCAGGTGTTGTGTAGAGAGGCTCTGACTGGCCGCTGTTACTGGGAGGTAGAGAGGGAAGGACGTGTTGAGATAGGAGTGACATACAGAGGAATCACAAGGAGAGGATGGAGTGTTGACAGCAGGCTTGGAGGGAACAACAAGTCCTGGAGTCTTAATTGTCGTGATGGTGGTTACTATGCCTGGTACAACGGTAGTAGAACAGTCATACGTCTCCCCCCCGCTGGCTCTAACAGAGTAGGAGTGTATCTGGACCGGCCTGCTGGCACTCTGTCCTTCTACAGAGTGTCCCCAGATGTAGGAGGGTCCTCAGACACACTGACACACATCCACACCTTCCAGTCCACCTTCACCCAGGAGGACCTCCACCCTGCGTTTGGGGTATGGGGGGTTGGTGCCTCAGTGTCTCTGTGTCGGTTGTAGAAAAAAAACACGCGCTCCGGTGGGTGGGCAGGCGGACACACACACACACACACACACACACACACACACACACACACACATAAATACACGAAAAAGTTATATTTTCTCTCATTTACTTCAATAACATTTAAAAAAAAATTATGTTACATACTTTGGTGTGATTTTACTCAAGTCTGTGTGAATTGAAAATGGAGGCGAGAGAGATTTATTGTGGGTGTATTTACCTTCATTTTTTTTTGTTAAGATTAAATGTGTTATTCTGTGTTTTATTTGAAGGGATACATGCTATTTTATATGTTAATGTCTATTAGACAAGCATATACAATGTAATGTGTCTATTTACTTTAATCTTGCTCTGCTTATTACAACAATAAATCATTTGGTTTGAAGTAACTCAGTACATGAGTAGTCTTTTCACTAGATACTTTCTTACTCTTCCTCAAGTCATTATCTGATGACTACTTTTACTCCTACTTGAGTTATTATTACTTTAAATATATACTTGCTAAATATAAAAGTAGGTTGTCATAAATACGAGGTTATTGACAGTGCTCATTATATATAATTATATTATCTACAATTCGTGTTCTTACCAATATAAACACTTACGTTGTTCTGTCTTAGTATGTCTTCTATGATCTTAAACTTAGTAACCTATGCTATTTAGTCAACGTTATTAGAATAATCACATAATGTAAAAAGAAACCCCTGGTTGTGGTTCAGAGTGAGAATTTGTCTCTCAAACTAAGAATATAGACCTATAAAAATACAATAATCTGTGTGTTCTGTGTATGAGACGCATCGCCATGCACCAAGAGTATGGCTAGAGTTCTCAACAGCTTTATTCTTTATTATTCGTTGGTTCCTATAACTATATAAGCCTAATTATAAAGGGTAATGAAGGTTTAATAGAAGAGTTCTCAACAGCTTTATTCTTTATTATTCGTTGGTTCCTATAACTATATAAGCCTAATTATAAAGGGTAATGAAGGTTTAATAGAAGAGTTCTCAACAGCTTTATTCTTTATTTTTCGTTGGTTCCTATAACTATATAAGCCTAATTAGACATAGACTTAGAAAAATGTTAATGTCCCCAAAGAGGCAATTTGTTGTACAGCACAGAACACAGAGACACATCAGCATCAAAGCACATCAGACAAACAAAAGGAACAGTCCCAGATCATCCATAGCAGCCATCATAAACAACATTACAGTCCAGTTAGGCATTTGAAGTGCATGTCAACAACTGCACACCGACAATTACAACAAAAACTAGGACTGCAAGCAGTCCCACAAGGTATTCACAGCCCACGCACCGCCTATCCCAGCTCCGCCCTTAATAGATCTGAAATAATAGATCTGACCAATAGAAGCTCAGAGGTGAAGCAGCTCTCACGCACTGAAGACCACCTCCACTTCCTCCAGACCTTCAGATCCCTGAAGAATCCTCCACCCACCAGGGACTGGACAACGGTGGAGGTCCATCCTCCGTCATACGTAGGGACCTTGAGGAGATCCCTGGATCAGCTGGATGAGACATTGAACATGGAGATGAAGAAGCTGCGTGATGATGCTGAACTGAAGAGGGTCCAGCATTATGAAGTAGATGTGACTCTGTATCCTGATACAGCTCATCCCCAGCTCATCCTGTCTGAGGATGGGAAAAAAGTACATCATGGAGGTGTATGGAAGAAACTCCCAGACAACCCTAAGAGATTTAAATGGCATATAAATGTTCTCACGAGGCAGAGCTTCTCCTCAGGGAGATTTTACTTTGAGGTCCAGGTTAAAGACAAGACTGCATGGCGTTTAGGAGTGGCCAGAGAGTCCATCAACAGAAAAGATCAGATCACATTCACTCCTGAGACAGGTTACTGGACTCTTATCTTCATAAACGATGGGTTGGTATTTAGTGATAACCCTGCTGTCCGTCTCCCTCTGAGAGCTGAGCTCCAGAAGGTGGGGGTGTTTGTTGATTATGATGAGGGTCTGGTCTCCTTCTATGATGTGGAAGCCAGGGTTCATATCTACTCTGCTACTGGCTGCACCTTTAGTGAGCCTCTCTATCCATTCCTCTGCCCATGTCGCTATGATTATAAAGGTAGAAACGCTGCCCCTCTGATCATCTCACCTGTCAATCAAACAGACTAGGACCTTTGTTTGACAATGAAATAATCAAACAACCAAAATAACTAATGTTGTTTCCTGCATGGGAATCTCTGCTATGTTGATCTGAGAGAACTGCATTAATGTTTTACTGCTTTCATTTGACAAGAAGGAATTCCGTCGGAAAAGAACCCTGACTATTGTAAAATATAACCCGTGATACATGATTCGATTACATATACTATATTGATCAATATCTGATTACTGCTGAATGTTTTTTATACATTTAACAATATGAAATTGAGAAACATTTGCAGGTGCATGTTAAACATCTCTAGTTTCTTAAACAAAACGAGTTTATTAGTTTATACTTCTGAAATATGAATGTTTGTGTATATATATATATGTGTTTGAAATGTTTGTACACTTTTTTTATTTCAATAAAAATGTACAAAAGGTAGAATGGGGTAATTTTCTGTGGAATAGTTACATTCTCTACAATAATTACTCAGTAGAATAGGTACATTCTCTGCAATATGTATTCAGTAGACTAGGTACATTCTCAGTACAATATGTATTCAGTAGAATAGCTATATTCTCAGTACAATAATTAGTCAGTAGAATATGTACATTCTCAGTACAATATGTATTCAGTAGAATAACTACATCCTCAGTACAATATGTATTTAGTGGAATAGGTACATTCTCTACAATATGTATTCAGTAGAATGGGTACATTCTTTACAATATGTATTCAGTAGAATAGGTACATTCTCTACAATATGTATTCAGTAGAATAGTTACATTCTCTACAATATGTATTCAGTAGAATAGGTACATTCTTCTTCGCTCTCTCCCCCTCCTTCCCTCATTCTCTTCCCCTCTTCTCACTCTCTCCCTGCCTCTCCTTCCCTCTCAGTGTCTCTTCTCTCTCTTCAACTCTTTCCCCTCCCTTTCCCTCTCTCCCTCCTCTCTCTCCCACCTTCCCTCTTCCCCCCTCCCTCCCTCTCCCTCCCTAGCTCCTACAGTGAAGCTGACTGTCATCGATGTCTCTGTGTCAACAGCATTGGGCCTGTGTGTCACTCCGTCCACTGCCGCCACCTAGCGGGCGCCGGCTGCCACTTCTCCACGTGCTTCTGTTTACACACACTGCCAGCAATCACCAATCTGCGCTCCCTATTTCTCCACCGCGCTTCCTAGCAGCCGGCGCCAGCTCGTTGTTACTCTCCACCTGGTAGTATCTTCATTCCCGCAATCCTGACTCTCGTGATTCTCTCTCTCCCTCCCCCTCTCTCTCTCCCACCTTCCCTTTCTCTCTCTCACTCTATCCTCCCCTCTCTCCCTCTCCCTCCCTCTCTCCTACAGTGAAGCTGACTGTCATCGATGTCTCTGTGTCAACAGCATTGGGCCTGTGTCTTCCAATCTAAATGTTCAGTTAAAGTTCATATCTCTCTCCATCTCTCTGTCCCCTCTCCTCTTGTTCCTGTTTTTTTATACGTTTAATGATATCAAATTGCAAACGACTACAGGAAGTAGAAAATATTGACAATGTGAAGTGTTCATTTTGATAACATAATAAAATGTTTCTAAACCTTTTTGATTTAAATTCAAATTTACAAAAGTAGAATGAGACATTCATTGGAAAAGGAGCATTCTCTACAATATGTATTCAGTAGAATAGCTATATTCTCAATCTGTATTATACTCAATAATCTCTCTCTCTCTCAATCTGTATTGTACTGAATAATCTCTCTCTCTCAATCTGTATTGTACTGAATAATCTCTCTCTCAATCTGTGTTGTATTAAATAATCTCTCTCCCTCTCTCTCAATCTGTATTGCACTGAATAATCTCTCTCTCTCAATCTGTATTGTACTGAATAATCTCTCTGTCTCTATCTCTGTCTGTCTCTCTCTCTCTCGCTCTCTCTCTCTCTCTCTCTCTCTCTCTCTCTCTCTCTCTCTCTCTCTCTCTCTCTCTCTCTCTCTCTCTCTCTCTCTCTCTCTCTCTTTCCTACATTGAAGCTGACTGTCATCGATGTCTCTGTGTCAACAGCATTAGGCCTGAGTCTTCCATCCAAACGATGAATTAAAGTTCATCTCTCTCTCTCTCTCTCTCTCTCTCTCTCTCTCTCTCTCTCTCTCTCTCTCTCTCTCTCTCTCTGCAGGATGTCTTTGGTCAGACAGAAATGGAGAGAGACACAGAAGACATCAGCAGTCCCACTAGAGATGTGTTTCAAGACATTGTGTCAGCCCGGCTCCAGCGCAGCGGCCCAGACGGCCCAGGGGAGCGCTGGTAGACGGAGCAGACCGCTGCTCTCCCCCAGCTGGCCCCCGGGAGCGCATTAGCGCTGGCCCCACTCAGCGCCGTGGGAAACACCTGTGACGGAGGAGGAGGAGGAGGAGGAACGCCAGCAGACACGGGACTCGGGGTGACTTGTTTTAATGTTTATCCGCCAAACGTGTAAACGGGCTGCGTGTGTGTGTCGTGTGTCGCAGAGCGGAGAATGCAGCCTAACGCCACGAACACCCACCAGCCTGGGGAGAGGATGCTCGCGGGTAGAGGACCGTTTCCCTCTTCCCTAGAACCGGAGCCGCCCTGGGGAACGGACGTTGGAGCGCAGCTACCCGGAACGAGAAGCTGGACCAACCCCTCGGAGGGGCAGTGACGCTACGCTGACGAGTGGCGTCCGGGCCTGTACCACACCCCTGCCCCCCCCCTCCCCTCCCCCACCCCCCTCCCTCGGGGGAGACCGGCGTTGCCGGGAACATTACCGGAGGCCTCTCCGTGGCTCACGGAGCCAGAACACTTTTTGGTTTCTGTTGGGCCCCTGACGTTTGTTCTTTTCTTTGAAGTAAAGCGCCATCACGGCTTCAATGCACCACTGACTTGTGTTCACTGGGGCCGGGGTCTGCAAGCTGCCCTCTCTAAAGAGCCGTTTGTGGTCCCTCTCCCACCAAATAAAACCTACTTGACCCCTAAAATGAAGATAACACAGCGTACAACATTTTATATTTAGTTATACTACATATTAAATAACTAATAGCCTATAGTTTGTTGCATTTATGACATTGGCAGTAGTAGGATGTGCCGTTTATTTTGGTTGACAAAACATTCAAACCTTTGTTTAGTTATTTTAGTATCACAGCATCACGTTGATCTCCAAAGTAAGAGGGGTTCCCTTTGAAAGAAGAGAGAGTGAACAGCAGACCTCCGATGCAGAACCCCCACGGAGCCGCGGCCCCCAGCCAGCGTCAGCAGAGGGACCACGCCCTGGCCGCCGCCCCCCCAGAGAGACACCGCCCAAAGTCCCGCCCTCCTCCGGGAGGCCGTCCCGTGCCCCCCCCCCCCCGATCTCGGCACCCGCGAGCCGCCTCGCCGGGCCCCTGGCCCCGATGACGACGTGGGGGCCGACCTGGAGGCCTGTTTCAGAGGACGGCCCCGAGAGAGGCCTGGCCGGGGGGCCGGCGGCCCCACATCCTGGCCCCCCTCCTCGAGCCGGGACCTGACCCCGGACCGTGCCGGTCGGTACCCGGCGCTGAAGCGGGCGATCCTAGCGTACTACTGACACAGCCTCGCCCACTACGTCGTCATTGGCCCCCCTCCCCCCCTCCTGCCGAGGTCGCCGACCCCCGCCCAGGGACCCCAAGAGGAATGGCGGAGACCCCACTCATAGGGAGAGACCGCCCCATCTTCCACCTGCTCTGGAGCCCTTAGCCGGGCCCCCGGCCCCCCCGACCCCAGCTGAGGCCACGCGGCCGACTCCGTCCCACCCGCCTGTGGCGAGTCGTCCGGAGAGGGCGACGGCCCCGGGAGGGACGGTCCCACACCGCCGATGGGAGGGCCCCACCACACAGACTCCACGGGGTCTCCCCCAGGCCCCCCCCCCCCCAGACCCCGTGACCGCCACTAAACAGTCCGCCCCCACCCGGAGAGGCGGAGGGCTCCCCACTCACAGAGGTCTCTGACTTGGGGTGGGAGGGGGGGGGGGGGGGGCAGTTCACCACCGCCCAACTGCAGGACGACGCCCTGAAGCACGCCTGGAGCCACGTCCTCGCCCGTGACGACCAGGCCCGGGAGTCGGTGAGTAACCTACCCCTCCCCCATTCCAGCACCAGGGCGGGCTTGCTTTATCGGGTAGTAGAGGGGGGGGGGGGGGGGGAGTAGTGACCCAGCAGTTGGTGGTGCCCCCACCCCTACATGAGCAAAGTCCTTTACATGGCCCATTCCCATGTACTAGGGGCTCACCTAGGCATGGACTAGACTAGGGACACAATCCTAGAGCGGGTTTACTGGCCCGGGGTTAAGAGGGACGTCACTCAGCACTGTCAGGCGTGTCCGGAGTGCCAGCGCACCGCCCCGAGATTTGTCAATTCTTTATTGACAACTGCCAAAGGGATCAAACACAATAAAGCCCAAGAGCTTGTTTCCATTGTGGTCCTTTTGGGTGGAAGTGTGTGTTATGTCTGTGAGTGTATGAATAGATATATTAAAGAATACTGTGTGTGTGTATGTGTGTGTATGTGTGTGTGTGTATGTATGCGTGTGTGAGTGTGTGTGTGTGTGTGAGTGTGTGTGTGTGTGTGCGTGCACATGTGCCTATGTGAGCACGCAAGGGGAGACAGGATGGGACAGCAGAAAACAGTACATGTATGGTACAAAATATCATCCAATGCAATCATTTAAACATGAGTCTATATACAGTATGCATCATAAAACCTTAAATACACAAATGGCTATCCTGTATTATTCATCCCAAAATTCATAAATTCATCAATCAGCCATAAAAAAAAACATGTTCTCCATAATAAAGACAACGTTACCCTAGCAATGCATGATAATTGACTCAAACTGGCAGGATGAGTCTATAGGACCTACTACCACTCAACCAGCTCAGTAAATACATTTTAGGGCCAGCTGCTACTCAGCCTTAAGAAAAGTATTTTCTATAATATATCAATCAAAACTTATCTAAAAACATTATTATTTCCAATATTATTTCTCTCTCAGCCAACAGGGGGTGCTGCAGCACCCTCAGCGCCATACTTCCAGCGCCTATGTGTATCTGTATTCACTGTAAGTAGCTTTGGATGAACGCGTCTGATAAATGACTCAATAGTAAGATGTGAGGCCGTTTATCAAAGCTACTAACTACCAACATAAGAGAGAGGCTCAGTGGCGAGCTCAAACTAACTAACTACTAGTCCTACATTGGGCCAGATGTTAGAAAACAGTAGTTCTCCTAAAGACCTCGTAGAGTTTAGGTTTTGTTTCGTAACGTTTCATTTAACTCTTTTTTCAGTTGTCACGGGATAGCCCACCTCTCTTTTTGGTACTGCTGGAATAGTTAGGAGGTGTGTGTGTGTGTGTGTGTGTGTGTGTGTGTGTGTGTGTGTGTGTGTGTGTGTGTGTGTGTGTGTGTGTGTGTGTGTGTGTGTGTGCGGGATCATTGTTTGATTTCTAACATCCATGATATTTGCTTGTAAACTCATAAGCTGTCACGGACCAATCTTTGCCAATTTATTTTAATTATGGGATACCTAAATTAAAGTTAAAGTACTATACACTACTACAATATTTTGCTAAACAAATCAAAATATGCTTACTGTTGTAACGTGTACACAATGTGTCTGCATGACAAGAATGAACATAATCCTGGATTAGCTAGAAAGGAGAGCAGAGAGGAGGAAGAGAAGGGAGAGGAAGGAGAGAGGATAAACTAAGAGGAGAGGATGGAGAGGAGAGCTAAAAAGACAAAGTCACTTTACTCACACACATGTGGTAAATCTTTGCATGTAGTCACTGTGACCTTTGTGTAAGGTGTAACACATGTTGGGTTGTTGTATGGTGGACATTAAGTCATTGGCTCATCAGCTACAGACTTGTGCAATCGATCAGTGATTTTAATCCTTCCATGAATCCCATAATGTGTAAAATAGGGTTTTTAGGCAAAAAAATTGCATTTATCCCCCTGAGAATGTACCTATTCCACACAATATTTACCTATTCAACTGAACACATTTTGTACTGGGAATGTATTCCACTGAATACATATTGTACTGAGAATGTACCTATTCTATTGAATACATATTGTACTGAGAATGTACCTATTTTACTGAATACATATTGTACTGATGATGCACTTCCATTGAGAATGACCCATTCTATTTTTTGCAATTTATTGTTGAAATCAGAAAAGTTTACAGACGTTTCATTATGTTGTCATTCATGATTCAGAAATATAAACTAATGTTTAAAAAAATACAGATTGTTATACAAACTAATAACCCAAACAAGTTCTACACAACTGCAACCATTTACAATTTTATAGCATTACCCTTGAACAATAGAGTGTAATCTAAGAATTTCTAATGGGTTACATCTTATATTAGTAAGGGTTATTTTCTTAATGAATTGATCATTGTTAAAAGACAGCAGATTATACATTATATACATTAATGCAGTTCTCTCAGATCTCACATAGTAGAGATTCTAAATCATGAAACAACATTAGTTATTTTTGGTTGTTTGATTATTTTCTTATCAAACAAAGGTCCTAATCTGTTTGATTGACAGGTGAGATGATCAGGGGGGCAGAGTTTATACCTTCATAATTATAGAGACCTGGGCAGAGGAATGGATAGAGAGGCTCACTAAAGGTGCAGCCAGTAGCAGAGTAGATATAAACCCTGGCTTCCACATCATAGAAGGAGACCAGACCCTCATCATAATCAACAAACACCCCCACCTTCTGGAGCTCATCTCTCAGAGGAAGACGGACAGCAGGGTTATCATTAAATACCAACCCATCCTTGTTGAATAAAATAGTCCAGGAGCCATTCTCAGGGGTCAACATGATCACACGTTTTCTGTTGATGGACTCTCTGGCCACTCCTAAATGCCATGCAGTCTTGTCGTTAACCTGGACCGCAAAGTAAAATCTTCCTGAGGAGAAGCTCTGCCTCGTGAGAACATGTATATATTGTGTAAATCTCTTAGGGTTGTCTGGGAGTTTCTTCACTTCCCCTCCATCATGTACTTCTTTCCCATCCTCTTACATGATGAGACAGGGTTGAGCTGTATCAGGATCCAGAGTCACATCTACTTCATACTGCTGGACCCTCTTCAGTTCAGCAGCACGCAGCTTCTTTATCTCCATGTTCAGTGTCTCCTCCAGCTGATCCAGGGATGTCCTCAAGGTCCCTATGTATGACGGAGGACGGACCTCCACCGTTGTCCAGTCCCTGGTGGGTGGAGGATTCTTCAGGGATCTGAAGGTCTGGAGGAAGTGGAGGTGGTCTTCAGTCTGTGAGAGCTGCTTCACCTCTGAGCTTCTATTGGTCAGATCTTCTATTTCCTGATCCAGCTCTTTGAAGAGGTCTTCAGCCTCTTTCTCTGTGGATTGCAGTCTCTCTTTAACCGTTTGGTTGAAATCATCCTGCCACTTTTCAATAGAGCGCTTCAGAGCAGTGAAGATCTGCACACCATCAGCTATCTCTCTGTCTGCGTCTGCTTTGCTGCGATCTACTGTGCCTTTAATCTCCTGTATCTTTCGTTGTCTCTCCTGGATCATCTGATGAACTTTCTTCCCCAGCTGGGCCGTCTTCACCTCATATTCCTCTTTTAGAGGTACAACAGGATGGGACTTGTGATCGGTCACTGTGCAGTACAGACACACACACACCTGCTCAGTCTGGCAGAAGAGCTCCAGAAGTCGGTCGTGTTTCTTACACATCCTGTCTTCCAGACGGTCCATTGGGTCGACCAGCCGATGTTTATTCAGGCGTACGACTCTCTGATGAGGCTCCAGGTGGGTGTGGCAGTAAGAGATAAAACACACTAGGCAGGACTTCACAGCCTTCAGCTGGGTCCCAGTACAGACGTCACAGGGAACTTCTGCTGGTTCAACACAAGGCTGCTCTTTGACTCGTACAGAACTTCTAAACTGATCAACCATCTCTGATATGAATGTATTGACCTGTAAATCAGGTCTTGTCTGGAACAGCTTGCTGCAAACATGACATTTGTACTGGACTTGGCCATCCCAGAACCTTGTAATACAGGTTCTGCAGAAGTTATGTCCACATGGTGTGGAAACTGGGCTGTTGAGCACATCCAGACAGATGGAACATGAAAAGATATCCTCAGACCAGGAAGAGTTGAACGCCATTCCTAGAAAAGAAATATGAAAATTAAATTACCATTTTAACTATATGTTATATACATGTAATAATGTGTTAATATTCATAAATGTTTTGTTATTTCAAGCAAAGCTCTTGAGCCAACAGGTCGGTACAACAGCACTGAACATAAACACACTGGTCACTATCGACTCTCACACCGCTACCACCGCGAATGAAGGAGCCAACTGCACTCACACACAGGGAAGATTCTAACGCCACTACTACTCTGATCCATACTGCTTATCCAGCCGCTACTTTAACGCTACTCGTATCGCTTCTTTTAGAAGAAGACAAGTTAAGAACAAGACAACTTTCTTCAACAGCAACACCGTACACAGGTTTTGAATATATAACTATAATAGACTCTATACTATTGAGCGAATTGAAATGTGATACAAACAAAAAGAAATAAATAAACAAGAGAAAAGAAAAGACAGGGGCATAGAGCAACAGGGATGGGGTCTGCATGCAGCTGGGCCTCAAAAAGGCCTGAAGCCTTATCTGAACAGTTCTTCTGAAGGAAGATCTGCTTATTTTTCTTTCCTGTGAATAATTCTGGATGAACGATCACCAGGAAACGACAAATGGCAGATCTTCCTTCAGAAGAACTGTTCAAATAAAGCTTCAGGCCTTCTTGCATTTAAATTGTACTCCACAATTAAATGAATTAATATACAACCAGAGGCGGGTAGAGTAGCCAACAATTTTACTCAAGTAAAAGTACTGTTACTTCAGAATAATATGACTCAAGTAAAAGTAAAAAGTAGTCATCCAAATAATTACTTGAGTAAGAGTAAAACAGTACGTGGTGAAAAAACGACTCAAGTACTGAGTAACTGTTGAGTAACGTCTGATTCATTTTTTAACACAAGACAACAAATCAGACAGACATAAGTACAAAAAAATCATCTTTAGACAAATTATAGTTCATCCAATCAATAAAATAAATTAAAAGAAATTACAAAATAGCTTCAATCAAAATAATTCAGGTAAATTCAAGTACTTAAAAAATATAAAATTAAAATAATAAATAAGCACAAGTAACACAAATTTCCAGGCTGAACTAGAACGAGGCAGCCAATAAACTGTGTGTGTGTGTGTGTGTGTGTGTGTGTGTGTGTGTGTGTGTGTGTGTGTGTGTGTGTGTGTGTGTGTGTGTGTGTGTGTCCACTATGACAGAACATCAGAAGCAAACACACACACATTTCATACCAGGCATGCTGAACAGAAAACTGCACACCAGAAGGAAGCGGTCAACGTAAAATAACCAATAGGTGTTGATTAGGCCTACTCAGTACCTTTGTATTGCATGGCAAGCAACAGCCCTTTTTCTGTGTGTCTAGAAATTAATACTCTGATCTGTGATTAGGCCACACTGCACATCTCACTGAGCAGAGGAAAAGAGCAGCAGTTCACATCAACTGAAAAAGCACCAGTCCATAATAGATGGCCAAATAAAACAATGTTGCAGGCCTAGTACACAAATTACGCTGAATGCATGTTCTCTAAAAGGCATCAGAGGAGAGTGGTGTAGTTGTAGATGGGGCATTATGTTTACTTCCAGTTCCAATATCTAACAGGAAAAGTCAGCAAAAAAGTCACAATTGTCTCCCCCCCCGCGCACAGAGCGCGGCCCCGCGTGTGGCGCCGTGCTCCAAACAGGACGCCGAGCACCGAGCACGCGCTGGTGGAATCCGACGAAGCTACACAATAGAGCACGTGAAGGTTGGTTTCGCTAAGCATCAACATCACGTGTTCACACGGAGCGCAGGAGACCCGTGTGGGGCTAACGCTACAGTACAACATGGCGCACTGCAGACAGGACGGCAACAATGAGGATTAGATGTTCAATGTGTTGGACCCACCTTGGAATGTTTCTGTCCCGGCTCTCTGCTTTAAAACGTCTTGTTCTTCGTCTCCGGAGAGACTAACGCGTCCATGTTGTCTCTTCGTCATGTCGTCCCTTCGTCTGTTGGATTTGCGTAAACTTCCGTTTCCTGAACAAGCGAGAGGGGTCTTTCTACAGAGCTCCAGGCTCGGGCCCGCCCCCTCGGTAGCCTTCTGACACGCTCACAGACACAGCCACGCGCAGACACAGCCGCGCGCGCACACGCGCACACACACACACACACACACACACACACACACACACACACACCGCGCTGCTTGCGCGTCTACTTCCTACTCTGACTGAATCCGCTGTCTGCTGCTCTCATAGCTCTGCTGCTCGTGTGTGCACTGTGCGCGTGCACGCCGGGGTGAGTTCCTGCAGCGAGCGTAGCGGCAGTAAACACATCTGTTGTATTTCATCTAGGCTTCGCCTTATGGGCTTGTGCCTTGGACCGCTGAGTGTGTCTTTGGCTCCGTGCTTTTATATGCTTTACTGCGGAGCCCTAACTGCGGACCAATAGAAACGGGCAGGGATTACGCACACACCTACTCGAGCTACTGAGAAGGATTCTCCGTCGGCAGACCGACACTTTTTTTCTTCCCTGGTGGAATTCTGCATTCTAGTGCATTTGTAAGGGTGGAAATACCAGAATAATTAGCACATAGAACATCGGTTTGAAAAATGATGTGTATTCCTAAAAAATAAAAAAGTATTTATATATATATATATATATATATATATATATATACTTTTTTTCTTTCCTGGTGGAACATGGGTTGTGAGTGCAGCTCACACATAAATGGCAGACAATACAGAACACACACACAATAACCACAACACTCAAAGTTAAAACAGTTCACACACTTTGCTGTACTGTACTGTTTAAAATAAGTTAACCTAGAAAATGCTGAATTGATTTGATAGATTTACTGTATTGTTTATAACTTTATGGTGGGGACATGTGAGGACGCGTTTTTCCGAGCTCTGCACGTGGAGAACTTTACTTACAAATTAAATTGATGATACCCCCCCCCCCCCCCCCCTCAATTCAAATATTCCTTCACTAGTCATATTTAAGTCCTTAAAAACTGTATGGAGAAATCTAAAAATATGATGTTGATGATAAAGAATTCATAATAATAATAAACAAATCAAATAGTTTTCTACAATCTCGGCCATATTCCGGTTCAACATGTCCCCAGGTACCTCTGTGATGATTTTCAGGTGTTTTCACTGGAGCATTTTTTTAATAACGTGTTACTCCTGTGTTCCGACGCCCCGCCCTCATGTGTAAAACCCTCCGTGTTTGACAGCTGTATGCAAATTACCATGTTTCGTTCCCTGTATGTGATTGTCCCACAAATATGTAAATTCTGATGTGTGATTCCCCGGACGTGATTGGTCCTTGCGTCGGAAGAGCCGAGGATTCTGATTGGCGCGGAACCTGTCATCGTCCAATCCGGAGCGAGCAATGCGGGGACCGAAGAGCGCTAAAGAGCGGCCAGCTCAACAGGCGGGGCAGCTAGGACTTTGAGCTCGGCCACTGAGCCTCTCTCTTATGTCGGTAGAGACGGTGAGACCTTAATGAGTGGAAATGAGGAAAGTGAGCCACGTGTTAGCTAGCTGGGGACTGGGCCAGAATAAGAGTTCAACACACGCAGCCTTTTCTTTGTCAGCGACACTAGGAGCAGGGCTGCTGTTTCAACTGTGTATTTTGGAGTCCTCCTTTAGTTGGATTTGTTTCTTTGATCTGAACAGCATCCAAATGGCACCTTTTTCCCCTTTGTAGTTCGCCTCCTCTATTTGTGTGTGTGGTTGGTTATCCAAGTTCCTTGTTAATAAATAACTTTGACTAAAATACCTGGTTTTATGTTGCCTCCCCTTTCCCTAGCGAGCTGGGATGTAACACATTAGATGTTGAAGTCATTCCAACACATTTCAATTGTTTTTGGCTTTGTCTCGCTTGATGTCTATATATTATGTGAATAAATAAGTAGGCCCACTACATTTACAATGGTTAAAATAGCGAGTACAGAAATAATAAGCATTAACCAACACTTAACTGTGAAAACAAAATTATTATTACAGTTGCACTAACCAGAGGGGAAGAGCCGGTGTAAATCAGGTCTTGTGTGGAACAGCTTGTTGCAAACAGGACATTTGTACTTGACATGGTCATCCCAGAACTTTGTAATACATGTTATACAGAAGTTGTGTCCACATGGTGTGGTGACTGGGCTGCTGAACACATCCAGACAGATGGGACATGAAAAGTTATCTTCAGTCCAGGTAGTAGCAGAGGCCATTCCTAGACACAGACAACAAGATTTATGTATTGAGAAATTCTATAATGTTTCTAATTCCAAAAAGGGAAGAGAGGTTCTAAAGTTGTGTTGTTTTACTCACCTATTTGTGGTTGCTCTCTGTCAGACTATTTGTCCCAAAATGTGTTTTATTATTCTCCACAAAGAGAGAACTGCTTCCACGTCGGGTTTCTGTGAATGTTAAGTTTCGTTTCCTGAACAACACGTCCTCTCCTCCCCTCCCCTAACTCCTGGCCCCGCCCCTAAGTCCTGGCTCCGCCCCAACGGACACAGTTCACCGTCGTTCAACTTCCCACTCTGACTGTGGGGCGTTCCCGCACCGTGAAGGCTCCTTCAAATGCGTTGATGTGTGTTCTCCTCTTCTCTGTGGAGTTAGAAGAGAGCCGGTGCAAACCGAGAGACACTGTGGTGATGTAGTGGTTATTTGCGACTGTAACTGGGATTCATTGGCGTTGATCGACCCTGGTTTCCGGGGCTTCCCCGCATACTATTTATCCAGCCCAGATCCAATGTTCAACAAGAAAATAAATAAAAGATGTGTTTATTGCCGCTACGCTCGCTGCAGGAACTCGCACCGGCGTGCACGCGCACAGTGCACACACGAGCAGCAGAGGTATGAGAGCAGCAGACAGCGGATTCAGTCAGAGTAGGAAGTAGAGGCGCAAGCAGCGCTGCATGTGTGTGTGTGTGTGTGTGTGTGTGTGTAAGTGTGTGTGTGTGTGTGTGTGTGTGTAATTGTGTGTGTGTGTGTGTGTGTGTGTGTGTGTGTGTGTGTGTGTGTGTGTGAGAGAGAGAGAGAGAGAGAGAGAGAGAGAGAGAGAGAGAGAGAGAGATAGATAATAGGTTGTGTTTACATAATTAGGCAGGTTATTTTCTTTCTTAATTTCTCTTCAATGAGTCATCAGGTTGGGTTATTGTGTTTCTTCCTCCTTCGTTACACCCTTTACAGGTAGTTATTCAGAAAGGTACACACACCTTTTTGTCGTTTATCAAAATCAGTAAAGTGTACAACTAATGTAGCATGATGTCATTCAGTATTCAGAGGGTTTAGGCTTTCAGAATCTGAAGGTATTATTTTCTTTATAAAGAATCCATGCAAAAGCATATGGTACTCCTCTTGTTCTGAAGAGGACCAGTCCAACAGAACCATTATAGCTCCCCTTTTGATAATTCAGACGCTCTGCACTTTGATTTGACCTCTGAACCCACTGGATTTGTTCCATACTTTGTGATTGTGATTCAATATTCAATATTCTTTATCGTCACATGTCATATACAAGTAGACAACAGTACAATTGTTTTGTTCTGGGTCCTCGGCCTGGCAGCAGAAATAAGTTATAATATCTATAAAACACAATATCAGTTAAACAAATATAACAAAATAAAAAAATAAAACATCAGCAGTAATAATTATAAGAAGACGAAGAAGAGCAATAGTGCAATGGATTAGGGACAGGCAGCAGCACGTCTTCAAAACGTCCTCATCGTTGCCGTCCTGTCTGCAGTGCGCCATGTTGTACTGTAGCGTTAGCCCCACACGGGTCGCCTGCGCTCCGTGTGAACACGTGATGTTGATGCTTAGCGAAACCAACCTTCACGTGCTCTATTGTGTCGCCTCGTCGGATTCCACCAGCGCGTGCTCGGTGCTCGGCGTCCTGTTTGGAGCGCAGGCACGCGGGGCCGCGCTCTGTACGCTTTGGTTGAACCCGACCAGGCGAGGCCAACACGGGACTTTAACAAAGTTAGTTTGGTGTTAAAGCATCAGGGCGTTCTTCACGAGGAGGGCGCATGCGTGAGTAGGGATGGGTCCCGAAACCGGGTGTTAATCGGGGCCCCTGGGGGTGGACCCATGATACTATTACACACCGTTGTATGTAAAGTGTAATCTAATCTAAGTATCGATGAGCTCCGACGTACCCGGCGCTGCAAGCGGTATTTGAGGAACAAAGGAAATAGATTTACTTCCTGGTGATCGTTCATCCAGAATGATTACCAGGAAAGGAAAAAAAGCAGATCTTCCTTCAGAAGAACTGTTCAGATAAGGCTTCAGGCCTTTTTGAGGCCCAGCTGCATGCAGACCCCATCCCTATTGCTCTATGCCACTGTCTTTTCTTTTCTCTTGTTTATTGATTTCTTTTTGTTAGTATCACATTTACATTTTCTCAATAGTATAGAGTCTATAATAGTTGTATAATCAAAACCTGTGTACGGTGTTGCTGTTGAAGAAAGATGTCTTGTTCTTAACTTGTCTTCTTCTAAAAGAAGCGATAAGAGTAGCGTTAAAGTAGCGGCTGGATAAGCAGTATGGATCAGAGTAGTAGTGGCGTTAGAATCTTCCCTGTGTGTGAGTGCAGTTGGCTCCTTCATTCGCGGTGGTAGCGGTGTGAGAGTCGATAGTGACCAGTGTGTTTATGTTCAGTGCTGTTGTACCGATCTGTTGGCTCAAGAGCTTTGCTAGAAATAACAACACATTTATGAATATTAACACATTATTACATGTATATAACATATAACGTATAGTAAAAATGGTAATTTAATTTTCATAATTGTTTTTTCTAGGAATGGCGTCCGACTCTTCCTGGTCTAAGGATATCTTTTCATGTCCCATCTGTCTGGATGTGCTCAACAGCCCAGTCACCACACCATGTGGACACAACTTCTGCAGAACCTGTATTACAACATGCTGGGATGGCCAAGTCCAGTATAAATGTCCTCTTTGCAGCAAGCTGTTCCAGACAAGACCTGATGTACAGGTCAATGCCTTCATATCCGAGATGGTTGATCAGTTTAGAAGGTCTGTACGAGTCAAAGAGCAGCCTTGTGTTGAACCAGCAGAAGTTCCCTGTGACGTCTGTACTGGGACCCAGCTGAAGGCTGTGAAGTCCTGCCTAGTGTGTTTTACCTCTTACTGCCAAACCCACCTGGAGCCACATCAGAGAGTCGCAGGCCTGAAGAGACATCGGCTGGTCGAGCCTATGGACCGTCTGGAAGACAGGATGTGTAAGAAACATGACCGACTTCTGGAGCTCTTCTGCCAGACTGAACAGGTGTGTGTGTGTCTGTGCTGCACAGTGACGGACCACAAGTCACATCCAGTTGTACCTCTAAAGGAGGAATATGAAGTGAAGACGGCCCAGCTGGGGAAGATAGAGTCAGAAGTTCGGCAGATGATCCAGGATAGACAACGAAAGATTCAGGAGATTAAAGACACAGTGGACCGCAGCAAAGCAGACGCAGACAGAGAGATAGCTGATGGTGTGCAGGTCTTCACTGCTCTGAAGCGCTCGATTGAAAAGTGGCAGGATGAGTTCAACCAAATGGTTAAAGAGAGACTGAAATCCACAGAGAAAGAGGCTGAAGGCCTCATGAAAGAGCTGGAGCAGGAAATAGGAGATCTGACCAATAGAATCTCAGAGGTGAAGCAGCTCTCACACACTGAAGACCACCTCCACTTCCTCCAGACCTTCAGATCCCTGAAGGATCCTCCATCCACCAGGGACTGGACGACGCTGGAGTTCCTTCCTCCGTCATACGAGATGAAGAATCTGCGTGATGATGCTGAACCGAAGAGGGTCCAGCAGTATGAGGTAGATGTGACTCTGGATCCTGATACAGCTCATCCAAAGCTCATCCTGTCTGAGGATGGGAAACAAGTACATCATGGAGGTGTCAGGAAGATACTCCCAGACAACCCTAAGAGATGTATACGGTATCTATTTGTTCTCGCGAGGCAGAGCTTCTCCTCTGGGAGATTTTACTTTGAGGTCCAGGTTAAAGACAAGACTGCATGGTTTTTAGGAGTGGCCAGAGAGTCCATCAACAGAAAAGGTGTGATCAGTTTGACCCCTAAGAATGGCTCCTGGACTCTTTTCTTAGACAACGATGGGTTGGTATTTAGTGATAACCCTGATGTCTGTCTCCCTCTGAGAGCTGAGCTCCAGAAGGTGGGGGTGTTTGTTGATTATGATGAGGGTCTGGTCTCCTTCTATGATGTGGAAGCCAGGGTTCATATCTACTCTGCTACTTGCTGCACCTTTACTGAGCCTCTCTATCCGTTCCTCAGTCCAGGTCTCTATAATTATAAAGGTATAAACTCTGCCCCCCTGATCATCTCACCTGTCAATCAAACAGATTAGGACCTTTGTTTGATAAGAAAAAAAATCATACAACCAAAAATAACTAATGTTGTTTTATGATTTAGAATCTATGTGAGATCTGAGAGAACTGCATTAATGTTGTACTGCTGTCTTTTAACAAGGATATATTCATTAAGAAAATAACCCTGCCTGTTATAAAATATAACCCATATACAAGATTAGATTCTATATTCTATATTGATCAATTTCTGACTAACAGAATGTTTTTGTACATTTATCAATATCAAATTGTAAATGTTTGCAGCAAGTAGAAAGTAATTATTTTATTACATTTTTATTAGTCTATACTAATTATGAATGACAACATAACATTTCATTGCATCGTGATGGAAAATGACTCCAGGTCCTATTCCGAGGTCAGCCCGCTTAACTAACTAGTTGAGATGATCAAGTGGTTGTGTGCACTCCATAGTGGCTTATGTCTTTGCAACTGTCTACCTCTGCGAAGCTGCCGGTTTCCCCCATCCTGCGTTGTGCTCTGTTCTCATGAGACTCCTGAGAAAGGCTCCTCTCCCCGATCATGTGTCCAACCTTGACTGTACCTTGTACCCGTTAGTGAATGTTTACCTCTCTCTACAAAAAAGCCTTCTCTGCTCTGCGTGGAGTTGCCTTTGAAACTGTGTCTTTTATGTGCTGCAGCGTATGAAATAAATAATCTACGGATATCATTTTGTCTTAGCTTTTATTCCAGCAACTCACCAGTTATTCATTTGCTCCAACAATTGTCATGTATGTACACACACGCACGCACACACACACATACACACTTGTGTGTTACCAAAAGTATTTACTACGTTCATGTTATTAAATGGTATTTATAAAATAAAAGTATGAGGAATTACAAATTCCAACAAACAAATATTAAGAAACAGGATGAAACAGTGTGCAACTCTATCATTGAAGTCTGGTTTGCGACTGTACTGAGATCAAACCAAATACAAAATTACTTAAGTATTCACAAACATTTTAACATTAAGATGCTATGGCTCTCTATACATTTTTTGAGAAGAGTTAGTTACAATAATTTAAGCTGCTGTTAGGCCTAAAGGATGCATGCATTTCAAAATCGACTCTTGGTACAAAATGACTTCAAGTTGTCAAGGCGGACACGTTTCAATTCCTGTCCCATCTTCTCTGCAAGTTGGTCTTTGATTTGTCACTGTGTCCCAACTGTCCTTCACAACTGCGTGGTAATTCAAATAACACTAGACTTGGAGAGCAAGCAGCAGGGCACTGTTCATTGATATGAACTAGTGAATAGCACAGGCTGCGTTAGTGGTGTTAGCGCCACAGAAGATGGAGGGAGCTTTAGCTCCAGTTGATTTAGTGTGGCACTGAACAAAACAAAATAAAAACAACATGCTATATACATGCCGAAATACGTTGTAACAATGGCCAATTTACCCAAACTGGAAAACTGGAAATCCCTCTCCACTTTCAGCTATGACTGCAGACATCCATATGTCCGATCTTTGGTGGCTAATTTACAGATGATTCTGTGAGGAATCATGTTGTTCTTATTGAGAGAAACGTGGTGTGGTCATCTGCAGTCCCATCAATGTGTTGGACATTCAGAGGCGTCCTAATAGATGCTATTAGGACGCCTCTGACTGTAGACAGCAACAATCTAGTGGTCACTGTGTGACTACTTTCAATCTTTGCTCCCCGTCTCCAAAACACCAGGGTCTGTGAAAGACACACAAACACATGCAATTAACACTAAAAGCCACTGGACTTTAAATATGTATTCACGTTATTACTTTATTTCCATATTTGGATCAGTCAACAACTTGTTTATAAACAAAGTATTTGATATGACCCTATTTAATTATTATATTTCCATTTTCTTCTTGCACACTTACAAATGGGTCAATACAGACATATAGTGACAACATTGGCTAATGTTTCTATGTTTTTTAACCAGATGACCTATCAACCATGGTGCAGGTTGGCTCACTTGTGTCGTTTGAGAAAGTTTGTTTTTGCCTCACCTGTACTATTAGTTATTGATTTATTGATTCATTTCATAGTTAGTAGTGCTATAAGAAGCTAGTGGTGCTAAATGTCACCTCTCTTTTGCTATGCTCTCCTAAAGATGACATCATGCTCGGTCCTTTTTGTAATTTGATCCTAGGTGAAGCGAAAACAATATATTTTGGAAACAGTAGAATAATATTAAAACAATATGTGTTCTACGGTTCAAAATCTAGATTTTCATTCATACTTTCAGCATTTAGTGTTTTTTGTTTCTTATTGGTTACAGAGGACATTCTCCCAGGTATTGTTGCTAAAACAGTGTGGAAACAATCAGTATCAAGCGCTTGTAAATGTGTCGTACCAACACATCTTTCTTGTCCTGGCTTAAAGATATTTAAATCAAGTCGCTGGAAATCCTTTATTTCCCAAATCTCCTGGACTGAGCACACATTCGATTAAACTGAATCCAATAATGGAATCGAATTGATCCGTATTGTATAAAAATAATAATGTCACACAATAATAACAGTTAACATGCCATCAAGTCAGTAGACATTGTAAATTATCTTGAACTGGAGACATCGTATTACACCAGAGATCAAATTAAAGCGTTCAAAAGCCTCGGGGCATGTTACTCTTTTTGTGTGCGGCTGGGTTCATAAATTGGGTAAAACAAGTTGAAGTCAAAATGCTTCCAAGTCACTATACTAAGGATATGTTGTGCCAACGGTAAACGTTAGCCTAATTAACCTAGCTAGATAGCATCATATCATTAAACCATTAGGCGTGATTTACCGCCAATAAACATCAATCTTAACTTATATCCAGTGAACATTTCCTGCCCTCCATCTCATGTTCGCTTCACTGGTGTGACGTCATCTCCAAACAAACTATTGCTTTCTTTATTATTCGTCACTATTTCAACTGTCATGAAGATCCCTGAGACTCACCAGCAGGCAGAATGCCGCCCTAAGAGATAACATATTTGGTGTATTACTGTTGCTATGGTAAACGACAGCTAGCAACGTGAATTAGTGAACCATTTTTGTTTCAAAAGCTGCTGAATATCTGATAGGATGGTTGGTCACATTGTGATCAGATTTTATAGTCGCAAATCCTGGCATGATGTGGACAAATAACTGGTGGCAGAGTTAAAACCATGCCTCATGCCTACAATTTAGGCACAAGGCTTACAGTAGGCATGGAATACTAGAAGAAAACTAAATGAAATAAACCAAAAGCTGTACTTAAAGACAAAAGCTAGGAAAGTTGGTTTAGTAATGGGAATACATATCATACGGTCAAATCGTCATTTAAATGTTGATTTTGAAACTAACTTTTAACCCGGTCACCACTGCTGTGCTCTCTTTAACGAAATTATAAATTCAATGGGAAAATAAATGTTGGCAACAGTAGAATAATATTTCAACAATATGTACATTTTGTCTACAGTTTATAACTCACAATCATCATTCATGCTTTCAGCACTTAGCTTTTACTTGGTAACCACAGCAACTGACCTTTGCCTGGATTGTCTTGTTGCTTTCAACAAGATGAGGAGAAATAAAAGAACAAGATGATGTCATTATTTTACCGTGACAGCGGAAATGACCGCACTCTCACAGATATCAACTTGAGCCGGACAGTGGTCTGAAAAGTCAGCCTTTTGTAAAGGACTTGATGTTGTGGAGTCCATTTTGTTTTCAGTAGAAATATACATTGGAAAATACAATTTAATGGACATGCTCTTATACGCATTCAGCTGTGATAGAAAGCCCTGTTTGGCTCTGGATGTTGCAAACTTCCATTAAGGAATAATCGGAGCGAGAACTGAATGTGAAATACTCCACAACCAAAGGGTTAAACCGAGGCCCCGGGATGAACTGAACATCGCCAACAGGTACAATTTAAACTAATGGGACCGGGGGTGATCTAGATCATGTACATAGGGTGTAGATATACATTTGACCACAAAAACTCATGTAGCGTCTCCTTTAGCCATGTGGAAAATCGATGCTCTGGACCATGATCAGGAAGAAAGCCGAGGTAAACATTGAGGACACTTACCACTAATTTAATAAAACATGTAGTATTGTAATTCGTAAAACGTGTCGTGTTAAAAAAATTCTACGCTTATCCGTTGCTATTGTGGCAACCTGGCTCCAGCGCAGCGCCCCAGGCGGCTCAGGGGAGCGCTGGTAGAAGGGGTTTACCACCACCGCTACTACCATTAGCGCTGAGCGGGGCACTCAACGCCATAAGAAACACCTGCGAGGGAAGAGGAGGAGGCGAAGCAGACGCGGGGCTCGGGAGATTGCTCAGTCAGCCAGCGTAAAAAGGCGCCTAAGGAAATATCGTTGTTTTTTCCAGAATGGAGAACGTCGCTTAAGTCCGGCAGATACGGAGCGGGACGACTCGCGGACTGAGTAAGTTTCTCTTCTTATCCCCCCTTCCCCGGAGCTGACCAGCGTGGCCGCGACCAACACCCAGAGGTTTCGCCGTGTCGACGGAGCCACGGCACCTTTCTGTTTTCGCTTGGGCACGGCCCAACGTTTTCTTTGCCTTTTGAATAAAAGTGCCCATACGGCTAAATTGGAACTATAGTTTGTATTCACTGGGGGGTAGGCGGGCCACTCAGGGAGCCACACTATGTTCCCATCAGGAGGGAGAGGGAGAGGGAGAGGGAGAGGGAGAGGGAGAGGGAGAGGGAGAGGGAGAGGGAGAGGGAGAGGGAGAGGGAGAGGGAGAGGGAGAGGGAGAGAGAGGGAGAGAGAGAGGGAGAGGGAGAGTGAGAGGGAGGGAGAGAGAGAGAGAGGGAGAGATCTATATATAGATATCTCTATATATCTAGCAAGAGCAAGACCTAGAGCTAGGGAGAGTGAGAGCAAAAAGAGAGAGGGTTCACTGAATGGATACTTACAGCATTTGAGCATAGCAATTGCTGCAATTACTGCAATTAGAGCAAAAATTTTAACTACGCCAATAATTATTCTTATGATCACCCCAGTAGCTAAACCATCTGCAACGAGAGAAAATGGAAATAAACATAAAAGGTACCATCATGGCATCAACATGCTAACCCACACAATGTTGATCATTTGTCTCAACCTGAGGCAACAACACACACTTGAGAATATTTTCCTGTTTTTCCACTTATATTCCAAGAAAACAATCCCACCACTTTGGTCCGTGAGCCAGCAGCATGTAAGTCAGGCTTCTCTGTGTTTCTTTACATGTGAATAGCACTAACTAAAACAAGGTAACAGACCTTATTCACCTAGCGGCCATATACGAAGAGTACAACTGGAAACGTGCTACGCGGCCCCTTAACACGTGACAGAGGCCTAGCAACCGCAACGCATTAAGAGATGTTAAGAGACGCCGCTAACACATTGTTTGGGCAGAAGCCTGATGTATTTTTTCTTTTTACTGGCACCGATGCAACCTAGGAAAAATGTCCTTGCATACACATAATTGGTCATAAATGTAACCATTTGGGTCGCAGTCTTGAGCCCTGTTCATATATGACCCTTCATGTTTGAGAACTGTCCACTCATGACATATGTGGTTTAGAGTTAACTTTTACAACTTCACAAATCCTATTCTACAAGTTAAAGACTTTTGCAACACAATTACCTTCATTAGACCCTTCACTGGTCACATACCTGGTACTACTGGTTTATTGAATGGGTTGTCCATGGGCATGCTGGATTCGCTGGTCCTCACACGGGTTCTCAGCCTACAGAAGAACTTCTTAAGGGCATGAGAACTTTCGAAACTCTTCGGCTTGTCAACCTCGGTCCACTCTCCTTCGTCCATCTTCCATTGGTAGGTGACAGGTCCCAGATCCTGGGTGTCCGCGGTACACTTCAGAGCACATATTTTCTCACAAACCAGCGGCCGGGTCTTTATACTGGGCGTCGGAGGGGGCTCTGGTCATGTGGAAAGAACATTGGTCATTTACTGAGCCATAACAAACTGGAATCATTTACCCCTTATTATCTGCCCACTAAAAAATAAATCATCCTTTAAAAATAAAAATGCTGAGGCTTCCGTCGGCAGGCAGATGACTCTGGGCTAGTTTGTAATATTCGTGCTTTGCTTCATATGAATGGTATAACATCTTTATATTTACTCCTTTTTTTACTATTATTCTACCTAATTGTATGATCAGTGTTGACTGGCTTTGAATATGAATGTATATATGTAATATATATATATGAATGTATATATGTTATATAAATATACATAAATTCATATCAGTGCAAGCGTTGCATTTTTTATATTACTTTATATTGATTAATTCAATTAATGCAATTTAAGTTTTTCCATGTAGTGTGTTATGTATGTACATTAGTCAGGTGTGGACCCCAGGAAGATAAGTTGATTGCCATGGCATCAGTTAACGGGGATCCTTCAAATAAACAAATGAAATCAACAAAACAGAACAGAGATGAGGTCTTCCTATCGTTGTGTATCTGCACCCCTGACCCCTGACGTACAGTGTCACATCTCACCATGTCAGACTAATGCTAAGACCACACACTAATAAGACCACACACTTTTATAGAGGTTGTGGTATTACTCAACTTCTATACAATCTCTCTCTCTCGTTACATTTGTGCGTAATGTTGTGCCGTCTATCGTTTCTAACTCTGTCTGCAGTTCACAGGAGAGATAGGGGCTTAGTGAGGGACACCATGGAGAGGTTAAAGCTCTGCCCTCAGGACGGCGTGTTATACCCCCTGGCCAAATGCAACGCGTACAAAAAGGTTATTCTTTTAACAAACATGTAAAAGAAGAAAATATTAAAAGTACTTTTCATATAAATGCGAACTACAAGCAGGTTTGGTTACATTTCGTCCCAATATCCTATAGGACATTAAAGTCCTATTCTATTCTATTGAATTTGTTGCATTTGTTCATTGAAATGGGATAAACGTTTTGCCTCACACCAACCGACACACACACATACATACGCACACACACGGGCACAACACACACACAAACGCTAGCATACACACATACTTACTGATGACCTTAACGTTATAAGTCCCGTATGTTCCACTGTCCGTCTCCAAAGAGAACGATCCGCTATCAGCCAAGGTCACACGATCGATGTCCAACCACAGGGTTTGTGTATCCAACGTTGTGCGTCCTCTGAATGACCCAAAGTACCTCAGGTGGTCCGGTGAAGTCCAATCCACCACCAAGCTGGAGCAGTGTTTCCATGTGATGCATGTGATGGTTTCGGAACAGCGGAAACGTTTGTCTCCAAGGTGAGCTTTTGATCCACTTCCAAATATTTAGTATATCCACAATATATCCATAATATCCACTTCTTGAGCTACAACAAAAACCAAAAACGATTGTTACGTGAAACATTTTATAACATTTCAGTCTTTTAGTTGAATGTATCAAAAACAAAACATTAAGAGAAGGAAACAGCCTTAAATATCAAGCAGACCCTCTCATATTTTATTTAATGGACACATCAGAAACGATAGATATGGAAAGTGGGTTGAAAGAGAGAGGGAATGACATGTAGCATAGGATCACTGTTGGTGATTGAAACGTGGGTTGAAGGAGAGAGGGAATAACATGTAGCATAGGATCACAGTTGGTGATTGAAACGTGGGTTGAAAGAGAGAGGGAATAACATGTAGCATAGGATCACAGTTGGTGATTGAAACGTGGGTTGAACGATTCCCTGGATGGATTTACTTGTGGATAGGCGGGTTTAATTCTTGAGAAACTTTGCAGTTCAGATATTGTCAATGCAGTAAATAGCTGCAGTAGAAAAGTTATAGTGCAGGTTTAATTACTGAAGGACATTTTTGTTCTTCTACTAGAATGTTACCTCACCCCTTAATGGTAAGTGTATCTTCTGCCGCAAGGGGTGTCTTCATCTGAACAACAACACAACGCCTAGTTTGATGACGCGTTGGAGTAGCGTGGGAACACGGGGGTTTGTGTCTTCACCACCATCGCCGGGGAATTGGACTCATGCAGAAATCGTGTTTAAGGACGAGTTAATGTAGGCTATCAAAGTTGTATTGACGTTATGTTTATTCACCGTAGCAATGTTCCCTGCCACACTCCACCTAGGTGGCTTTACTGGGCTCCTCAAACAACCAGGACACAGAGCGATGATCTTTAAACAGGTTTCTTTTTTGCAGACTTTGGAGTGCAAATATACCACAAAAACAACAACAAGGATAAACTGGACTCTAGCCAGGGTCACCATACCCAACTAATCAATTGGACTCTTTACAGTCTGACCATACTTTAAATATCAAACAAAATAAAATACATCTGTCCAATAGCCAACTTCTAACTAACTACACCTTGGTGGCTGACCCATGAAGTATGCAACTAAAAACAGTTGACCTATACGGACAACGTTTTTGTTTTTGGGATTTTGTCTCTCAGACAAATGACGTCAACGGTCCATCTTTTCAGCGGAAAATGAGACGCAGACAAAAGAAACAAATGAAGCAGTTCCCTGCCGTGTAGAATGGGCATTAGGGTGGGGCCCCTGATGCCCGGTTCTAGTGTCCACGGTGTGGAACACAGCTGTCAGTCGAGCAAGTAGGCCTCTTTGCCTGCTTGCCAACACCCCTAATATAACAACTATATATATGAACTCTGTCTATATTGTTACATTCAATGTCAAACCTTGAATAGCGTATCTCTACGATCACAGACGTACCGATATAAGCTCGTAGCGTACATGTTTGAGTATGAAATCCTATTCAGACGATTTCTTACAGCGTGTGTGTGAGGAGTGAGGCGCGGTTCAGTGTGATGCAAAACACAACCACGTACCAGCTAGTACTCCCAGGATGGCCCACAGCAAGCAGAGTGCACCGCATAGCTCCATGTTAACCAGCAGCACTATATTCAACACTTTCAATGTACCAATACTAAACTATTATCGACAAGGTCAGCCGTCGGCATGCACCCCGCTCCCTCAGAATGACAAGGTAGTCTGTCGGTTCCTACTTACAGAGCTCGACAGTAATCGCCCTCTTTTGGGGCGGCTCAGATTACAGAAGGGAATCTCACATTCGTTCAGTCCACAAACGTTTCAGAGAGTCCTCAAACACAGTTTTAAGCCTGGAACCAGGCCAACCAACTACGAGATAAAACGCAAGCTAAGCTATTTGATTTGGAGCAAAAAAAAAGAAAAAAAAAGGGAACGAAAGGGCAAAAGTAAAAGACTGTGTACATAATGTAGCGACCCTGGGCCTCAGAGTCAGTCTGTTATGGGTTTGCTGATCGTTTTCCGTTATTTCAGTTGTTCCGTGCGCATGTATTACAGTGTTGTACCTGTCAATCGGTGTGTGTGTGTGTGTGTGTGTGTGTGTGTGTATGTGTGTTTGTGTCTTCTTATTTTGGCGTTGGTCACGGCCCTACAGTAACCAGATTTGTACCAAATAAATATTGGTTACTACTATATATATATTATTACTATAATATGTTAATATTGACTGGTTATTACATTGGTGTCACAAGTGAGACCTGCTCGGCGAGTTAGCTAAAGTTGCTATCACCGTTATCTTTGTAACAAACTAATGAACAATAAGGCCTTAATTATTCATGTGTGCTCCCCCTGCACCTCCTGGCCTCCTAGCATTCCTGGGAGGAGAGCAGTCCACACAGGATCCTCCTGTGTGTTACTCCTCCTCCTTCTCCTCTTCCCCCCCCCCCCCCCCCCCCCCCCCCACACACACACACACAGTCTTTCTTTATTAAAATCAGTCAAGTGTGCAAACATTGTAATGTGATGTCATTCATTATTCAGAAGCAGAAACTTAAAGAAATATAGTCTGGATTATTATCTTATCAAAATGGATCCATAAAACATTTCTACATTACTGTTCAGCAACATACACAAACACACCTTTTTCCCTTTTATTAAAATCAGTAAAGTTTACAAACATTGTAACGTGGTCTCATTCAGTATGCAGAGGGTTTAGGGTTTCAGAATCTGAAGGGTTTCTTTTCTTTACCAAGAATCCATGCAACAGCGTATGGTACTCCTCTTGTTCCGAACAGGACCGGTCCAACAGAACCATTATAGCTCCCCTCTTGGTAATTCAGACGCTCTGCACTTTGACCTCTGAACCCACTGGATATGTTCCTTACAGTGATGCAGTGCCGTCTCAGATTGCGATTCTAGATTCAAGATTCTTTATTGTCACATGTCATATACAAGTATACAGCAGTTCAATTATTTTGTTCTGGCTCCTCGGCCTACCAGCAGAAAGAAGTTATAATATCTATAAAACACAATATCATTTAAACAAATATAAATCTTTACAAAAATAGAACAGCAGCAGTAATAATTATAAGAAGAAGAAGAGCAATAGTGCAATGGATTAGGGACAGGCAGCAGACAGACAAGTAGCAGGCAGACAGGCAGCAGTTAGACAGGCAGACAGACAGGCAGACAGACAGGCAGACAAACAGCAGGCAGACAGGCAGCAGGCAGCAGGCAGAAAGGCAGACAAAAGCAGCAGGCAGCAGACAGACAGGCAGCAGGCAGACAGGCAGCAGGCAGCAGGCAGTCAGACAGGCAGACAGGCAGACAGGCAGCAGGCCACTAGAGTCCACTGTTCATGAGCCTGGCTGCCTGGTGGAAGCAGCTGTCCCGTAGTCTGCTGGTCCGGGCCTTGAGGCTGCGTTACCGCTTGCCAGACGCTAGCAGCTGAACCAGTTTGTGGTCGGGGGGGTTGGGGTCCTTGATGATCCTTCTGGCTTTTTTGACACACCGTCCGTTGTAAATGTCCTGGATGGAGAGAAGCTCACATCCACTGGGCTGCTGGGCTGACCGATCCTCTGCAGTGCTTTGAGGTTGAGGGCAGAGCAGTTCCCATGCCAGGCGGTGATGCATCCTGGCAGAAGGCTCTCTGTAGTAAAGACAAATAGTTTGCCTCAAACCCCTATTTTGATCTTTTCAAGATTGATGGAACATTTAAAATCACTGAAGAATTGCAAAAGTTTGTAGTCGATGAACCAGTAAATGACTTAATCTCCACCATACAACCCAACATGTATTACACCTTACACAAAGGTCACAGTGACTACATGTAAAGATTCTCCCTGTGTGTGTGAGTACCATGACTTTGTCTTGTCAGCTCTCCTCTCCTCTCCATCCTCTCTTCTCTTCCTCCTCTCTTACCTCTGCTCTCCTTTCTAGCTCATCTAGGATTGTGTTAATTATTGTCGTACATACACATAACATGTGATCACATGTATAAGGTAAACATATCTACATTTGTGAATGTAAAATAGATTTTGTACAACTGAACTCCCACTCCAGCGGGAGCAGAGTCCTCCCTCAGGAGTGGGAGTTCAGTTGTAGTGAATGACCATTGTACTGGGTTTGATCCCCAATGTCCACAGCCTAACCTGTAGCATCCTATAGAGCAAGATGCCCCCTAACCCCTACCTGCTCCTTAATCACATGTATCTGTATACACTGTCTAACCCCTACCTGCTCATTAATCACATGCATCTGTATTCACTTTCTAACCCCTACCTGCTCCTTAATCACATGTATCTGTATACACTGTCTAACCCCTACCTGCTCCTTAATCACATGTATCTGTGTTCACTGTCTAACACCTACCTGATCCTTAATCACATGTATCTGTGTTCACTGTCTAACCCCTACCTGCTCCTTAATCACATGTATCTGTAAACACTGTCTAACCCCTACCTGCTACTTAATCACGTGTATCTGTATACACTGTCTAACCCATACCTGCTCCTTAATCACATGTATCTGTATACACTGTCTCACCCCTACATGCTCCTTAATCACATGTATCTGTATTCACTGTCTAACACCTACCTGCTCCTTAATCACATGCATTTGTATTCACTGTCTACCTCCTACCTGCTAAATAAACACAAGGCATAATGAAAGGTTCATGCAAGGTAGGTTTGTTAAACCGCATTCATCCTTTCAACACAGTGACTAAGTTAGAGAAGTGGAGACACACTTGTTGTCACTACACTGTGTCTTGCGTTACAACACAATTGTAAATGGGAGATTAGCTTTGGGAAGTGTTGATATTATAATGTAATCTAACTGACTGACTGTTGATATTATAATATAATCTAACTAGACTGACTGTATTGGTCCTACTGGGAATGAAGATGATGGTTGACATCATGCATCTTACATATATTAATACTGTTAACCATCACAATTAAAACTACTTGCACAACATCCAATAGGTAGTATTATTGTTATATTATTTATTATTGATGATTTATAGTATTATTGTTACTATTGTTATTAGACATAATCATTATAATCAGTATACGAACTTTGACAAATAATAGTAATTTTGTATTTTATATTCAGAACGTGGTATATAAGAAAACTATGTGTGTACTTATTCTGATTTAACTCAGGTTAAATCAGACATAACATAATAATCATAACATGATTATGACACATGTAGGAAATGGGGGAGGTAACAGCCTATTTGTGTCCATGTGGACACAACTTCTGTAGAACCTGTATTACATCGTTCTGGGATGACCAAGTCCAGTGCAAATGTCCTGTTTGCAACAAGCTGTTACACACAAGACCATATTTACAGGTCAATACCTTCATATCAGGGATGGTTGATCGGTTTAGAAGTTCTGTACGTGTCAAAGTGCAGCCTTGTGTTGAACCAGGAGAAGTTCCCTGTGATGACTGTACTGGGACCCAGCTGAAGGCAGTGAAGTCCTGCCTAGTGTGTTTTACCTCTTACTGCCACACCCACCTGGAGCCTCATCAGAGAGTCACAGGCCTGAAGAGACATCGGCTGGTCGACCCTATGGACCGTCTGGAAGACAGGATGTGTAAGAAACACGACCGACTTCTGGAGCTCTTCTGCCAGACTGAGCAGGTGTGTGTGTGTCAGTTCTGCACAGAGACGGACCACAAGTCACATCCTGTTGTACCTCTAAAGGAGGAATTTGAAGTGAAGACGGCCCAGCTGGGGAAGAAAGTTCATCAGATGATCCAGGTGAGACAACGAAAGATTCAGGAGATTAAAGACACAGTAGATCGCAGCAAAGCAGACGCAGACAGAGAGATAGCTGATGGTGTGCAGGTCATCACTGCTCTGAAGCGCTCTATTGAAAAGTGGCAGGATGATTTCAACCAAACGGTTGAAAACTGTTTACCAAACTGGAGCAGGAAATAGAAGATCTTACCAATAGAAGCTCAGAGGTGAAGCAGCTCTCACACACTGAAGATCACCTCCACTTCCTCCAGACCTTCAGATCCCTGAAGAATCCTCCACCCACCAGGGACTGGACAACGGTGGAGGTCCGTCCTCCGTCATACATAGGGACCTTGAGGAGATCCCTGGATCAGCTGGAGGATACACTGAACATGGAGATGAAGAAGGTGCCTGATGATGCTGAACTGAAGAGGGTCCAGCAGTATGAATTAGATTTGACTCTGGATCCTGATACAGCTCATCCCCAGCTCATCCTGTCTGAGGATGGGAAACAAGTACATGATGGAGGTGTAGGAATGAAACTCCCAGACAACCCTAAGAGATTTACAAAGAAAATATATATTCTCACAAGGCAGAGCTTCTCCTCAGGGAGATTTTACTTTGAGGTCCAGGTTAAAGACAAGACTGCATGGCGTTTAGGAGTGGTCAGAGAGTCCATCAACAGAAAAGATCAGGTCATATTGACCCCTGAGAATGGTTACTGGACTCTTTACTTAGACAACGATGGGTTGGTATTTAAAGATAACCCTGATGTCCGTCTCCCTCTGAGAGCTAAGCTCCAGAAGGTGGGGGTGTTTGTTGATTATGATGAGGGTCTGGTCTCCTTCTATGATGTGGAAGCCAGGGTTCATATCTACTCTGCTACTGGCTGCACCTTTAGTGAGCCTCTCTATCCATTCCTCTGCCCATTTCTCTGTAATTATAAAGGTACAAACTCTGCCCCCCTGATCATCTCACCTGTCAATCAAACAGACTAGGACCTTTGTTTGATAATAAAATAATCAAACGACCAAAACCACTAATGTTGTTTCCTGCATGGGAATCTACTATGTTGATCTGAGAGAACTGCATTAATGTTGTACTGCTTTCATTTGACAAGAAGGAATTCATTCGGAAAAGATCCCTGACTATTGTAAAATATAACCCATGATACATGATTCGATTACATATACGATATTGATCAATATCTGATTACTGCTGAATGTTTTTTATACATCTAACAATATGAAATTGAGAAACATTTGCAGGTGAATGTTAAAAATCTCTAGTTTCTTAAACAAAACGAGTATATTAGTTTTTATTCCTGAAATATGAATGACAACAATCAAATGTTTGTACACTTTTTTAATTACAATAAAAATGTACAAAATGTAGAATGGGGTCATTTTCTGTATAATAGTTACATTCTCTACAATATGTATTCAATAGAATAGGTACATTCTCAGTACAATATGTATTCAGTAGAATAGGTACATTCTGTACAATATGTATTCAGTAGAATAGCTACATTCTCAGTACAATATGTATTCAGTAGAATAGGTACATTCTCTACAATATGTATTCAGTAGAATAGGTACATTCTCAGTACAATATGTATTCAGTAGAATAGGTACATTCTCTACAATATGTATTCAGTACAATAGGTACATTCTCTACAATATGTATTCAGTAGAATAGGTACATTCTCAGTACAATATGTATTCAGTAGAATAGGTACATTCTCAGTACAATATGTATTCAGTAGATACAGTAGCTACATTCTCCTTACTCTTCCTTGCTCTTTCTCCCTCCTTCCCTTTTTCTCTTTCCCTCTTACTCTTTCCCTCCCTCTCTCCCTCCCTCCCTCTCTCTCCCTCCTTCCCTCCATCCCCCTCTCCTACCTTCCCTTTTTATCCCTCTCTCTCGCTCTATCCTTCCCTTTCTGAAAATGAAGACAACACAGCGTACAACGTTTTATATTTAGTTATACTATATATTAAATAACTAATAGTCTATAGTTTGTTGCATTTCTGACATTTGCAGTAGTAGGATGTGCCGTTTATTTTGGCTGACAAAACATTTAGTTCTTTTAGTGTCACAGCATCACGTTGATCTCCAAAGTAAGAGGGGTTCCCTTTGAAAGAAGAGAGAGTGAACAGCAGACCTCCGATGCAGAACCCCCACGGAGCCGCGGCCCCCAGCTAGCGTCAGCAGAGGGACCACGCCCTGGCCCCCCCCCCCCCCCCCCCCCCCCCCCCCCCCAAAGAGACACCGCCCAAAGCCCCGCCCTCCTCCGGGAGGCCGTCCTGCACCTCGCCGGGCCCCGGGCCCCGATGACGACGTGGGGGCCGACCTGGAGGCCGGTTCCAGAGGACGGCCCCGAGAGAGGCCTGGCCGGGGGGCCGGCGGGCCCACATCCCCCACCCCCCCCCCCCAGAGAGACACCGCCCAAAGCCCCGCCCTCCTCCGGGAGGCCGTCCTGCACCTCGCCGGGCCCCGGGCCCCGATGACAACGTGGGGGCCGACCTGGAGGCCTGTTCCAGAGGACGGCCCCGAGAGAGGCCTGGCCGGGGGACCGGCGGCCCCACATCCTGGCCCCCCCTCCTCGAGCCGGGACCTGACCCCGCACCGTGCCGGTCGGTACCTAGCGTACTACGGACACAGCCTCGCCCACTACGTCGTCATTGGCCCCCCCGCCCCCCCCCCCCGCCGAGGTCGCCGACCCCCGCCCAGGGACCCCGAGAGGAATGGCGGAGACCCCACTCATAGGGAGAGACCGCCCCATCTTCCACCTGCTCAGGAGCCCTTAGCCGGGCCCCTGGCCCCCCGACCCCAGCTAAGGCCACCCGGCTGACCCGTCCCACCCGCCTGTGACGAGTCGTCCGGAGAGGACGACGGCCCCGGGAGGGACGGTCCCACACCGCCAATGGGAGGGCCCCACCACACGGACTCCACGGGGCCTCCCCCAGGCCCCCCCCCCCCAGACCCCGTGACCGCCACGAAACAGTCCGCCCCCACCCGGAGAGGCGGAGGGCTCCCCACTCACAGAGGTCTCTGACTAGGGGTGGGAGATGGGGGGGGGGGGGGGGGGGGGGGGACCGGCCCGGGCAGTTCACCACCGCCCCCCCCCAGGACGACGCCCTGAAGCACGCCTGGAGCCACGTCCTCGCCCGTGACGGCCAGGCCCGGGAGTCGGTGAGTAACCCACCCCACCCCCATTCCAGCACCAGGGCGGGCTTGCTTTATCGGGTAGTAGAGGGGGGGGGGAGGGGGGGGAGCAGTGACCCAGCAGTTGGTGGTGCCCCCACCCCTACATGAGCAAAGTCCTTTACATGGCCCATTCCCATGTACTAGGGGCTCACCTAGGCATGGACTAGACTAGGGACACAATCCTAGAGCGGGTTTACTGGCCCGGGGTTAAGAGGGACGTCACTCAGCACTGTCAGGCGTGTCCGGAGTGCCAGCGCACCGCCCCGAGATTTGTCAATTCTTTATTGACAACTGTCAAAGGGATCAAACACAATAAAGCCCAAGAGCTTGTTTCCATTGTGGTCCTTTTGGGTGGAAGTGTATGTTATGTCTGTGAGTGTATGAATATATATATTTAAGAATACAATAAGTGTAAATGTGTGTGTGTGTGTGTGTGTGTGTGTGTGTGTGTGTGTGTGTGTGTGTGTGTGTGTGTGTGCGTGTACATGTGCCTATGTGAGCACGCAAGGGGAGACAGGATGGGACAGCAGAAAACAGTACATGTATGGTACAAAATATCATCCAATTCAATCATGTAAACATGAGTCTATATACAGTGTACATCATAAAACCGTAAATACACAAATGGCTATCCTGTATAATTCATCCCAAAATTCATCAATTCATCAATCACCCTTAAAAAAAAAACATGTTCTCCAAATCAAGACAATGTTACCCTAGCAATGCATAACAATTGACTCAAACTTACAGGATGAGTATATAGGACCTACTACCACTCAACCGACTCAGTAAATAAATATTAGGACCAGCTGCTTCTCAGCCTTAAGAAAAGTATTTTCTATAATATATCAATCAAAACTTATTTAAGAACAACATTATTATTTCCAATAGTATTTCCCTCTCAGCCAACAGGGGGTGCTGCAGCACCTTCAGCACCATACTTCCAGCGCCTATGTGTATCTATATTCACTGTAAGTAGCTTTGGATGAACGCGTCTGATAAATGACTCAATAGTAAGATATGAGGCCGTTTATCAAAGCTACTAACTATCAACATAAGAGAGGCACAGTGGCGAGCTCAAATTAACCAACTACCAGTCCTACATTGGGCCAGATGTTAAATACAGCGGTTCCCCTTGTCATACAAAGACCTCGTAGAGTTTAGGTTTTGTTTCGTAACGTTTCATTTAACTATTTGTTCAGTTGTCACAGGATCGCCGAACTCTCTTTGATACTGCTGGAATAGTAAGGAGGTGTGTGTGTGTGTGTCTGTGTGTGTGTGCGTGTGTGCGGGATCATTGTTTTGATTTCTAACATCCATGATATTTGCTTGTAAACTCATAAGCTGTCATGGACAAATCTTTGCCACTTTATTTAAATTATGGACTAACTAAATTAAAGTTAAAGTACTTAACAATATTTTATTAAACTAATCACAATATGCTTACTGTTGTAATGTGTACACAATGTGTATGCATGACAAGAATGACCATAATCCCAGATTAGCTAGAAAGCAGAGCAGAGATAGCAGAGAGGAGGAAGAGAAGGGAGAAGAAGGAGAGAGGAGAAACTAAGATGAGAGGCTGGAGAGGAGAGGAGAGCTAAAAAGACAAAGTCACTTTACTCACACACATGGGGTGAATCTTTACATGTAGTCACTGTGACCTTTGTGTAAGGTGTAACACATGTTGGGTTGTTGTGTGGTGGACATTAAGTCATTGACTGGCTCATCAGCTACAAACTTGTGCAAACGATCAGTGATTTTAATCCTTCCATGAATCCCATAATGTGTAAAATAGGGTTTTTAGGCAACAAATGTACATTTTTATATCCCCCTGATAATGTACCTAATCTACTTAATACATATTGTACTGAGAAAGTACCTATTCCACAGAACATTTACCTATTAAACTAAACACATTATACTGAGAATGTACCTATTCCACTGAATACATATTGTACTGAGAATGTATTTATTCCACTGAATAAATATTGTACTGAGAATGTATCTATTCCACTGAATACATATTGTACTGATGATGTACTTATTCCATTGAGAACTACCCTTTCTATTTTTTGCAATTTATTGTTGAAATCAGAAAAGTTTACAGACATTTCATTATGTTGTCATTCATGATTCAGAAATATAAACTAATGTTTAAAAAACTACAGATTATGTTATACAAACTAATCATCCAAACATGTTCTACACAACTGCAACCATTTACAATTTTATAGCATTACACTTGAACAATAGAATGTAATCTAAGACATTCTCAATAGAGTGTAATTTAAGAATTTCTAATGGGTTACGTTTTATATTAGTAAGGATTATTTAACGAATTTATCCTTGTTAAAAGACAGCAGATTATACATTATATACATTAATGCAGTTCTCTCAGATCTCACATAGCAGAGATTCTCAATCATGAAACAACATTAATTGTTTTGGTCGTTTGATTATTTTATTATAAAACAAAGGTCCTAGTCTGTTTGATTGACAGGTGAGATGATCAGAGGGGCAGAGTTTTTACCTGCATAACGAAAATCTGGGCAGAGGAATGGATAGAGAGGCTCATTAAAGGGGCAGCCGATAGCAGAGTAGATATGAACCCTGGCTTCCACATCATAGAAGGAGACCAGACCCTCATCATAATCAACAAACACCCCTACTTTCTGGAGCTCAGCTCTCAGAGGGAGACGGACATCAGGTTTATCATTAAATACCAACCCATCGTTGTCTAAGTAAAGAGTCCAGTAACCTTTCTCAGGGGTGAATGTAATCAAAACTTTTCTGTTGATGGACTCTCTGGCCACTCCTAAACACCATTGAGTCTTGTCTTTAACCTGGACCTCAAAGTAAAATCTCCCTGAGGAGAAGCTCTGCTTCGTGAGAACACATAGATTCCATGCAAATCTCTTAGGGTTGTCTGGGAGTTTCTTCATTACACCTCCATAATATACTTGTTTCCCATCCTCAGACAGGATGAGCTGGGGTGGAGCTGTATCAGGATCCAGAGTCACATCTACTTCATACTGCTGGACCCTCTTCAGTTCAGCAGCACAAAGCTTCTTCATCTCCATGTTCAGTGTCTCCTCCAGCTGATCCAGGAATCTCCTCAAGGTCCCTAAGTATGACGAAGGACGGACCTCCACCGTTGTCCAGTCCCTGGTGGGTGGAGGATTGTTCAGGGATCTGAAGGTCTGGAGTAAGTGGAGGTGGTCTTCAGTGTGTACTAGCTGCTTCACCTCTGAGCTTCTATTGGTCAGATCTTTTATTTCCTGCTCCAGCTCTTTGATGAGGTCTTCAGCTTCTTTCTCTGTGGATTGCAGTTTCTCTTTAACCGTTTGGTTGAAATCATCCTGCCACTTTTCAATAGAGCGCTTTAGAGCAGTGAAGACCTGCACACCATCGGCTATCTCTCTGTCTGCGTCTTTGTTGCTCAATTCTACTGTGTCTTTGATCTCGTTAATCTTTAGGTTTCTCTCCTTGATCATCTGCTGAACTTCAGTCTCTGTCTTCTCCAGCTGGGCAGTCTTCACTTCACATTCCTCCTTTAGAGGTACAACAGGATGGAACTTGTGGTCCAACACTGTGCAGAACAGACACACACACACCTGTTCAGTCTGGCAGAAGAGCTCCAGAAGTCGGTCGTGTTTCTTACACATCCTGTCTTCCAGACGGTCCATAGGCTCGACCAGCAGATGTTTCTTCAGGACTGCGACTCTCTGATGTGGCTCCAGGTGGGTTTGGCAGTAAGAGGTAAAACACACTAGGCAGGACTTCACAGCCTTCAGCTGGGTCCCAGTACAGACGTCACAGTGAACTTCTCCTGGTTTAACACAAGGCTGCTCTTTGACTCGTACAGAACTTGTAAACTGGTCAATCATCTCTGAAAAGAGGGTATTGACATGTAGATCAGGTCTAGTGTTGAAAGGCTCGTTGCAAACAGGACATTTGAACTGGACTCTACCATCCCAGAACTTTGTAATACAGGTTTTACAGAAGTTGTGTCCACATGGTGTGGAAACTGGGCTGTTGAACACATCCAGACAGATGGAACATGAAAAGTTCTCTTCAGACCAGGAAGTAGCAGAGGCCATCCCTAGACACAGACGAAAAGGTTTATGTACTGAGCTATTCCTATATTTGAGTAATTCCATAACGGGAAGAGAGGTTTTAACTTCTGTCAAAGTTGTGTTCTTTTACTCACCTTGTTGTTTCTGTCTGTCAGGCTATTTGCTCCAAAATGCGTTTTATTCTCCTCCTGAAAGAGAGAACTGCTTCCACATCGGGTGGCTTTGGTTTCTATGAACCTTAAGTTTCGTTCTCTGAACAACACGTCCTCTCCTCTCCTCCCCTGACTCCTGGTTCCGCCCCTAACTCCGGGTTCTTCCCCTAATACCTGGCTCCGCCCCAACAGACAAAGTTAACTGATGTTTCACATTTCACTCTGAGATTGGGCGTGTTCATGTACTGTGTAGGCTAATTAAAATGCAATGATGTGTGGTCAAATAAGTTCAATCTTTAAAAGACAAAACACAGACCAAGAGATATTGCAAAATCAGAGACAATTGTGGTGATTTAATGGTGATTTGAGGTCGGATTCAAACCGGCGACCTTGCGTCTGTGAGGCAGGAGTTGTACCACTACAGTAGATGGACATGTGTTTGAATTACTGGGTTTCAATTACACTATGTTTAGAGAGGGAGCGGTCTTACAAACGTGGCAGATGTATGACTTATAAACCGGTTTACTGAAAGTCAGCACATCTAAATAATCATCGACCAAGTTTCTAAAGTAAACAGTGTCGACAGCCACCTTCAAAATGGACCATGGAGAAAGAAAAAAAAATGGTGGGAGTCAGATTCGAACCGGCGACGCTATTTCCGTGAGGCAGGAGCTGTACCACAACACTAGATGGACATGTGTTTTGCCCGGTTCGAATTACACTATGTTTTGAGAGGGAGCGGTCTTACAACCGTGGCAGATGTATGACTTATAAACCGGTTTACTGGAAGTAAACACATCTAAATAATCAAATACATAATGACACACAAACAAAGGCACACACACAGACACACACACACACACACACACACACACACACACACACACACACACACACAGTGGTTTCATAGTAGGTGCAGTTTATGTGTGATATTTGCCACAGACACAATGGTTACATAGTAGATGTATGTGTGGTATTCTCCTACCTGCGGGCAAATTGGTGCAATGAACTTAAGAGCAATCACGTTAATTGACACTGTGACATCATGGAATGAGATATGGACACAAATATTGTATTATATGTTAAGGGAGGTGTCCTCTATGTGCATGCCAAGTTACACGTTTCTGATCTCTTCTGAGCTGACTTGTGGCTGATATAGTAATGTTCCATCATTTGTATATTTTGAATGTACCATAACTCAGCCATTTTTTACCCAATGAAAAATCGCTCAAAGATTTAAGTTCAAACAGGCCCATAGATCATGAATCTGAAATCCCTTTTTCTTGGGAAGCTCTGTTTCTGTAAAATATGATTTTTTAAGGTTTCATGAAATTTTCACTGTACAGCAAAATCTACCTTGATGGATTCTATGGTCCCATTAGATAAAATGTTCAACATGTGAAATAAGACATATACACAAAGTTTTAGAAATGTTCATCCATAGGAGCGGACGTGCCGATCGTTTAACTTTGACCAGATATTAAAGCGCCCCCTATGCCTGCTTACTGGGGATAAGTACAAATCCCCCTACTTTGAAAACTTTAGATTACTCCACCACGGAGATATAAGCGTTGCCAATCAAGAATAATAACTAGGACTGCAAGCAGTCACACAAGGTATGCAGAGCCCACGCACCTCCTTCCCTACGCACCTCCTTCCCCACGCACCTCCTTCCCCACGCACCTCCTTCCCCACGCACCTCCTTCCCGATCGGGGTAGGACTCGAACCGGCGACCCTACGTCAGTATGGCCGGACCACTACACTACATGGACATGAATGTCTACAGGTTCAATTCACACTATGTTTTGAGAGGGAGCGGTCTTCCCATAGTGGCAGATGTATGACTTATAAACCGGTTTACTGGAAGTAAACACATTTAAATAATCACCTGTCATGTTTCTAAAGTAAACAGTGTCGACAGCCACCTTCAAAACGGACCATTGAGAAATGATGTGTGTACCCCATTATGGCCCAGCCTGCGTTGTAGAGAGGCCTCGGTTTGGATAGGCGAACGTCAAACCAATGCATCCAATTCACTTCTGAAAGTTGTTATATTCTGAAATATAAAGAACCACATAGAGACAAACACACACACAGAGAAAGACAGACACAAACACTCAAAGACATAGAGACAACCACAAAGGCACAGACACACACACACAGACAGAGAGAGAGAGAGAGACACACACACACATACATGAACACTCAGACATATAGAGAGACACGCAGACAGAGAAAGACAGACACACACTCAAAGACATAGAGACAACCACAAAGGCACAGACACACACAGACAGACAGAGAGAGAGAGAGAGAGAGAGAGACACACATAGATGAACACTCAGACATATAGAGAGACACGCAGACAGAGACAGACAGACAGACACACACAGACAGAGACAAACACACATACATGAACACTCAGTCATATAGAGAGACACACAGACAGAGACAAACACACACACATACATGAACACTCAGACATATAGCGAGACACGCAGTCAGAGACAGACAGACACATGTATATTGCCAGGTTCAAATCCCACTATGTTTTGAGAGGGAGCAGTCTTCCATACGTGGCGGATACAGTGAGCTTGGTAGGTGCAGTAAAATGGCATTTGTATGACTTATAAACTGGTTTACCGGAACTAAATACATGTAAAAAATTGATTGGATGCAGATCAGGTTTTCACCTTCTCTGGGGTGGAGCCAGAACATTTGATGGACGTAACCTGATAACCCAGAAACTGCCAGTAACAGTTAACGCGTGCAATAACATGTCTTTATTAGAGGGCGATTTGAGTCCATATTTACATCTTATCCTACACATTGTTTAAGTTATGGATTTAGAGATGAGATGTGGACCAAGATTAATCCATCTCACTACTATGTAACACCCTGCAACGCCTTTCATCCAGACAACCAACACACAACAAGAAAAACTGTTTGTGGGAGTCAGATTGGTGATCTGGAAACGTGATGAGGTCCGGGCGAGGGTTCGGCAGCAGGCGGGTAGACAGACTGGGCACAGGGAGAAGACGGTTAGCATGAGCGCCGCAACACTACAGCTGAGCGTCTCAAAAGGCGGAGGACCAGCAGCGAACACTGACGGTAATGTAGAACAACTGCGTAGCGATGAGTGTCCGGAAAGCCGGGGTTGACATCCTGTGTGCTGATGAAGTAGATTGGCGGCAGGTGTGTAGACAGAAGGAGATGAATGGGTGACGTAACTGGAGAGCGAGGGAACGTGACGCCCGACCACCACTAGGAGGCAGAAGTGGACGGCATGACGCGGTGTGACACGACCGGCAGAGCCGTGCCCTTTCACCCTGGCCAGGGTTGAGGGATCGATTCCCAGTTGACATTTTACACTGCTTTTAACTCGTTGTCTTGTGCTTGGATGTTTTCTGCCTCACATGTTTTAGATGCACTGCAACCCCACGCCATGCAAACAAAGTCGCTAACAGAACAATAAGTTATTTGAATCGAATCGAATTGATGCCAAGAAACGTAAGCGATCATGCTATTGTACGAGGCTTTGGATGAAAACAACAATTTGTAGATTGGTTTGCATTATTTGCATTCGATGACTCCCTCTGTTATGGAGAGATTAAGAAAAAGGAGGAGACTTACAGAGCGATGACGAGATACTGAAAGACAGATGGAGAGAAAGACCAAACTGTGAGAGAGACAAGGACAGATAAAGAGGGAGAGATAATAGGAGGCACACAATATACAGTGTGAGATAGAGAGAGAGATAAAGACAGCAAAAGAGAGAGCATTAGGGAGACACAGAGTGAAAGAGAGGGAGTTAGAGAGAAGTGATACAGTGGACAGGAAGAAAAAAGAGAGAGGGATAGGAACTTTAATTCGCGGTGTGGTAGGAAGACACAGTCCCAATGCTGTTGACATAGACACACATCGATGACAGTCAGCTTCACTGTAGGATGGATTAAGTGTGTGAGAGAGATTTTATTATCAAACAATGCGTTTGTTTGTTTGATTGACAGGTGAGATGATCAGGGGATTTGAGTTTTTAACACCATGTAAACGTTCTACTGAAGATACATTGTAAAAAATATTTACCTATTCTACTGAATACATATTGTACTGAGAATGTACCTATTCTACTGTATACATATTGTGCTGTGAATATAACTATTCTACTCAATAAATATTATACTGAGAATGTACATATTCTAATAACATATTGAGAATGTACATATTCCACAGAAAATGTCCACTATCTACTTTTTGTACATTTTTATTTAAATCGGAGAAGTGTACAAACATTTGATTGGGTTGCCATACATGATTCAGAAAAATAAAACTAATATACGTTTTTTGTTTTGGTAAAAAAACAAACAGAATATGTTATCAAAATGAACATTTCATATATTCAACATTTTACTTTACTGCAACCTTTAACCATTTTATTTCATTAAACTTATCAAAAACATCCAGGATAAAAAAGGACATTGAACAACATAGTGTATTTTAATTATTTATAATGGGTTTCATTTTGTGGTTGTTTTGTGTTAGTTGTTTAATTCTCCTTCTCAAATAACAGAAAACAGTATGATATAAAGATTAGTGGTTTTGGTCGTTTTATTATTTTATTATCTAACAAAGGTCCTAGTCTGTTTGATTGACAGGTGAGATGATCAGGGGGGCAGAGTTTATACCTTCATAATTATAGAGACATGGGCAGAGGAATGGATAGATCGGCTCACTAAAGGTGCAGCCAGTAGCAGAGTAGATATGAACCCTGGCTTCCACATCATAGAAGGAGACCAGACCCTCATCATAATCAACAAACACCCCCACCTTCTGGAGCTCAGCTCCCAGAGGGAGACAGACATCAGGGTTATCATTAAATATAAACTTTTCCTTTCTGAAGTAAAGAGTCCAGTAGCCTTTCTCAGGGGTGAATGTAATCCCACCTTTTCTGTTGATGGACTCTCTGGAAACTCCTAAATACCATGCCGTCTTGTCTTTAACCTGGACCTCAAAGTAAAATCGTCCAGAGGAGAAGCTCGGCCTCGTGAGAACACATAGATACTGTGCAAATCTCTTAGGGTTGTCTGGGAGTTCCTTCTCTACACCTCCAACATGGACTTGTTTCCCATCCTCAGACAGGATGAGCCAGGGATGAGCTGTATCAGGATCCAGAGTCACATCTACTTCATACTGCTGGACCCTCTTCAGTTCAGCAGCACGCAGCTTCTTCATCTCTATGTTCAGTGTCTCCTCCAGCTGATCCAGGGATCTCCTCAAGGTCCCTACGTATGACGGAGGACGGACCTCCACCATCATCCAGTCCCTGGTGGGTGGAAGATCCTTCAGGGATCTGAAGGTCTGGAGGAAGTGGAGGTGGTCTTCAGTGTGTGAGAGCTGCTTCGCCTCTGAGCTTCTATTGGTCAGATCTTCTATTTCCTGCTCCAGCTCTTTGATGAGGTCTTCAGCTTGTTTCTCTGTGGATTTCAGTCTCTCTTTAACCGTTTGGTTGAAATCATCCTGCCACTTTTCAATAGAGCGCTTCAGAGCAGTGAGGACCTGCACACCATCGGCTATCTCTCTGTCTGCGTTTTTCTTGCTCAATTCTACTGTGTCTTTAATCTCCTTAATATTTAGTTTTCTCTCCTGGATCATCTGCTGAACTTCAGTCTCTATCTTCCCCAGCTGGGCTGTCTTCACTTCATATTCCTCCTTTAGAGGTACAACAGGATGGGACTTTTGGTCTGTTTCTGTGCAGAACTGACACACACACACCTGTTCAGTCTGGCAGAAGAGCTCCAGAAGTCGGTCGTGTTTCTTACACATCCTGTCTTCCAGACGGTCCATAGCCTCGACCAGCCGATGTTTCTTCAGGCCTGTGACTCTCTGATGTGGCTCCAGGTGGGTTTGGCAGTAAGAGATAAAACACACTAGGCAGGACTTCACAGCCTTCAGCTGGGTCCCAGTACAGACGTCACAGGGAACTTCTCCTGGTTCAACACAAGGCTGCTCTTTGACTCGTACAGAACTTCTAAACTGATCAACCACCTCTGATATGAAGGTATTGACACGTAGATCAGGTCTAGTTTTGAAAAGCTCATTGCAAACAGGACATTTGTACTGGACTTGGTCATCCCAGAACTTTGTAATACAGGTTCTGCAGAAGTTGTGTCCACATGGTGTGGAAACTGGGCTGCTGAACACATCCAGACAGATGGGACATGAAAAGTTATCTTCAGACCAGGAAGTAGCAGAGGCCATTCCTAGTCACAGACGACAAGGTTTAAGTATTGAGCAATTCTGTTCTTTTTCAAATTCCAAAAAGGGAAGAGAGGTTCTAAAGTTATGTTGTTTTACTCACCTATTTGTGGTTGCTGTCTGTCAGACTATTTGTCCCAAAATGTGTTTTATTCTTCTCCTGAAAGAGAGAACTGCTTCCACGTCGGGTGGCTTTAGTTTCTATGAACCTTAAGTTTCATTTCCTGAACAACACGTCCTGTCATCTCCACCCCTAAGTCCTGACTCCGCCCCTAACTCCTGGCTCCCTCCCCCCCAGAAAAGAGCTGTTTATTGCCGATACACTCAGTGTAGGAACTCGCCCCCGTTTGCATGCAAACAGTGCACACACTAGCAGCAGAGGTGTGTGTGTGTGTCTCTGTGTGTGTGTGTGTGTGTGTGTCACCTTTATTTTTAACTTTCGTTTCCTGAACCAGACTTCCTGTCCTCCCCTAACCACGGATGTTTCATAACAACCTGTGGCTCCCAACTTTAAACACAGATTAGCGTCTGCTTTGCATGAACACTCGTATTTGAGCACTTCGTGTGAGTCGATGTGTCCTCGTGTATAACAAGAATCAATACGATGGATGACAGTTACCATCACAGTTACAAATAACTGTGGTTATTTGCGACTGTAACTGGGATTCATTGGCGTTGATCGACCCTATTTTCCTGGTTTCCGGGGCTTCCCCGCATACATTGTATCCAGCCCCGATCCAATGTTCAACAAGAAAATAAATTAAAGATGTGTTTATTGCCGCTACGCTCGCTGCAGGAACTCGCCCCGGCGTGCACGCGCACAGTGCACACACGAGCAGCAGAGCTATGAGAGCAGCAGACAGCGGATTCAGTCAGAGTAGGAAGTAGAGGCGCAAGCAGCGCTGCGTGTGTGTGTGTGTGTGTGTGTGTGTGTAAAACATTATTTTTTACTTTAAATTCCCGAACCAGACTTCCTGTCCTCCCCTAACCACGGATGTTTCATAACAACCTGTGGCTCCCTACTTTGAACACAGATTAGCGTCTGGTTTGCATGAACACTCGTATTTGAGCACTTTGTGTGAGTCGATGTGTCCTCGTATATAACTAGAATCAATACGATGGATGACTGTTACCATCACTGTGGAAAAGGCTCTCTGGTGATGGAACATTCCGACCACCCCCAAGGCTAGCGAAGTGGTTCTGCCTTCTTATAACTCATTATGGTTCCTGTAACACACACACACACACACACACACACACACACACACACACACACACACACACACACACACACACACACACACACACACACACACACACACACACACACTTCGGTGTAATGAAACAAGAAATTACAATGATCAAAAGTCTAACCTGTAAAACACTTTCATAAACACCATGGATCAAACCAGGAAACAGACCAGGAACAATAATGGATGTCTGTTGAAGTCATTCAAATAATCAATACTTAATCAGAATCAGAATTTGCTTTATTGTCAACGAAGTGTAACACGTACAAGGAATTTGTCTTGGTATTTGGTGCAAGCAATAACAACAACAAAACATTAATATGAAAATATAAACATTTACAATTAGAAATAATATATAAAATACAAACAGACTATATAAAAAAGATAGAATATACAGAGCATATTTTAAAAATGTAGCTGTACAGTTTGTGCAGGAATGTGCAAAATATGACCATGGAATGTGCAAATGTTCACGGTATTAAGTTGACCAACATGTGCAATGTACAAGAAACTAAAAGATGAAAGGCTGTGTATCGCTGCACCTGTCCTCCACACTTCACACACCTCCACCCAACGCTGAACACCAACTTAATGGTGTTGAAATGCAAGACGCATTGTAGTGACAACAAGTGTCTTCAATTCTCATAGCTTTTATAGATTTGAACTCTGGAGACATTATAAACACGCTTTGCACATCCCGTCATGACAAAACCCGCATCAATAAACAGGACGTAGAAGCGTTTGACTGATTCTAAAGGTGAACTGCATGTGATTGACGCGTTTCAGCGTGTAGAACAAACGCAGCAGCGTTTAGTGGAGCAGTGAACATGCAGCAGCGAGTCGGCCTGCCGACGGAGAATCCTTCTCAGCAGCTCCAGTAGGTGTGTGCGTAATCCCTGCCCGTTTATATTGGTCCACAGTTAGGGCTCCGCAGTAAAGCATATAAAAGCACGGAGCCAAAGACACACTCAGCGGTCCAAGGCGCAAGCCCATAAGGCGAAGCCTAGATTAAATAGAACAGATGTGTTTATTGCCACTACGCTCGCTGCAGGAACGCGCCCCGGCGTGCATGCGCACATTGCACACACGAGCAGCAGAGCTATGAGAGCAGCAGACAGCGGATTCAGTCAGAGTAGCAAGTAGAGGCGCAAGCAGAACTGTGTGTGTGTGTGTGTGTGTGTGTGTGTGTGTGTGTGTGTGTGTGTGTGTGTGTGTGTGTGTGTGCGCGCGCGGCTGTGTCTGCGCGTGGCTGTGTGTGAGCGTGTCAGAAGGCTACCGAGGGGGCGGGCCCGAGCCTGGAGCTCTGTAGAAAGACCCCTCTCGCTTGTTCAGGAAACGGAAGTTTACGCAAGTCCAACAGACGAAGGGACGACATGGCGAAGAGACAACATGGACGCGTTAGTCTCTCCGGAGACGATGAACAAGACGTTTTAAAGCAGAGACCCGGGACAGAAACATTCCAAGGTGGGTCCAACACATTGAACCTCTAACCCTCATTGTCCTGTCCGCAGGGCGCCATGTTGTACTGTAGCGTTAGCCCCACACGGGTCTCCTGCGCTCCGTGTGAACACGTGATGTTGATGCTTAGCGAAACCAACCTTCACGTGCTCTATTGTGTCGCTTCGTCGGATTCCACCAGCGCGTGCTCGGTGCTCGGCGTCCTGTTTGGAGCACGGCGCCACACGCGGGGCCGCGCTCTGTGCGCGGGGGGGGAGACAATTGTGACTTTTTTGCTGACTTTTCCTGTTAGATATTGGAACTGGAAGTAAACATAATGCCCCATCTACAACTACATCACTCTCCTCTGATGTCTTTTAGAGAACATGCATTCAGCGTAATTTGTGTACTAGGCCTGCAACATTGTTTTATTTGGCCATCTATTATGGACTGGTGCTTTTTCAGTTGATGTGTACTGCTACTCTTTTCCTCTGCTCAGTGAGATGTGCAGTGTGGCCTAATCACAGATCAGAGTATTAATTTCTAGACACACAGAAAAAGGCCTGTTGCTTGCCATGCAATACAAAGGTACTGAGTAGGCCTAATCAACACCTATTGGTTATTTTACGTTGACCGCTTCCTTCTGGTGTGCAGTTTTCTGTTCAGCATGCCTGGTATGAAATGTGTGTGTGTTTGCTTCTGTTGTTCTGTCATAGTGGACACACACACACACACACACACACACACACACACACACACACACACACACACACACACACACACACACACACACACACAGGTGATTGGCTGCCTCGTTCTAGTTCAGCCTGGAAATTTGTGTTACTTGTGCTTATTTATTATTCTTATTATTATGTTTTATTTTTAAAGATAGATTGAAGCTATTTTGTAATTTGTTTTAATTTATTTTATTGATTGGATGAACTATAATTAGCCTAAAGATGATTATTTTGTATTTTTGTTTGTCTGATTTGTTGTTTTGTGTTAAAAAATGAATCAGATGTTACTCAACAGTTACTCAGTACTTGAGTCGTTTTTTCACCAAGTACTTTTTTACTCTTACTCAAGTAATTATTTGGATGACTACTTTTCACTTTTACTTGAGTCATATTATTCGGAAGTAACAGTACTTTTACTTGAGTAAAATTTTTGGCTACTTTACCCACTTCTGGTTGTATATTAATTCATTTAATTGTGGAGTACAATTTAAATGCAAGAAGGTCTGAAGCTTAATTTGAACAGTTCTTCTGAAGGAAGATCTGCCATTTGTCGTTTCCTGGTGATCGTTCATCCAGAATTATTCACAGGAAAGAAAAATAAGCAGATCTTCCTTCAGAAGAACTGTTCAGATAAGGCTTCAGGCCTTTTTGAGGCCCAGCTGCATGCAGACCCCATCCCTGTTGCTCTATGCCACTGTCTTTTCTTTTCTCTTGTTTATTTATTTCTTTTTGTTTGTATCACATTTCAATTCTCTCAATAGTATAGAGTCTATTATAGTTATATATTCAAAACCTGTGTACGGTGTTGCTGTTGAAGAAAGATGTCTTGTTCTTAACTTGTCTTCTTCTAAAAGAAGCGTTAAAGTAGCGGCTGGATAAGCAGTATGGATCAGAGTAGTAGTGGCGTTAGAATCTTCCCTGTGTGTGAGTGCAGTTGGCTCCTTCATTCGCGGTGGTAGCGGTGTGAGAGTCGATAGTGACCAGTGTGTTTATGTTCAGTGCTGTTGTACCGACCTGTTGGCTCAAGAGCGTTGCTTGAAATAACAACACATTTATGAATATTAACACATTATTACATGTATACAACATATAAATTATTGTTAAAATGGTAATTCAATTCTCTTTTTCTTTTTTTTCTAGGAATGGCGTCCAATTCTTCTGGGTCTGAGGATATCTTTTCATGTTCCATCTGTCTGGAGGTGCTCAACAGCCCAGTCACCACACCATGTGGACACAACTTCTGCAGAACCTGTATTACAAGGTTCTGGGATGACCATGTCCTGTTGAAATGTCCTCTTTGCAAGAAGATTTTCCACACAAGACCTGATTTACAGGTCAATACCCTTTTATCAAAGATGGTTTATCAGTTTAGAAGTTCTGAACAAGTCAAAGAGCAGCCTTGTGTTGAACCAGCAGAAGTTCCCTGTGACGTCTGTACTGGGACCCAGCTGAAGGCTGTGAAGTCCTGCCTAGTGTGTTTTACCTCTTACTGCCAAACCCACCTGGAGCCTCATCAGAGAGTCGCAGGCCTGAAGAGACATCGGCTGGTCGAGCCTATGGACCGTCTGGAAGACAGGATGTGTAAGAAACACGACCGACTTCTGGAGCTCTTCTGCCAGACTGAACAGGTGTGTGTGTGTCAGTTCGGCACAGAGACAGACCACAAGTCCCATCCTGTTGTACCTTTAAAGGAGGAATATGAAGTGAAGAGGGCCCAGCTGGGGAAGATAGAGTCTGAAGTTCTGCATATGATCCAGGAGAGAAAACTAAAGATTAAGGAGATCAAAGACACAGTAGAAATTAGCAAGAAAGACACAGACAGAGAGATAGCTGATGGTGTGCAGGTCCTCACTGCTCTGATGAACTGCATGGAAAAGTGCCGGGATGATTTCAACCAAACGGTTAAAGAGAAACTGAAATCCACAGAGAAAGAAGCTGAAAACCTCATCAAAGAGCTGGAGCAGGAAATAGAAGATCTGACCAATAGAAGCTCAGAGGTGAAGCAGCTCTCACACACTGAAGACCACCTCCACTTCCTCCAGACCTTCAGATCCCTGAAGAATCCTCCACCCACCAGGGACTGGACAACGGTGGAGCTCAGTCCTCTGTCATATGTAGGGACCTTGAGGAGATCCCTGGATCAGCTGGATGAGACACTGAACATGGAGATGAATAAGCTGCCTGACCTGAAACCAGGTGTAAAGAAGTGTGAGTGTAAAATCTAATATGTATTATTTTAATTGTATAATTGATTAATAATAATAATTAGTTGTATATTATTACTACACACAATTGAATAATGTTCATTATATTATTAATAATGTAATGATTGTACCATAGTTATTGTGTGTGTATTCTATTTTTACTATTATTGTAATCATTGTTGTTATGCCTTTTATGTTATCCTATAATGTTTGTAAATAATTATTACGAATGTGTCTGTATTAATATATTATTATTGTAAGTGTTTTTAACATTCATTACTATCATTATTATATTACACATAATCATGTAACTATACTATGTATTTTTTATAGTCAAAACATGATAGTGTTATACAATTATTATGGATGTAATATAATCATTATTACTATAAGTGGAATGCTGTTTATAATAATACTAATATACATCACTTTCACATTATTTAAATGACATTTATATGTGGCTTAGCAGCCTAATCATGTCTTGTTCTCCCGTCAGATGCCTGTGAACTCACACTGGACCCAAACACAGCCAACAGACAACTCTCTCTGTCTGAGGACAACAGAAAGGTGACGTGGGTTAGAGAGGAGCAGTCGTATCCTGATCACCCAGAGAGATTCGACTCCTGCTACCAGGTGTCGTGTAGAGAAGGTCTGACTGGCCGCTGTTGCTGGGAGGTGGAGTGGAAAGGACTTGTTTTTATAGGAGTGACATACAGAGGAATCACAAGGAGAGGATGGGGTGATGACAGCATGCCTGGAGGGAACAACAAGTCCTGGAGTCTTCTTTGTCATGATTATGGTTACTCTGCCTGGTACAACGGTAGTAGAACAGACATACGTCTCCCCCAAGCTGGCTCTAACAGAGTAGGATTGTATCTGGACCGGCCTGCTGGCACTCTGTCCTTCTACAGAGTGTCCCCAGATGTAGGAGGGTCCTCAGACACACTGACACTCATCCACACCTTCCAGTCCACCTTCACCCAGGAGGACCTCCTCCCTGGGTTTAGGTTATTGGGGGGATCAGTGTCTCTGTGTCGGTTGTAGAAAAAAAGAAACGCGGCGGGCGGGCAGTGTGCGTGTTTCTTTTTTTTCACACACACATAGTACACACACACACATAGTACACACACACACACACATAGTACACACACACACATAGTACACACACACACATAGTACACACACACACAGTACACACACAAACACATAGTACACACACACACATAGTACACACACACAGTACACACACAAACACATAGTACACACACAAACACACATAGTACACACACATAGCACACACACATAGTACACACACATAGCACACACACATAGTACACACACATAGTACACACACACATAGTACACACACACATAGCACACACACATAGTACACACACATAGCACACACACACACACATAGTACACACACACATAGTACACACACACATAGCACACACATATAGTACACACACACATAGTACACACACACACAGTACACACACACATAGCACACACATAGTACACACACACATAGCACACACACATATTACACACACACATATCACATGCACATAGTACACACACACACATAGCACACACACATAGTACACACACACACATAGCACACACACATAGTACACACACGAACACACATAGTACACACACATAATTACACGAAAAAGTTATAGTTTCTCTTTCATTTACTTCAATAATCTTTAACATTTTTTAATGTAACATAATGTTTGCTTTTACTCAAGTCTGTTTGTGAAAAACAATGGAGGCGAGAGAGATTTATTGTGGCTGTATTTTCATTTCTTCCTTATTTTGTAAAGATTTAATGTGTTATTGTGTGTTTTTTTATTTGAAGGGTTACATGGCAATTTTATATGTTGTTAATGTCTATTAGACAAGTATAAACAATGTAATATTTCTTTATTTACGTTAATCTTGCTCTGCTTATTACAACAATAAATCATTTAGTATGAAGTAACTCAGTACTTGAGTAGTCTTTTCACTAGATACTTTCTTACTCTTCCTCAAGTCATTATCTGATGACTACTTTTACTTCTACTTGAGTTATTATTACTTTAAATATATACTTGCTAAATATAAAAGTAGAGTGTTATAAATAGGAGGTTATTGACAGTGCTCATTATTCTATATAATTATATTACCTACAATTCTTATCATTACCAATATAAACACTAATCTTGTTCCGTCTTAGTATGTCTTCTATGATCTTAAACTTAGTAACCTATGCTCTTTAGTCAACTTTACTAGAATAATCACATAATGCAGAAAGAAAACCCTGGTTGTGGTTCAGAGCGAGAATTTGTCTCTCAAACTAGGAATATAGACCTATAAAAATACAATAATCTGTGCGTTCTGTGTATGAGACGCATCGCCATGCACCAAGAGTATGGCTAGAGGTCTCAACAGCTTTATTCTTTATTATTCGTTGGTTCCTATGACTATATAAGCCTAATTATAAAGGGTAATGAAGGTTTAATAGAAGAGTTCTCAACAGCTTTATTCTTTATTATTCGTATAATAAGTATAAGTATAAGTATATAAGCCTACGTCTGTGAGTACTGCTCTCCATGCAGAGAGACTGACTGACTGACTGACCCCGCCCCTCCACAAACCAATTGAACCGGTGGGCGGGGCTACACATAGCCCCGCCCGCGCGCGAGCCGTTTCTAGGTGGGAGGGAACGCCTCTTTGTAAAGTCCCACAAGCAGCAAGGGCGGCTTATTGTCAACGTGTGATCTATGTCGATGTGAAGGAAACCGCTGCAGCTTATTGGCCTTAGTGACAAGGGCGTGTTGTCACCAGATCGCTGTTTGGAATGGACGTCTGGGACTACTGCTCTCCGTGCTCTCACACATGCCCGGCCACGTTGTGGGAATCATGGGAAACTTGTTTTCCAGCCAATCACGTAATTTCACCCGCGTTGTACTCATGAACCAATGTGCGCGGAAGGGGAACACGGGATGGGTTTGAATCCCGACACAAGCTGTACAACCGTCTCCTCCGTTTGGCTCGAGCCAGACCGCCCCACCTGTCACTCACTGGATCCTGTGGTCCAATCAAACGACCCCACGGTGAGCACTGTCAACAACCTCCTATTTATAACACCCTACTTTTATATTTAACAAGTATATCTTTAAAGTAATAATAACTCAAGTAGAAGTAAAAGTATTCATCAGATAATAGCTTGAGGAAGAGTAAGAAAGTATGTAGTGGAAAGATTACTGTACTGAGTACAGTACTGAGTTACTTCAAACCAAATGATTTATTGTTGTAATAAGCAGAGCAAGATGACCGTAAATAGACATTATAGACATATTACATTGTATATGCTTGTCTAATAGACATTAACAACTTATGAAATAGGATGTATCCCTTCAAATAAAACAACACACAGTAACATATTAAACGTTTACAAAATAACATGAATGAAGACAAATACAGACACAAGAAAGCTCTCTCTCTCGCTCTCTCTCTCTCTTTTTGTGTGTTTGCATGTGTGTGTGTGTGTGTGTGTGTGTGTGTGTGTGTGTGTGTGTAAAGATTTGCACCGTTTGAAAAAGTAGATAACCCCCTTGGGGGTGAAATTGGATCTTACATAAACACACACACACACACACACACACACACACACACACACACACACACACACACACACACATATCATTGTGTGTTATCAGAAGAATACAGCCCTCCCTCCCTCATATGAGACCACGTCAGTCCTGTAACTACAAACACCAGCAGCCCTATAATGACCATCATCTTTATTCAAATATGAGATTAGTTGGCACACAAAGACCAAAGAAAATATGAATCGAAAAGGAGAACAAAACATGAGCTGTTAAGCTGCTCAACAGTTGGGGTTGGAGCCAACCACTCGACCACAGGGGCCCTCGGGGTGTGTGTGTGTGTGTTTGTGTGTGTGTGTGTTTGTGCATGCGTGTGAGTGTGCATGCATGCGTGCATGTGTGTGCGTGCGTGTGTGTGCGTGTGTGTGCACGCGTTTGTGTGTGTGTTTGTGTGTGTGTGTGCATGCATATGTGTGTGTGTGTGTATGGTAGGAGGAAGTTGGCGGCAGGGGTTTAATATGAATGTTGAACAGGTTGAGACGATCTAGCACTTCTGGGGAACGTGATTAACTGTCCTTAGGAACATGCAACACTGGCGAACGGAGGAAGGATTAAAGGGCTGTGTAAGACAGAAAATAAGTCCTTATATAGAGCATGTCCAACATCCATACCTTCAGATTGGTGCTACAGCAGTGAGGGCCGCTATCGCCGATATGGCCTGGACCATCTGTGAGGCAGCAGGGGTGTCAGACAGACAAGGCAACCAAAAGTTAAAGTGTCTGGATTCTGTCCAAACCTCCACGCCCCACACCCCCTCCTCTGAGCTGATGAACTATTCATCTTGTCCATTGTTTCTTTCAGTTCAAAATTGTCTTTTATAGAAGTATAGGGGGGGACGGTTAGATTAATCTGTACATTATCTTATGTTGGCATACTGTATGTTTGTTGGCTTATGAAAGGTCGCCAAAAACAAAGCAACGTGGGAAAAACCAACAGGGAATGTAGGGCATCATGTGCTGTTCTGGCCAGAGTACGTGGTCAGTTTACCCAAAATCCCAAATATCCTCCCACTTCTTACCAAAACAACCAGGTGGTTTCTATGGGATTTCTTTGAAAAACGGCCTCATATCTTAATATTTAGTCTTTTATCAGACGCAGTGATCCAAAGCTACGTAGTGAATACAGATACACATAGGCGTTGAAAGTATGATGCTAAGGGTGCTGCAGCACCCCGTTAGCTGAGAGGGAAATAATGTTGGAAATAATATTGTAGTTTTTAAATCATTTCTGAATTATATATATATTCTTCTTAAGGCCCTTGTGTTAGTATTATTTAGTATTAAAACAAATAATTATTGGCTGAATACACGAGAACATTCAGTTGAATCCACTGTTTATTACCATGATGCTTCATTAACAAAAACAACAGAGAAATAGTCCATTACATGTACACAATAACTAAAATAATAGAAGTAGCAGACATTACAAATCATCAACAGGTGCGCACATATCTTGAATACCTGAACATATTCTGCTGCCATTTTGTTCCCAACAGAACACAAGTAATCAATATTCAGTTTAAAGTTATTTACAACATGAACATTTCCTCATAGACCAGTTGGTCTACTGAATAAAATTTAAATCTGCTTTAAATCAGGTTCCATGTTAGGATTATTACAATAAAAACTGATATCAGAGTCCTTAAGAACAAAACTATTAATGACTGAAAATATACAAATATTGTAGTATAAGAAGAATTTACCATCAATAGGTATTTAAATACATTTACAATTAAAATTTAAAATTTGTAAAACCTGCTTAGCTAACTCTATGGAAGATCTTAAGTCTCTTCCATTCATGGAATATCAAGATAAACTTTTCAGAAGCCCAATCAAATGTAGCATTTGGAGTTTAGTTAATACATATTTTAAAATCAACCAAAATACAAAAGTCTTGAATTTGAGGAAACACTGATACGAGTATCATTCATAGTGATGTCACACGTTCACCTTCTCTACAGCGTATAAAAAATAAAAACAGATTCATTCTCCTTACTCAATTTACACAGATAACCACCTTATACAATAGAGAGAGAGACCCAGACATCAACCTCTCAAACAGAGCAAAAGTTCTTAAACCAAACCCAGGGTGGGTGTGTGTGTGTGTGTGTGTGTGTCTACAACCGACACAGAGACACTGAGGCACCACCCCCTAACCCAAACCCAGGGAGGAGGTCCTCCTTGGGGAAGGTGGACTGGAAGGTGTGGAGGTGTGTCAGTGTGTCTGAGGACCCTCCTACATCTGGGGACACTCTGTAGAAGGACAGAGTGCCAGCAGGCCGGTCCAGATACACTCCTACTCTGTTAGAGCCAGTGGGGGGGAGATGTATGTCTGTTCTACTACCGTTGTACAGGGCATAGTAACCACCATCATGACAATCAAGACTCCAGGACTTGTTGTTCCCTCCCAGCATGCTGTCAAGATACCCTCCTCTCCTTGTGATTCCTCTGTATGTCACTCCTATAAAAACACGTCCTTTCCTCTCTACCTCCCAGTAACAACGGCCAGTCAGACCCTCTCTACACAACACCTGGTGATAGGAGTCAAATCTCTCTGGGTGATCAGGATACGACTGCTCCTCTCTAACCAGCGTCACCTTTCTGTTGTCCTCTGACAGAGAGAGTTCTCTGTGGGCTGTGTTTAGGTCCAGTGTGAGTTCACAAGCATCTGATGGGAGAACAAGACATGATTAGCTGCTGAACCATTCTTCATCATCATCATCATCCTCATCACTTGTACTGTTGTCATGAATAAAATTGTCATTAAAGTTAAAGTTAATAGCAAATCCCACGTGTGTGTGAGTGGCTGTCCCAGTAAAAACAGTGCAACCAAGGACAATGTATAAACTGCATTTACTCCCTCAATACTTACACTACATACACATATTATACATCAAAATGTTCAACATGATGAGCAAATTACTCATATGGAATATCTAAGCAATACTTTGAATACCTTTCAAGATATAAAACTTTTGGATTTCCCAATACACATACATTGCACTCAACCTTCAAAGGGACACCTGTGTGAACAACAGACTGAACAAGCTGAGCTCACATACAGGCTGGAAATTAACTGTTGGAGCCATAGAACTGGTTCATACATACTATATATACATAGACATGTACTCATACATACACGTACATACTATATATACATAGACATGTACTCATACATACACGTACATACTATATATACATAGACATGTACTCATACATACACGTACATACTATATATACATAGACATGTACTCATACATACTATATATACATAGACATGTACTCATACATACACGTACATACTATATATACATAGACATGTACTCATACATACACGTACATACTATATATACATAGACATGTACTCATACATACACGTACATACTATATATACATAGACATGTACATACTATATAGACATAGACATGTACTCATACTATATATACATAGACATGTACTCATACATACTATATATACATAGACATTTACTCATACATACTAAATATACATAGAAATGTACTCATACATACACGTACATACTATATATACATAGACATGTACTCATACATACACATACATACTATATATACATAGACATGTACTCATACATACTATATATACATAGACATGTACTCATACTATATATACATAGACATGTACTCATACATACACGTACATACTAGACATACATAAACACAGGGAAACATAGCTACACATACGTATACACAAGTACACATCTGAATGAACAGACGTCACCTCCTGCTGTGTGGATGGACTTTCCATCTCAATAGTTAGTGTGTGTTGTGATGAATCTAACTAAACACTTACACTTCTTTAGAGCTGGTTTCAGCCTCCACACTCCACCGTGCTCCACACTGGGGGGGGGAAACAAAGTGAGAGCAGCATGTTGAAACATTCACCTTCATCATCTGTGTCTCATCACTTTCTACACAACATGAGTTCCAGCTGTGTTTTCAAACCACTTCATCTAGCAGCTGGTTGAATCCTTGTAGGAGACATTGTCCCTGAGTGGTGAGCTGTCCTCTCCATACCTGAGAGTGTCCAGTCTCCAGCGTGGATCCTCCAGTCCAGCAGAGAGCAGCGTAACTCCTGAGTCTCCTGGGTGATTGTAGCTCAGGTCCAGCTCTCTCAGATGGGAGGGGTTGGAGCTCAGAGCTGAGGCCAGAGAAGCACAGCCTTTCTGTGTGACCAGGCAGCCAGACAACCTGCACCGAACACACACACACACTTTATTCTTCCTTCACTTGGATGTGAAACAGGATCTTACACACACACACACTTTATTCTTCCTTCACTTGGATGTGAAACAGGATCTTAAACAAATGCTCCTTTCTCAATAGCTACAACTCAAATGAGATATTGTTCGGTTAGTCAGGAGAAGTCTGCTGTGTTTGGTACGCTAAGACCGTTTCTTCACAAGTTCTAACATTGTGTAGAACCAGGGAGTGTTTTGTCAGCAGGGAAAAGAGCAACAGACATGCATTGGACATGACCAGCACTTACACCAAACTAATGTGATGTTAATAAAGGACATCTTTAATGTTCCATATGAATCACTATACCACGGCCAGTGATGTTCTAGTGGTGAGGTGTGTATTATATTCAGATCACAGCACGGCTAGAGCCTCATAACCATGTCTACACTAATGACAACTCCTCAGCTCACATCAGCTGGCCAGAGTTACATAACATATAACATACTAGCAGTTAAAAGGACAGCAACCCCTAACCCTCACATCAGCTGGCCAGAGTTACATAACATATAACATACATAACATACTAGCAGTTAACAGGACAGCAACCCCTAACCCTAACCCTCACATCAGCTGGCCAGAGTTACATAACATATAACATACATAACATACTAGCAGTTAACAGGACAGCAACCCCTAACCCTAACCCTCACATCAGCTGGCCAGTGTTACATAACATATAACATACATAACATACTAGCAGCTAACAGGACAGCAACCCCTAACCCTCACATCAGCTGGCCAGCGTTCTGTGAGAATAACCTGTTAACTCATAACATACTAGCAGTTAACAGGACAGCAACCCCTAACCCCTAACCCTCACATCAGCTGGCCATAGTTTTATAACATACATAACATACTAGCAGTTAACAGGACAGCAACCCCTAACCCTAACCCTCACATCAGCTGGCCAGCGTTCTGTGAGCTAGAATAACCTGTTAACTCATAACATACTAGCAGTTAACAGGACAGCAAACATAAAGAACTAAACAATAACAATCTTGTTTAAATCAGTGGTCCTCTAAAGTTAAGTCACTACTGTAGCGTTGGCATCCTCACTGACACGGTGAGCCTAGCTTCTAGATGAATAATGATGCTGCATCGTGTCGTGTGTTCTTTTTCCATAACAGCCCACCTAGTCGTGGATCATCCCTTACATATTAAACAAGCCCAAAGACACAGTTTGAAGAAGAGGCTGATAACTGACCTGAGAGTTTCCAGTGTACAGTGTGGACTCCCCAGTCCAGCAGAGAGCAGCTTCACTCCTGAATCCTGCACATCATTGGTACTCAGGTCCAGCTCTCTCAGACTAGAGGAGTTGGAGCTGAGAACTGAGGCCAGAGCTTCACAGCATCTCTCTGACAGATGACAGCCATTCAGCCTTCACACAAAACAAACACAACATGTTAGGAACTGGGATTAAATGTTTAATGTTTAACGAAAGTCTTTTTACATACATGAAAAAATGTAAATAATATTAATAACCTAGATCTTCAAATATTAAGAGATAATTTAACATCTATGTGACATCTATTAAACAAAGGTTACCATTATACTTCACTTAAAAACACAGTTTTATGAATAGGCAGTTATTCAACTTTACTAAACAACTCTAAACCACACCACACTGTCTGACTACATGATAATCAGAATAAGAATGTGATACAACATACACATTAAACCATCACAAACAAACTAAGAATATAATGTATACCAATACTGTCATAGCAACACACATTTAAATATGTTGAGTTATTCTTATGAAAATAATATACTCATGCCCATTAACTTTCTGGATGTAAGTCTGTTAAATGTCTTCTGATATTGAACCTCGTGGTGTAACTGTTTATTGAGTAAAACTGACCTGAGAGTTTCCAGTGTACAGTGTGGACTCCCCAGTCCAGCAGAGAGCAGCTTCACTCCTGAATCCTGCACATCATTGGTACTCAGGTCCAGCTCTCTCAGACTAGAGGAGTTGGAGCTGAGAACTGAGGCCAGAGCTTCACAGCATCTCTCTGACAGATGACAGCCATTCAGCCTACACATAAAATAAACACAACATGTTAAACTGTGTTTAAAAGGACTTAAAGATCAGTCATACATTCCACTCACAAAGACACGTCTAGCTCACAGGAAAAACATCTTGTAGCAATCCGTGATCACGTCCTTTTTTGTCAGCCGGCTTGAGCAGTTGACACACGCCCACTATAAATGAGCTTTGACTCCCCAGCACGCGCTCGCTCTCGCATTGGAAGCCGAACGGCAATGACACAGCCCACCACCGCATAGACACAGCCCACCACCCTATAGACACGGCCCACCACCGTATAGACACGGCCCACCACCGCATAGACACGGCCCACCACCGCATAGACACGGCCCACCACCGCATAGACACGGCCCACCACCGCATAGACACGGCCCACCACCGCATAGACACGGCCCACCACCGCACAGACACGGCCCACCACCACATAGACACAGCCCACCACCACATAGACACAGCCCACCACCACATAGACACAGCCCACATAGACACAGCCCACATAGACACAGCCCACATAGACACAGCCCACCACATAGACACAGCCCACCACCACATAGACACAGCCCACCGCCACATAGACACAGCCCACCGCCACATAGACACAGCCCACCACCACATAGACACAGCCCACCACCGTATAGACACAGCCCACCACCACATAGACACAGCCCACCACCATATAGGAAGGCACTTCCAAACCTGTTGGCCATTTCCCCACAAGAGAGAAACAGAGCATCAATCACACACCGACACGACAAGCTGGAAGATCCGACGTGCGCACAAGTCAAGATCAGAGACACTCGGCACAAAACGAGGAAGTGTGTTGAAGAGCCAGAGAACCCAAAACCTTTTCTTTCGGTTTTAAACATGTTATTATGTCTTTTAAGATCGACAGCATGGTAATCTATGCCGTTTTATCACTGTCACTAAAAAAAACACAGATTTAAAAATAAGGGTTAAATCCTATGTTTTTGCCATTCTCCCCAAAATACGATGTTTTGAAGAGAATTGGAAACTAAGAAATGAAAAAGAACCTGTCAAAACATTTCCATGGGGCGTTACCATGGGGATAACAACTCAGTCTAAAGATTCTCCCGACGTGTGTTGTCTTTCTACTCCGTGAGGCGGCGCTCCGTGGCTCGTCTGGTGTGTGACCCGCTCTACATTGAAGCTCTGCTGTAACCGAGTGGATCCCAAAGACACAGACCTTCTCCACACAGCCCGTATGTGATATTTAGGCTAGCAGATAGAGTAGAGTGCCCTGTAGCCGATTAAGTTAATCTAAAGATAATGTGCATATTCTCTACGACCAATCGGTCACACACACGTCAAATGTCAAATGTCTTCTGATATGAACATCGTGGTTTAACTGTTTGCACATTGAGTAAAACTGACCTGAGAGTTTCCAGTGTACAGTGTGGACTCCCCAGTCCAGCAGAGAGCAGCTTCACTCCTGAATCCTGCAGATCATTGGTACTCAGGTCCAGCTCTCTCAGACTAGAGGAGTTGGAGCTGAGAACTGAGGCCAGAGCTTCACAGCATCTCTCTGACAGATCACAGCCAATCAGCCTTCACACAAAACAAACACAACATGTTAGGAACTGGGATTATATGTTTTATGAGAATTAAAACAAAGTATTTTTACATACATGAAACTAATATAAATTATGTTAATAAACTGGATATTTGAATATTAAGAGTTTGAGTTTTTATTAAACACAACATATCGTTATACTTCCCTAAAAAAATAGTTTTATGAAGAGTCTGTAATTAAATCTTAATAAACAACTCTAAAGTCCTCCATACTGTCTGACTACATGATAATGAGTGGAATAAGAATGTAATACAACATACACCTTGTAGCATATCACACCGAAAGATGGTCTGACATTTGAACTGATGATTTCAGATTTAATAGAACTCCCAAAACCAACGTAAGAGCTGGTTACAAAACAACAATATATAAGCTACCTTAATTACCAATCAACCCAACATAAGAGCTGGTTACAAAACACAAAACAACAATATAAAAGCTAACTTAATTAGCATACAGTTTCAGAGCATTAGCATAGCCTAGCACTAACGTTAGCTCAATTAAACAAACCGTAAGGAAGAGTTATTATAGTTCAAACTACATGTTAACATTACGGTATTACAACAAATACTAAGCTTGTGCCTCTTCGGGGGGTGAATATACATTAAATAATTCACTGTTTGACTTTTCATTTGACCGTTTTTCCTCTCTACTAAAGAGCGGTTGAGTACACGCGATTCGCCTTCAAAATAAAAGCCCCTCTAACTTAAACAGGATAAAAGACACTAAAGCCATAAAACAGGTAGAAATACATAATGAAGAAACATACATGACGGTTCAACAGGGCTTTCTGTTATCTAGGGCTCAAACATAATTGGGTTATTTACAAACCTAAACTCATCGTAACAATCTGTAAAAATGTGCTACGCGGCGTTGTTGAATACTCGATTCTGATTGGTCTTTCGCAGCAATCTTTGGTCCGTTATTTCTGTGTAAAAAAGCTGTTGCTATGAGTAACACACGGTTGCTGTGGACGCTATTCCCAACCGTAGAATCAAACGATCATTCTTGTTTTATTTTAAGAGTAAGCAATATCCTCTTTTTTAAATCAATAAAATAATTTATTGATTTAAATGTATTTTGCGTCAGGGTCCTGTATCACCCTGTTGGGTTATTTTCACAATAATGACCGGCTAGCTGTACATTATTCCTTAAATAACATTCCCCTTAAACTGTCATGGTAACACACTAATATGTTGTATTATTCCTATGAATGAATATATTCATGCCTATTAACTTTATGGATGTAAATATACTGCTCAAAAAAATAAAGGGAACACTTAAACAACACAATGTAACTCCAAGTGTTCCCTTTATTTTTTTGAGCAGTATATGTTAAATGTCGTCTGATATGGAACTTGTGGTGTAACTGTTTATTGAGTAAAACTGACCTGAGAGTTTCCAGTGTACAGTGTGGACTCCCCAGTCCAGCAGAGAGCAGCTTCACTCCTGAATCCTGCACATCATTGGTACTCAGGTCCAGCTCTCTCAGACTAGAGGAGTTGGAGCTGAGAACTGAGGCCAGATCTTTACAGCATTCCTCTGACAGATCACAGCCATTCAGCCTTCAGAAAAAAATAAACAGGAACTTGTTATTAACAAGTAGGAAGTTAATGTTAATTAATCAAATGTAAAATATCGAATCTGTAGTTGTTTAGTTGTCTTTGAAAAGTGCTCTGAGAATATTAAGATATTTTTTATATTCTAGTATTATGTATATTGTGTTGTATGTATTGTCATTAGGGCTGTAGATCGATTTTTTTAAACTTATTAGTGCACAATTTGCTGTGATTAATCGCCATTTTCCAAAATTTTTCCTCTCAAGAGTGAAGTTTGTAAAAAAGATATATTTAAAGTAAGATTAATGGAATTATTGTATAATCAACACAAAGGAAGTATTTTTAATGCAATTATTATTGTTTAATAGCATCTTTTTTTACTTTCAACACAGATTCAATAATACAGATTATCTCCTGTGATTATGGGAGATTTACTGGGGTTTAAAGAAAGTATAAGCAGTACAGGCATACATTCCGAGGGACATTCATGTGTCACTCATTTACACCATCTGCCGCCCATGAGATGAACCTCTGTTACTTAGCTGAATCTAAGTTGGCCCCTAAACAGCGGCAAACCTCTCTATACCTGGCTCACATCATCCTGAGAGGAAGAGAAGGGGAGGGCTTTATGATATAAAGAAGAATGGAGCCCCCTTCAGTCTTTTTCTCACTTTACTTAAACTGACTTATGCGTTAAGGTTACCTAGTTAATACTACAGTCAAAGTCAAACACTGCCTGCTTTATGAATGTAATCCACAATCACATACAGTGGTATTGTCGTGAATTGTTTGAATTTCTGTGTAGAAGTGATATCATTGTGCTCATGCATGTCACATCTTTGTTAACCCATATATCTGGTATAGGGATTTGTTTTCTTTGATTATACATGGCTACTTTACTCGAGATTGTGTTTGTCACACATGTAAACTACCTCAAGCCAGTGATTGTTGACGGACAATTTTAATCTCATAAGCACATGGGGTTTATTTTGTCTGTTTTAAATCAGCTTAATTAATAAGGTGATTAATGGATTTTAATCACGTAGTATATCACTGCTCTACATATGATTACACATGAACTGTTAAGTTTAAGATGTCGATTCTTTTCACTGTAATATACTGAGAATCCAGAGAAGTAGGATAAGTTCATGTTTAGTTAATGGAGAACTGGGGTGGGGGACACGGGAGGTGTCAAATGTCTAGGCCCGATGCATTGGGTGTTGTGATTGGTCAGTGCATGTTGGAGAAATCCACACATTTTGGAAATATAACCTGAAGCCTGATTCCAGAACAGGAGTTACAGTATTTGCAAACCAACTCAGGTTTTGTTATTACTTATGGGCATTTGATAATAAAGTCTTTATCTTTCAAACTTCGGCTTTCTCGACCTCTCTTAGTTTGTTAAAGTGTTGGGTTTTATCCACCACATGATCTACAGATTTCCAATTAAACCCTCAAGGCCATCAAAATCAGCTTGAAAGTTATATTTATTAAATGCACTAAGAGAAATAACAGCAAGCCCCAGGCCTATATGTTTAATTGCTGGTTTAATTTCAAGGCCATTAAAATGAAATATCAGCTTAGAAGGCAATAGTTTGTTAAATGCAGTAATATAAATGATAATTGAGATTCTCTCATCGTCACTCACGTCCTGAAGTCCTGGTTGAATCACAAAAGCCGCATTCATCCTATTTAACAAGTATTATTTTAAGCGCTAACACAACAAGAGTTGACTCATTAATTTTCTTCACATTACACAGCTTCATGCAAACTATGCGCAAAAGTTATAACTTAAAAAATAAGGTGAATATTGCGTCGTTCGCACGAGTAGAATCCTGCAAATGTCACGTTGTTCACGTCTTTGCATTGACTTTGTATGTCACTGCGCCACCTGAAGAATTTCCTTTGCTTTTGGTGTGAATGCACCTTTAAGCCGTTTTCACACCAGAAGCGAGGGGCTTACCTCGGGCCATCGTTTCTTTCCGCCGGTGTTACACCGTATTCTGTGACCCACCGTATTCTGTGACCCCAGGGGTCGCTGTTGCACATTTCCTGCAACATGCACGAGTTTGAAGGCATAAAGTCGTTCATGTGCGGAAACATGCACGAGCTTCAAAGTAAACATCGTATCGCCATCGGTCACTCGGGATGTGTTCGTTAGTTTAGTATAGCCCGCTGAGTGGATGAAGCAAAGCGGTTGGTTTGGCTCTGTGGTGGCACGATGATGACGGGTCCTTCTTTCTTGATGCAAACGTGAATATAGAAACGGTGTTGGTCAATTCTAAATAGCATTTTACACAGTAGCCTATAGTAGGAAATACTCAAAGGTAAATCAACGTAATTAAACGCTGATTGTTGCTTCTTATGGGGAAAGAAGCAACGTTGGTGGATCGTAGTAAACGCCCCATCCATAGTATGTGTCCGTAAAATGCTAATCAAATCAAATGTATTTATAAAGCACATTTAATTACAAGGGGATGGGGGAGAGATCTTTCTTCATTACGAGTCCCTCTCTGATTGCTCAAACTGTGGTTGTTTTTGTTATAATGCCCACCGTTTTTTGATTACTGCAGTTTATGAAGTAAACTGTGAACTAATGCCTGTATGGGCGTGAAGTGTGCGTGATTGCAGTGACTTGGGTGGATTTGCAGCGTAAGGGTGATTTTAGTGACCTAAGAGCACAATTTTTAAAAAGCCGACAGTATTGCGCCCTGAGTATGGTGGCCACCGAAGAGGCAGTAGCCTATAGTTCCAGTGGAAGCACGGCGGGACGAAGCACCTGACAGCAACCTGTTTTTCATCCTGTATAATTATTCATGTCTGCGATCATCACAGAGTCCACACACAACAGGAAACCATCCACGATAGGTCACAATCCATGATAGCTGGCCGTCGTATTCTGTGACCCCACTGTAAATGCGATTTTTTTTTTACTTAAACCCCAACCAAATGTGTTCAGGTCATTTGGCATCCTCATATCTGTATGTGTACAAAATTATTCACGTCTGTGATCATCACAGAGTCCACACGTAACAGGAAACCAATTACGGTAGGTCACAATTCATGATAGCTGGCCGTCGTATTCTGTGACCCCACTGTACATTTTATCGTGGATGGTTTCCGCAATACTGTCGGCTTTTAAAAAATTGTGCTCTTAGGTCACTAAAATCACCCTTACGCTGCAAATCCACCCAAGTCACTGCAATCACGCACACTTCACGCCCATACAGGCATTAGTTCATAGTTTATTTCATAAACTGCAGTAATAAAAAAACGGTGGGCATTATAACAAAAACAACCACAGTTTGAGCAATCAGAGAGGGACTCGTAATGAAGAAAGATCTCTCCCCCATCCCCTTGTAATTAAATGTGCTTTATAAATACATTTGATTTGATTAGCATTTTACAGACACATACTATGGATGGGGCGTTTACTACGATCCACCAACGTTGCTTCTTTCCCCATAAGCAACAATCAGCGTTTAATTACGTAGATTTACCTTTGAGTATTTCCTACTATAGGCTAATGTGTAAAATACTGTTTAGAATTGACCAACACCGTTTCTATATTTACGTTTGCATCAAGAAAGAAGGACCCGTCATCATCGTGCCACCACAGAGCCAAATCAACCGCTTTGCTCCATCCACTCAGCGGGTTATACAAAACGAACTAACCCATCCTGAGTGAGCGATGGCGATACGATGTTTACTTTGAAGCTCGTGCATGTTTCCGCACATGAACGACTTTATGCCTTCAAACTCGTGCATGTTGCAGAAAATGTGCAACAGCGACCCCTGGGGTCACAGAATACGGTGGGTCACAGAATACGGTGTAACACCGGCCTTGGCCGAGATAACCACCATTGCGACTGTACTTTCTGACTCTGAACCCAACGCCGTCGTGTCTGGGTCCGTAACGCCAGCCGGGGAATTGTACCGTCTCCTCCAGGAGCTGCGTCTGGATGACTTTTTGTGATTCAATCAGGACTTCAGGACGTGAGTGACGCTGAGAGAATCTCAAAGCTGACAGGATATCATGACAGAGCATCACACGAAATTCGAATATTTCAAATCGAGCGAACACGCAGCCAGCGACGCACGCAAATAAATGTGTGTCTATTCACGTATTTGCATTGTCTTTGTATGTAATTGCTCTGGGCAAAAAATAATGCTTTGAGTTTGGTGTTAACTAATATATTTTGGTTTTAACTAATAATAGTCTAATATTACTTTAGAGTAATATTAAATCGTTTTCACTCCATAGAACAATTCAGCTTCCTCATTTACATTCAGCCAGTACCTGGCACACAATAGACGGTTTTTTTTACGTGTGACCACACACCTAACACTAGATAAAGAAACGTTTACTTGTTTAGGTCTTTAAGTGTGTGGAAGGTAGCAATTTATCAAAACTGGAGTTCTCCCAAAATGCAATCGCAATCTCGCAATAATTTACATGACACTAGTGTAAACAAACATGGCGGACGGCGGCCATGCTTTGATAGCTATGCTAGCTTTTGCTAGCTTTTTTTTTTTGAACACCCGTAAGAAAAATATTATAATTATGGATGAGATCATGGAAACGGCTTGAAAATGGACTGTACATGTTGCACCGTGAGTTGGACTCCGAGTATTGCTTTTGCGAAAGGGTTTTGGCTTCTATTGTGACTACTAGTCAGCGTGGCTCCCAATTGGCTATCGTCTTTCCCACGTGACAGTCCCTACACTGTGCCCTCGACTGTCCTCGTGGTTCCCCCACACTACAGGATATCAGCCATTCCTGCCCTAAACTCTGTGTTTGTCTTTTTCCATCATAACCCAGGAAGGCTAATGGCTCAGATGCTACAGGAAGGAAACAAGACACAGCTGCCACAGGAAGTTAACAAAACGCAGACGTTAGCATGTAAAACATGGTTTACGTGTTAAAGATTTCTAAATGAACGTGTTTATTTTGACAGCACTTATTGTTATACAGGTTATTAGTGAACCTACAGGGATGTGTACTATATAATTATTACTTCTTTATTTTAATTTTTTGCATAACGTTTTGTGTGTCTTGTAATACATGTTAAGTGAACCTACAGATACGTTTTGTATAACTTTTATATTCTAGTATTACATATATTGTGTTGTGTGTGTTGTAATACATGTTATTAGTAACCCTACAGAGATATTTTGTATATTTTAACTTATATTCTAGTTTTATGTATATTGTGTTATGTGTATTGTGATACATGTTATAATTGAACCTACAGAAATGTATTGTATATTATAACTTTTATATTCTAGTATTATGTATATTGTGTTGTGTATTGTATTACAAGTTATTAGTACACCTAAGGAGATGTTATGTATGTTATTCTAAATCCTAGTATTAGGTATATTGTATTGTGTGCATTTAAATACATGTTATTAGTACACCTACAGAGATGTTTTGTATATTGTTATAACTTTTATATTCTAGTATTATCTACATTGTGTTGTGTGTATTGTAATACTTGTCATTAGTGCACTTACAGAGATGTTTTGGAGGCTTTGACCACTGGCAGGAGCATGCGAAGACCCTCCTCTGAAGCAGAGTATTTCTTCAGGTCAAACACGTCCAGCTTCTCTTCTGATGTCAGTAAGATGAAGACCAGAGCTGACCACTGAGCAGGGGAGAGAGCTTCTGTGGAGAGACGTCCTGATGTCAGGTACTGTTGGATCTCCTCCACTAGAGAACGGTCGTTCAGCTCATTCAGACAGTAGAACAGATTGATGCTTCTCTCTGGAGAGAGATCTCCACCTATCTTCTCCTTGATGTAAGACACTGTTTCCTCATTGGTCCATGAGCTATTTCCTGTCTGTCCGAGCAGTCCTCGTAGAAGAATCTGATTGGTCTCCAGAGAGAGGCCCAGGAGGAAGCGGAGAAACAAGTCCAGGTGTCCGTTCTCACTCTGTAAGGCCTTGTCCACAGCGCTCTGGTAGAGGAGGAGGAGTTTATCTACACCGGAGGTTGGTTGTTCTTCTGAGAGCAGATTGACACCAGTGTCGATGAAGGACAGAGAGACATAAAGGGCAGCCAGAAACTCCTGGATGCTCAGATGGACAAAGCAGAACACGTTGTCCTGGTACAGCCCACACTCCTCTTTAAAGATCTGGGTGAACACTCCTGAGTACACTGAGGCTGCTCTGATATCGATGCCACACTCTGCCAGGTCTGCCTCGTAGAAGATCAGGTTGCCTTTCTCCAGCTGGTCAAAAGCCAGTTTTCCCAGAGAAACAATGATCTTCCTGCTCTCTGAACTCCAGCATGGATCTGTTTCAGATCTCCCATAATACTTCCTGTCCCCCTGTATGGACTGAACCCTCAGGAAGTGGATGTACATCTGAGTCACAGTCTTGGGCATCTCTTCTATCTGGGATGTTTTGAAGAAGTCCTCCAGAACTGTAGCAGTGATCCAACAGAAGACTGGGATGTGACACATGATGTGGAGGCTTCGTGATTTCTTGACGTGGGAGATGATTGTGCTGGCCAGCGTCTCCTCTCTGAATCTCTTCCTGAAGTACTCCTCCTTCTGTGGGTCAGTGAACCCTCTTACCTCTGTCACCATGTCAACACACTCAGCAGGGATCTGATTGGCTGCAGCAGGGCGTGTGGTTATCCAGATGCGAGCGGAGGGAAGCAGGTCGCCCCTGATGAGGTTTGTCAGCAGCACGTCCACCGAGGTGGACTTTGTGACATCAGTCCAGATCTGGTTGTTCTGGAAGTCCAGAGGAAATCGACACTCATCCAGACCATCCAAAATGAAGACAACTTGGTAACGGTCGTATCTGCAGATTCCTGCTTCTTTGGTCTCAATAAAGAAGTGATGAAGAAGTTCCACCAAGCTAAACTCTTTCCCTTTCAGTAAATTCAGCTCTCTGAAAGTAAAGAGAAATGTGAAGTGTATGTCGTGGTTGGCTTTGCCTTCAGCCCAGTCCAGAGTGAACTTGTGTGTTAAGACGGTTTTACCAATGCCGGCCACTCCAGTTGTCATTATTGTTCTGATTGGTTGATCTTGTCCAGGTAAGGGTTTAAAGATGTCTTCACATTTGATTGGTGTTTCCTCCTTGGCTGATTTCCTGGAAGCTGTTTCAATCAGTCTGACCTCATGTTCCTTGTTGACCTCTCCACTGCCTCTCTCTGTGATGAAGAGCTCTGTGTAGAAGTCATTCAGACCTGTTTGGTGTCCTGCTTTAGGGATTCCCTCAAACACACACCTGAACTTCTTCTTTAAATGAGACTTGATTTTATGTTGGCACTCGACAGCAGCAGATCCTAAATTAGAAAACAACAGAAGACTTCAGTTAGTGGATGGTGACATCAGTGAAAACATGTCAATATTTCCTGTAAAATGATCTACTTCATGATATTTAGTGACTTCATTACTTGTGGTTGTAGAAGCTGGTCGTGACAAGGACTGCATGTTACAGATTAAAAATAACAAGATAGTGCTGCATCTCTTCAACTGAGTTATTCTGCTGTTGATCTGCAGTATTGTTATGCGCTCCCACTATGCCCTATGCTTCTGTTACACCCTCTCCCTCGTTCTGTCAAACTCCACCATCTAGTGGCAGCCGGTGCCACTACACCGTGTGCTCCTTTGTTTACTTCTCCGTCATCCAATTAACCACGTGCACTTCGCTCCCCACTCCTGCCTGCAATCACTAATCACCCGCCTCAGTATTTAAGCACTGGCTCCCCACAGAGCCAGTGCTAGTTCGTTGTTTAACCTCTCGTCTGTAACTTCGTCCCCGCCTTTTAGACCCTGGTTATTCCTTGTTCCTGCTCCCGTTCCTGTTTCGGGTTCCATTCCCGTTCCTGTGCCTGCTCCCGTTCCCGTTCCTATTCCCGGTGTGATTCGCTCCCGTTCCTGTTGCCTGCCTGCCTGCCTTCCTTGTTGCCGAACCTCGCCTGCCTGACCACCCACCTGCCTACGTCTCTCGGCCTGCTTGCCATCCGCCTGCCACCGAACCTCTGCCTGCTCGACTACCCGCCTGCCTTGCCCTTGCCTGTACCCTGTACCGTTGAAAATAAATCCTTTTCAACCTGCTCCCCGTTTGTCGTGGTGTCTTGCATTTGGGTCCTAGTTTCGTAACCTTAACAGCTTCTCCCCTACTTTAATTGGTTAATTCTAGGTGCCATGAGTGGTATGAGCGCGGACCGGGAATAAAAGCGATACGGTGCCCGGGGCTACTTTGGTTTCCGCTTCCTGTTCTTATTGCATACATTTACCGTAGGTTTAAAGGAATCATAAGCATTACATTGTCTGCATGACCGAAATCAGTGTGTAAAAAAGCAGAGCCAATGAAGGACCACATTCCGAGGGGAATCCACGTGGCACTCATTACACCTCCTGCCAGCCCTCTGAGATGAACCTTGTTTACTTAGCTGACTTCAGGTGGACCCCTAAAACTATAAACCCCGCTATACCTGGCTCACCTCATCCTGACAGGAAAAGACAGGGAGGGCTTTATGAGGGCCACAAAGAAGAAGGGAGCCCCCTTCATTCATTCTACATGTTAAGGCTAACTAATGTCACAGTCAAAGTTAAATGTTGCCTGCCGTATTAATGTATTTACCATATGCTTAAAGGAAGCCATTTTCTTGCCCATATAAAGGAAATAAGTGTGGAAACAGCAAAGTCAATGAGGGCCTACATTCTGAGGGACATTCACGTGTCAATCATTTACACATTCTGCCGCCCCTGAGATGAACCCCGGGTACTTAGCTGACTCCAAGTTGGCCCCTAAAAGCTGTAAACCTCTCTGTACCTGGCTCACGTCATCCTGAGAAGAAGATACAGGGAGGGCTTTATGAGGGCCACATAGAAGAAAGGAGCCCCCTTCAGTCTTTCTCTCACTTTACTTAAACTGACTTAACTTATATGTTAAGGTTAATTAGTTACTGCTACAGTCAAAGTCAAACACTGCCTATTTTATGACTGTATTCCACAATCACATACAGTGGTATTGTTGTCATTTGTTTGAATGTATGCTTATTGTCTGAGTAAAAGTGATTGTCAGCGTGTCATATCTTTATGTTAACTCATATATGTGGTATAGGCATTTGTTCTCTTTGATTATACTTTATTACTGCATTTAAGATTGTGTTTGTCACACATGTAAACTACCTCAAGCTAGGGATGGTTGACAGACAATTTCATCTCATAAGCACATGTGGTTTATTATGTGTTTTATATCAGTTTAATTAATAAGGTGACGAGTGGATTTCAATCAGAAAGTACCTCACTGCTCTACATCTGATACAACTGTAATGTTTAAGATGTAAATTCTTTATGTGGTTATCTACTGAGAATCCGGAGAAGGAGGATTAATATTCAGTTAATGGGGAACTGGGGTGGGGGACACGAGAGGTGCCCAATATATAGGCCCGATGCAAAGGGTGTTGTGATTGGCCAGTGCACGTAGGAGGAATCCACACATATTGGGAATATAACATGAAGCCTGAGTCCAAACCAACTCAGGTTTTGTTGTACTTGTTACAAGTGATAATAAAGTCTTTAACTTTCAAACTTCTGCTTTCTCGACCTCTTAGTTTTTTGAAGTGTTGTGTTTTATCCACGACAATAGACCCACAATAACCCTACATATCTGGATCAAACCATTTAACCTGATACCCCACACTAACCCTACATATCTGGATCAAACCATTTAACCTGATACCCCCACAATAACCCTACATATCTGGATCAAATCATTTAACCTGATACCCCCACAATAACCCTACATACATGGAACAAACCATTGAACCTGAGTCTATTTCTACCTTTTAAAAATAACAGTATATTCCGTTTTCAAAATAAAGGTTTCTTACTGTCTTGTTTGCAAAATAAGAGTATCTTACCGCCCCACAGTGTGTCGGCCAGTTCCTCCTGGTTCATCTCCATCAGGCAGAGCTTTGTGATGTCTATCACTCCCTCTATGGCGCGCCTCCTCTGCTCCTCGTTCTGATCATCCACCTCCTCCTCCCTTTGGCTCTCTGAGCAATGTGGGTAATCTGGGAAGAGAACCCTCCAGAGCTTCTTCAGCTCCTTGTCTAAAAAAGCGTGTGCATTCTCCTCAGCCCTCTGGAACAGAATAAACATCAATGAGAACTTTACTCTGAACTGAGGGACATCAGAAGAATCTGTCCTAGATTCACATCCCGCTGGTCTAAAGAGGGAAGCCTGGAGACTATTAGCACCACAAGATATTCCTTTTTAATATTAATTTAGAGCTAAAGTCAAATGTCTTGTTGGAAATTTACACACCTTGATCAGCTCTGTTTGATGCTGCTGTACAGACTGAGCACTGGTAACCTTTGACCTCTCCTGGTGTTGTCTGAGGAACACACAAACACCCTTTGGATATATTGTATTTTTCTGACTTGTTAACCTAAGTACCGGTAGAGTCTAATCACAACTAACTGGTCTGTTTTCATCATGTGTTAGAAACTCTCCTGCTGCTTTGGGCTTCAACACAACACACAGCTTTTACTCCTTCAACCGCACCACCCAGGACTTGTCACTCAACATCGATGGCTCCATTGTCACTGCCTCCACCCAGGTCTGAAATCTCAGCATCAGCCTTATCCCTCCTCTCATTCACACCATGTCAACCACATCACTAAAACAGCCTTATCCCTCCTCTCATTCACACCATGTCAACCACATCACTAAAACAGCCTTATCCTTCCTCTCATTCACACCATGTCAACCACATCACTAAAACAGCCTTATCCCTCATCTCATTCACACCATGTCAACCACATCACTAAAACAGCCTTATCCCTCCTCTCACTCACACCATGTCAACCACATCACTAAAACAGCCTTATCCCTCCTCTCATTCACACCATGTCAACCACATCACTAAAACAGCCTTATCCCTCCTCTCATTCACACCATGTCAACCACATCACTAAAACAGCCTTATCCCTCCTCTCATTCACACCATGTCAACCACATCACTAAAACAGCCTTATCCCTCATCTCATTCACACCATGTCAACCACATCACTAAAACAGCCTTATTCCTCCTCTCATTCACACCATGTCAACCACATCACTAAAACAGCCTTATCCCTCCTCTCATTCACACCATGTCAACCACATCACTAAAACAGCCTTATCCCTCCTCTCATTCACACCATGTCAACCACATCACTAAAACAGCCTTATCCCTCCTCTCATTCACACCATGTCAACCACATCACTAAAACAGCCTTATCCCTCCTCTCATTCACACCATGTCAACCACATCACTAAAACAGCCTTATCCCTCATCTCATTCACACCATGTCAACCACAGCACTAAAACAGCCTTATCCCTCATCTCATTCACACCATGTCAACCACAGCACTAAAACAGCCTTATCCCTCATCTCATTCACACCATGTCAACCACATCACAGCCTTTTTCCACCTAAAAATCATCTCCAATCTGTGACCGCTGAAGAAATCCCACTCACTCACTAAATCCTCACCTCTTCTCAATAGACTGATTTCCATCTTTAAAGTTAAAAGGTATATCCATAGACCAGTCACTCTTCATGGTGACACAGCTGGGTCCAGGGGAGTCTGCTCTCTCCTGCCTCCTTATAGAAAAACAAACACCATCTGGAAGTTAGGATTAGGTAGGTTAGGCTATGGTACTGCTCTCTGGTTCCCAACAGGACCGGGCCGTTATAGCACCCTCTGGTGGTCGTTCAGAGAGGTTCTGCACTTTGATTCAACCATCATCAGAACCATCGGGTGTGTTCCCTTGAAGCTGGACTGATGCGTGATGAGGTGCCGTCTCACATTGTGTTCTTCTGTTACTGTGATAGCCGTGTTGCAGATCAACATATGGGCTTTGGTCCCTCATTACTAAACTGATATTTCACAGTCCACTCCTCCTTTAAATGTCCAGTTTCATTGTCTACCTTTCGCCTTTTCAATGTGGATGACTTTTTAGCTCTCAAAACGCTTTGCCACAGCAGTGACAGACGTTGTCCCATGCACAGAGAGAGCGGGTCATAGGGGCGGGACTAAGTGGACAAAAAGGTTTCCTATTGGCTCCGTGGGACGGATCAAAATGATCTGTGGGCCACCAGTTGAAAAGGCCTGATTTATCGGCTGCATCCTCACCTTTCCTTAGAAGGTTGCTGATTTCCATCTTTAAAGTTAACAGGTTCTCCCATAGAGTGGTCACTCTTCATGGAGACACAGCTGGGTCCAGGGGAGTCTGCTCTCTCCTGCTGCTCTGGGCTTCAACACAACACACACACAGCTTTTACTCAGACTAATGACGGAGTCATGATATATCACTGCTGAGCTCTGAGATGGACAACAGTCACAGACAGTGAGAGATCCTCTTCTTACCTCTTAGCTTTGCTCTGGTGGCCATGTTCCCCAGACAGAGTGGTTTTAGAGGTAGGACCCCCCTCCTCTCTCTCCTCATTCATAGTAGACTGGAGACCTGGACACAAACACAACTCATTGATCACTTCATTTGCCTTTTGAACTTCAGATGTTGAGACAACACTGAAATGACTCCTTGAAAGTAGATTATTGTCACACTAAACCGTTTTAGACGTCATAAAACCATCAATTTTAACCCCACAACATAACCACACTGACCATGCTACAGTACAGATGTTTACAGCAATGAGAATTTTAAACACCGTGGCGACTGTAGCTGTACTTAAACTACAATATAAAAATAAAATACGATTGACTTGAAAAAAACTCAGTCCAATTAAAAGTAAAGAATGTTTGAATAATTTTTCCACTGGAAAAAAGTGTGAATTCTCTCACTTTACTGAACCACAGATTCCATATAAATCAACTGGTGAAGCTCAATACATTGATATTGCATCCTCTTATTATCGTGATATAATAGTTTATTTCAGCATTACAAGGAGACGCTGGCCAACGAGTCTCTTTCTCTCCGTCTATGGCTCCAGCTGTGGTTCAAACCACAGGAACCGAGTCTATACCTGCAGGAACCCCCCTGTGGAAGTGGTACAGTCCAGCAACATGTTACTAGGAGGATTTATAAACCTGGAAAATCCCTAGTCGTCTGCGTGCTGTTACGTGCAGTGCTTTAGGCCTGCACTTCTATTGCATGCTGTGTGTGTTTGTCCCTTTAATTGCCACCACAGAATCCAGGAAATGCTGATTCTTTCCGGATGCCACCCACCTGATTGGTCCACCACTCCTCAATGGCCAATCAGCTTCCACCGAGGAGGATATATACTGTAAATGTGAATTTCCTGGTGGAAGCCCCTCGCATTTTGACATTGCCAGAGTTAGCTCTGCTCTTATGTTAGCTTGTTTATGCTACTTCTCCTGTCCCTTTATGCTTTTCCTTTGTCGGGAAAGGGCTAGGTAAGTTTGGGGTACCATTTTCATATGCATTACGTAGGTTGTCCTTTGTTAACCACACTAGGTTAGTGGTGTGTGCCAACCCTGTATTTTTGTTAAAGTAGAAAGTAGGAAGGTTTGTTTTTCATTGATTTCTAGTTGACTCTACTTTTAGGAAGACTTGTTTTGTTATAATACATTCTTTGATTTGACACCACCTTCAGTCCCCCCCCCCCCCTTTTTTTGTCCATATTGTAAATAAGTGGGACCCAATTAAACACGTTTGTCACTCACCTGTTGTACTGGTTTATGTTTGCGGCCCTTGACACTCTCTAGACAGCCACCAGGGTCGTAACATAAATGGGGGCTCATCCGGGATCTACATCTCTTGAAGTAGATCTCATAAAACCCAGTACCAGACAGGCCATAGTTGCAAACTGTTGCGGTGTGTTTGTGTATTCTTGTTTTGATTAGCAAGATGGTTTTTGATCTGCCTAGCTTCCTGACTACACCCAGCTTTGATCAGATAGATAGCTGTCGTAAGGATGATCTAATAGCCATTGCAGCTCACTATGGGTTCTCTGTCTCACGCGGTGCCCTAAAGAGGGAGATTAAGTCTGTCATCAGAGACAGGTTAGTAGAGTTGGGGGTGTTGTCGTAACAGTGAAACATTAACTAACGTTGTATTGCTCTAAAGTAAACTGTCTTTAATTGATAAATGCTACACGGACACATTTACCAAGATTAAATCATTATTATATACCAGCAACCTAAAGACAATATAAACGGTAGTAAACTGTTGGCCTACCTTATCTATTCCATGATTAAAATGTGTTGTGCCCCATACGGGAAAAGGTTTTAAAAGTGGATTTAGAGAAAGATTGAGCTTCGTGTCTGCTCACTGTGGAAGACTCAAGTTCAAATGAGAAAGCAGACTTGAACGTCTCAGGGAGGAAGCGATGTTGTCATCTGGCATCACGTGTTTTCAGGGAAAGAGAAGGTTTGGAGAGGGGTCTGTCTGCAGGCTGCAAGACCCCCTACACGCCCCCTGTGACACGTTACGCCCCTGCGACACGTTACGCCCCCTGTGACACGCCCCCTGTGACACTTCACGCCCCCTGTGACACTTCACGCCCCCTGCGACACGCCCCCTGCAACAATTAACGCCCCCTGTGACAGGTCACGCCCCCTGTGACACGCCCCCTGTGACACGTTACTCCCCCTGTGACACGCCCCCTGTGACACGTCACGCCCCCTGCGACACGTCACGCCCCCTGCGACACGTCACACCCCCTGTGACACGTTACGCCCCCTGTGACACGCCCCCTGTGACACGTTACTCCCCCTGTGACACGTTACTCCCCCTGTGACACGCCCCCTGTGACACGTCACGCCCCCTGTGACACGTCACGCCCCCTGTGACACGCCCCCTGTGACACGTCATGCCCCCTGTGACACTTCACACCCCCTGTGACACGTCACGCCCCGTGTGACACGCCCCCTGTGACACGTCACGCCCCCTGTGACACGCCCCCTGTGACACGTCACGCCCCCTGTGACACGCCCCCTGCGACACGTCACACCCCCTGTGACACGCCCCCTGTGACACGTCACGCCCCCTGTGACACGCCCCCTGTGACACGTCACGCCCCCTGTGACACTTCACACCCCCTGTGACACGTCACGCCCCCTGTGACACGCCCCCTGTGACACGTCACGCCCCCTGTGACACTTCACACCCCCTGTGACACGTCACGCCCCCTGTGACACTTCACACCCCCTGTGACACGCCCCCTGTGACACGTCACACCCCCTGTGACACGCCCCCTGTGACACGTCACGCCCCCTGTGACACGCCCCCTGTGACACTTCACGCCCCCTGTGACACTTCACGCCCCCTGCGACACGCCCCCTGCAACAATTAACGCCCCCTGTGACACGCCCCCTGTGACACGTTACTCCCCCTGTGACACGCCCCCTGTGACACGTCACGCCCCCTGTGACACGTCACGCCCCCTGCAACACGTCACGCCTCCTGTGACACGCCCCCTGTGACACGTCACGCCCCCTGTGACACGCCCCCTGTGACACTTCACACCCCCTGTGACACGTCACGCCTCCTGTGACACGCCCCCTGTGACACGTCACGCCCCCTGTGACACGCCCCCTGTGACACGTCACGCCCCCTGTGACACGTCACGCCCCCTGCAACACGTCACGCCTCCTGTGACACGCCCCCTGTGACACGTCACGCCCCCTGTGACACGCCCCCTGTGACACTTCACACCCCCTGTGACACGTCACGCCCCCTGTGACTCGTTACGCCCCCTGTGACACTTCACGCCCCCTGTGACACTTCACGCCCCCTGTGACACGTTACTCCCCCTGTGACACGCCCCCTGTGACACGTCACGCCCCCTGTGACACGTTACTCCCCCTGTGACACGCCCCCTGTGACACGTCACGCCCCCTGCGACACGTCACACCCCCTGTGACACGTTACGCCCCCTGTGACACGCCCCCTGTGACACGTTACTCCCCCTGTGACACGTTACTCCCCCTGTGACACGCCCCCTGTGACACGTCACGCCCCCTGTGACACGTCACGCCCCCTGTGACACGTCACGCCCCCTGTGACACGTCACGCCCCCTGTGACACGCCCCCTGTGACACGTCACGCCCCCTGTGACACTTCACACCCCCTGTGACACGTCACGCCCCCTGTGACACGCCCCCTGTGACACGTCACGCCCCCTGTGACACGCCCCCTGTGACACGTCACGCCCCCTGTGACACGCCCCCTGCGACACGTCACACCCCCTGTGACACGCCCCCTGTGACACGTCACGCCCCCTGTGACACGCCCCCCTGTGACACGTCACGCCCCCTGTGACACTTCACACCCCCTGTGACACGTCACGCCCCCTGTGACACGCCCCCTGTGACACGTCACGCCCCCTGTGACACTTCACACCCCCTGTGACACGTCACGCCCCCTGTGACACTTCACACCCCCTGTGACACGCCCCCTGTGACACGTCACACCCCCTGTGACACGCCCCCTGTGACACGTCACGCCCCCTGTGACACTTCACACCCCCTGTGACACGCCCCCTGTGACACGTCACACCCCCTGTGACACGCCCCCTGTGACACGTCACGCCCCCTGTGACACGCCCCCTGTGACACTTCACGCCCCCTGTGACACGTCACGCCTCCTGTGACACGCCCCCTGTGACACGTCACGCCCCCTGTGACACGCCCCCTGCAACACGTCACGCCTCCTGTGACACGCCCCCTGTGACACGTCACGCCCCCTGTGACACGTCACGCCCCCTGTGACACGTCACGCCCCCTGCAACACGTCACGCCTCCTGTGACACGCCCCCTGTGACACGTCACGCCCCCTGTGACACTTCACGCCCCCTGTGACACGTCACGCCCCCCTGTGACACGCCCCCTGTGACACTTCACGCCCCCTGTGACACGTCACGCCTCCTGTGACACGCCCCCTGTGACACGTCACGCCCCCTGTGACACGCCCCCTGCAACACGTCACGCCTCCTGTGACACGCCCCCTGTGACACGTCACGCCCCCTGTGACACGCCCCCTGTGACACGCCCCCTGTGACACGTCACGCCCCCTGTGACACGTCACGCCCCCTGTGACACTTCACGCCCCCTGTGACACGTCACGCCCCCTGCAACACGTCACGCCTCCTGTGACACGCCCCCTGTGACACGTCACGCCCCCTGTGACACGCCCCCTGTGACACGTCACGCCCCCTGTGACACTTCACACCCCCTGTGACTCGTTACGCCCCCTGTGACACGCCCCCTGTGACACTTCACGCCCCCTGTGACACGTTACTCCCCCTGTGACACGCCCCCTGTGACACGTCACGCCCCCTGTGACACGCCCCCTGTGACACGTCACGCCCCCTGTGACACGCCCCCTGTGACACGTCACGCCCCCTGCAACACGTCACGCCTCCTGCAACACGTTACGCCCCCTGTGACACGTCACGCCTCCGTGACACGCCCCCTGTGACACGTTACGCCCCCTGTGACACGTCACGCCTCCGGGACACGCCCCCTGTGACACGCCCCCTGTGACTGGCCACGCCCCCTGTGACACGTTACGCCCCCTGTGACACGTTACACCCCCTGTGACACGCCCCCTGTGACAGGTTACGCCCCTTTTACACGTTACGCCCCCTGTGACACGTTACGCCCCCCGTGACACGTTACACCCCCTGTGACACGCCCCCTGTGACACGTTACGCCCCCTGTGACACGTTACGCCCCGTGACACGCCCCTTGTGACACGCCCCCTGTGACACGTTACGGCCCCTGTGACACGTCACGCCTCCGTGACACGCCCCCTGTGACACGCCCCCTGTGACACGTCGCGCCCCCTGTGACACGCCCCCGTGACATGTCACGCCCTGTGACACGCCCCTTGTGACACGCCCCCTGTGACATGTTACGGCCCCTGTGACACGTCACGCCCCCTGTGACACGTCACGCCTCCGTGACACGCCCCCTGTGACACGTTACGCCCCCTGTGACACGTCACGCCTCCGGGACACGCCCCCTGTGACACGCCCCCTGTGACTGGCCACGCCCCCTGTGACACGTCACGCCCCCTGTGACACGCCCCCTGTGACACGCCACGTGTTTTTGCTTCATTGTCTTGGAAAGAGCATTTCAACTCCTTGAGCTGATTTAACTTTAAGTAGCTTAAAAGTCTGGAGACCCCCTGTGACACGCCCCCTGTGACACGTCACGCCCCCTGTGACACGTTACGCCCCCTGTGACACGTTACGCCCCCTGTGACACGTTACACCCCCTGTGACACGTTACACCCCCTGTGACACGTTACACCCCCTGTGACACGCCCCCTGTGACAGGTTACGCCCCCTGTGACACGTTACGCCCCCTGTGACACGTTACGCCCCCTGTGACACGTTACACCCCCTGTGACACGTTACACCCCCTGTGACACGTTACACCCCCTGTGACACGCCCCCTGTGACAGGTTACGCCCCCTGTGACACGTTACGGCCCCTGTGACACGTCACGCCCCCAGTGACACGTCACGCCTCCGTGACACGCCCCCTGTGACACGCCCCCTGTGACACGTCACGCCCCCTGTGACACGCCCCCTTTGACACGCCCCCTGTGACACATCACGCCCCCTGTGACACGTCACGCCCCCTGTGACACGCCACGTGTTTTTGCTTCATTGTCTTGGAAAGAGCATTTCAACTCCTTGAGCTGATTTAACTTTAAGTAGCTTAAAAGTCTGGAGACCACGACTGCCAAATAACAGTAGTTCAAACCAGAGGGGCAAAACATTAAATATTAAAAAGGTGGCAAAACATTACCTTGAGCCAAGAGTTGAAAAGGTTCAAAAGTGCATCCAGCCACATAAAAAGAGTTAATACTGCAGTATCCTGCAAGATCATTTACAGAGAGGAATGCGGTAGGTCCTTCCACACCCCTCTGAAAATGTGTTCCAGTTCACCACACCTGATGACACAAGAACAGAAGGGTTTGTGTGTTAAACATAGCTTCAGATTATTATTTCTTTATTTGAAACTTTCTGGTAGCAGTGTTTCCTCGGTATTCATTTAACTGACTGTCAAGCCACACACACACACACACACACACACACACTTATTTTTTATTCAATTGTTTAATGCGGTAACCATTTAATACAGACACATGTTCTTTTTCCCAGCCAATATTTATTAAGTTATATGCCGCCAGAAAGTAAAGAATATTGCCTACTTTATTAACAACGCTAAGCGAGGTAGGTTAAGTTGTATACCAATATATGTCACTACTGTACGAAAAATGATACACAGTTACTGTCGTGGATAAACACAACACTTAAACAAACTAAGAGAGGTCGAGAAAGCAGAAGTTTGAAAGAGAAAGACTTTACTATCACTTGTAGCAAGTAACAACAAAACCTGAGTTGGTTTGCAGAGAACTCCCGTTTAGGATCAGGCTTCAGGTTACATTCCCAAAATGTGTGGATTCCTCCTACATGCACTGGCCAATCACAACACCCTATGCATTAGGCCTGGAAAGTAGGCACTTCCCCTGTGTCCCCCACCCAAGTTTCACACTAATATTATATACAATTATCCTCCTTCATAGATAACATCATAAAGAATTGACTGCTTAAACATTAGTTATATCACATGTGAGGCAGTGAGATACCCTGTGATTAAAATCCACTCGTTACCTTATTATTAAACCGAAATAAAGCAGAGATAATCAACCACAAGTGTGTAAGAGATGAAATTGTCTACCAATGATCACTGGCTTGAGGTAGTTGTGACAAAAACAATCTTGAGTAAAGTATAACCAAAGAAAATGCCTCTACCACATATATGAGTTAACATAAAGATGTGACATGGATGGGCACAATGGAAATCATTGACAATAAACATACAGTCCACCAATTGACAACAATACCACAGTGTGTGATTGTGGAAAACATTCATAAAGCAGTTAACTTTGACTGAAACATTAACTAACTACTCAACCTTAACATATACACACTTTATATTCTGTGAATTGTACTGTCACTGGGCCACTTTATAATTTATACTGTTTATAATTGATACTGTTTATACTGTTATTACTGTTTGTTCTGTTTGTCCTTACTTGAGCATTTACTTGAATAATTATTTTAGCATTTCCTTATTATTACTTTAGGATTTTAAAACGGGCCCATCCCCAGTCTTCTGCGCAACACACAAATATTTAACTTGTGATTTAAATATAAGGACATTCAGAGGATTTCTGTCACGTCCTTCTTTTCATTTTGAGTAGCATCAAGACAAACGAATCACTTAAATATCAAATGCAATGTTCAATTTACCACACTGGTCAGAAAAGCACAACAGTGAAACATTAACTAACGTTTTATTTCTCTAAAGTAAACTGTCTTTAGTTGATAAGCGTTACACTGACACATTTACCAATATTAGATCGTTTTTATATACCAGTAACCTTAAGACAATATAAACTGTAGGCCTACCTTATCTATTCCGTGATTAAAATGTGTTCTGCCCCATACGGCATAAAGTTATAAAAGTATAAACGCAAGGGAAGAAAATGAGGTTAAAGTGTTCCTAAACCAAGTAAATCAGGTAAAAGTGATTAAAAGACGATCTAGAGAAAGACTGTGTTAAGAGCTCCTCGCTGAGAAAGTCCTAAGTTTAAAGGAGAAAGAGACAGGACTATGGCGCCCTGGGAAGTCCAGACAGCCAATCACAGCCTCGGATAACACACAGGAACCGCCTCCTTTCTGTGCTAGCCAATCGGGAGCTGGCCCGTTTGAGCCTGTCGTTAATGGTCACGTGTTTTCAGGGAAAGCCAAACCTTCAGACACGCGCACATACTCAGACGCACACACACACACACACACACACACACACACACACACACACACACACACACACACACACACACACACACACACACACACACACACACACACACACACACACACACACACACACACACACACACACACCAAACCCGGAGCGCTGCTTCCTCTACTTCCTACTCTGACTGAATCCGCTGTCTGCTGCTCTCATAGCTCTGCTGCTCGTGTGTGCACTGTGCGCGTGCACGCTGGGGCGCGTTCCTGCAGCGAGCGTTGCGGCAATAAACAGATCTGTTCTCTCTTCTTCTTCTTTTGTTGAATGTTGGATCGGGGCTGGAGCTTTATTCTTTATTATTCGTTGGTTCATATAACTATATAAGCCTAATTATAAAGGGTAATGAAGGTTTAATAGAAGAATTCTCAACAGCTTTATTCTTTATTATTCGTTGGTTCCTATAACTATATAAGCCTAATTATAAAGGGTAATGAAGGTTTAATAGAAGAGTTCTCAACAGCTTTATTTTTTATTATTCGTTGGTTCCTATAACTATATAAGCCTAATTATAAAGGGTAATGAAGGTTTAATAGAAGAGTTCTCAACAGCTTTATTCTTTATTATTCGTTGGTTCCTATAACTATATAAGCCTAATTATAAAGGGTAATGAAGGTTTAATAGAAGAGTTCTCAACAGCTTTATTCTTTATTATTCGTTGGTTCCTATAACTATATAAGCCTAATTATAAAGGGTAATGAAGGTTTAATAGAAGAGTTCTCAACAGCTTTATTCTTTATCATTCGTTGGTTCCTATAACTATATAAGCCTAATTATAAAGGGTAATGAAGGTTTAATAGAAAATTAAGCTGCATGCTCGAACATCAAAATGATGATCACCACAATAAATAAAAAAATGCAACCACCAACACAGCAGTCCTTTACAAATAGGCTTCATAACTGTAGGCCTACAATAGTGCTGACTAAATACATGAACATAGCTGTTTCCAGGCCTACAGTTTGGCTCCTCCCTCCTTGAGCCACACTCCCGGTGAAGTGCTCTTCTGCCTATACAGACTCGTGTGTGTGTGTGTGTGTGTGTGTGTGTGAGTGTGTGTGTGTGTGTGTGTTGCATCAATATAGACATGATTAAGATGAATGTGTATGTGTGTGTGTGTGTGTGTGTGTGTGTGTGTGTTTTATCAATATAGACATGATTAAGATGCGTGTGTGTGTGTGTGTTAGAACATCAAAAAGATGATCACCACAATATAAAACAATAAAAGTGTGACCACCAACACAGCAGTCCTATACAAATATGATTCATAACTGTAGGCCTATAATAGAGCTGACTAAATACATGAACATAGTTGTTTCCAGATCTACAGTTTGTTAAATGCCAATACTGCTGTATTATGCAGTTATGTCTGTTTCATTCAACTCTATCTAGTAACGTGGAGAATGAAGATATAGGCCTACATGAATCATTTAAACGTCTTGAGAATATTAAACCAATTTATTTGATGAAACACTAGAAAAAGGTGCACCGTAGCACCATCTGCTGGTTAGATGCCGTCAGTGCAACAGGCTGACCTGAAAAACATGAACCCTACGTCATCACCATTGATTTATGTGTTGAGACGGTCTTGGCAGTTTTAAATCACCTTGAAGGTCATTTCATGTCCCTCTCATACGAGTGATCCTCTCAAATATAGAGCAGGCCTACACTACATAACACAATATTGAGATTGGCTCCACAATATGCAAAACAGTATCACATGAGTAAAAGTAGTCATCAGATAATGACTTGAGGAAGAGTAAGAAAGTATCCAGTGAAAAAACTACTCAAGTACTACGTTATTTCAAACCAAATAATTTATTGTTGTAATAAGCAGAGCAAGATGAACATAAATAGACAAATATTACATTGTATATTCTTGTCCAATAGACATCAACAACATATAAAATAGCATGTATCCCTTTAAATAAAACAACACACAATAGCACATTAAATCTTTACAAAATAACATGAAGGCAAATACAGCCATAACAATCTCTCTCTCTCTCTCTCTCTCTCTTTCTCTCTCTCTCTCCCTCTCTCCCTCTCTCGCTCTAAGTAGAGAGAGAGGAAGTAGAGGAAGCAGCGTTCTGGGTTTGGGTTGTGTATGTGTGTGTGTGTGTGTATGTGTGTGTGTGTGTGTGTGTGTGTGTGTGTGTGTGTGTGTTCGGTAAAGTGACATTCGATGGTCTTATTTTGCACATTCCTGCGCAACTGTACAGCTGCATTTTAAAAAGAGACTAAACTATATATTCTGTATCCTTTGTATAGTCTGTATATATTTTATGTATTGTTTCTTATTTAAATCTTTATATATTTTTTATATATATATATTTTGTTATAGTTTGCCAATTTTGCACTTAAAACAACCCTGCTGTGTGTGTGTGTGTGCGTGTTAAATAAACAATGCTAATTAGTTAAATAAGTCACTTCTCTTCCAATGCGCAGGCATCAACCAGTAGAAACAGAGTGAAGCAGGGAGGGAGGTTAATATATATGTATATATTTGCATTTGGTGGAGGCATCTTAAAACAGTGAGTGTGTCATGGCTTGTGCAGGGAGGTTAACCCAAATGCAGACATCAGACTCAGAGGGTTAGGTGCAAACGGAAGCTTTACTCCATGTCAACAGGCAGACAGAGACAAACCTACAACAAACAATGAACCGACAAACTGGGGCAGAAACTAGGGAGCTTAAAATGCATGGAACATGGTGAACCAGTTACTTATGGCTGTGGTTAAATCTTTTATTTTTCGCTCTGGTAAGCTACTAGTGTTAGAAAGCTCTATAACCAGGCTAATGTTGGATGACTCTAACAACCTCCCCCATGACAGAGGGACCTTGACCCCATGACCCTAGACTCTGGCTCTATGATGCTAGACTATCCTCTGAACCCTGAGGTCAAGAGACTTAGGCCCAATCCCAGTTCCCTCCTTGCCCATACCACGTAACACACACACACACACACACACACACACACACTCACACACACACACACACACACACACACACACACACACATACACCAAACCCGGAGCTTCCTCTACTTCCTCCTCTGACTGAATCCGCTGTCTGCTGCTCTCATAGCTCTGCTGCTCGTGTGTGCACTGTGCGCGTGCACGCCGGGGCGCGTTCCTGCAGCGAGCGTAGCGGCAATAAACACATATTTTATTTATTGTTGTGTTGAATATTGGATCGGGGCTGGATAAATAGTATTCGGGGAAGCCGAATGATGAATATTGATTCATGGATGGATGAATGAGAGAGAGTGAGTGAGTGAGTGAGTGAGTGAGTGAGAGAGAGAGACTGACTCTCAGCCCCGCCCACTGGCTCCCCATACCAGAGAGGCAAACACAGAGGAACCAGCAGTCAGAGAGTCATCACACCGTGCAAGGGAAGTTCCTATCACAGCATCCAAACAGTCTAGAGGAGACGGATTCAGGAATGCGTTTTCACATTCTCACAGAAAAGTCTAAACATAAAACAAAGGAAATTCAAAACCAGTGTACTGGGTCTGGGTGATACGCATCTGTCCAGTATTTGAATCCACTACTTCCCCCCCCCCCCCCCCCCCCCTTCCTTCTTTTGCCACTAGCTCTTCATCTTCTTGTCAGGGCACACGTGAGACAGGATGAGATCCACCATGTTCTTGATGATGGCCGGGGGCGGGTGGATATTGTGGGGGGAGACGATGGGCTAAGGTCATCTCCCAGGCGTCCACAAACACAACACCCAGGCCCGTGAACATGGTCCTGAGAACCCTGTCCAGCTGCAGGGAGAACCAGTCACTGCTGTGCACGCTCGTCTCCTGGTCCATGGCCACAAAGTTAGCCGAGCGGATCACCACGAGGGTGCCGGGGCCCCGGTCCAGGAGCCGTACCAGCGCCCGGCGGATGTGCCGCATGCGGCGTATGTAGACCTCCACGGGGAAGGATGTGAAGTGGCCCCAGATGCTGAAGACCACCACGGTGTCGGGGCCTCCGGCCAGGCCGTCCAGCTCATTGGCGACGTAGCGTAGCTCGCTGGTGCTAACGGGGAGGATTCTGATGGGCGGACCGTGACAGCGATACTTCAACAGGATGTTGTGTTTACCGTCCACCGCCATCAAGGGCCCCACCTTCTTCGGACGGTGCAGGTTGAACTCTGATTTGTAGGAGAGACCGAAAGAGCGCGCACATTGGAAATGAACAATGGGACATGAATAAGGGTCAGAGCGTCGTGCGCACAGAGAGAGAGGGGGGTGTCAGTGCTCACCTGGTATGAAGGCGCTGAGATACTCAAACCACTGCCTCACCGTGGAGTCTCCGTACATGTGGATCACCTTGCCAGTCAGGCACCGCGTGACGGACGAGGAGTCGTTAAACTGGCGAGCAGGAGTTCCACCGAAGGACCTCCAAGAGCCTTGGTAGTAATACCCAGAAGGGGTGTACTTGACCGGCTCTGGTTTGATGCTGCTGTTTTCCAACTCTGGTTCATCTAGGATGGGTATGACACAAATGGCACATGATGAAATACATACAAGTGGGCACAATCAACAAATGAGCACTTCTTTCATAAAGACAAACAAACAAACAAACAAACAGCCATAAAGTGCAGCAATGATTGTGTACCTGTCTTCTTAGTAAGCACGTTGATCCGATCAGGTCCTGACGCACGGAGGACAACTTTGATGTTTACACGGCTGCGAGTAATAAAACCAACAAGGATAAAACACATTTCCAAAGTTCTAAAATGACATGAACGATAAAGCCTAGCGCCAGACCTCTGAAAGAGCAGCGCTTCTTCGTGGGTGTAGAGGGGCTTCTGGTAGCCTCCCATGGCGTGGTTGATCCTGGCGTCACAGCCCAGCAGCTTGGGCTTCAAGCAGTACCAGGGCCTCCCCGGTGTGGGGGTCCGTGTGGTCGCACAGCGGCTCCTGCGGGTAACTGGGAGGAAGGCACGGGATGCACACGGTGGTCTCGGACAGCTCGCCCGAGCGGAACAGACTCTTGAAGAAGACCCGGTCGGGGCCGCTGCTCCCGGAGCCGCTGCAGCACGGCCCCCGCCTCGCTGGAGTGCACCATGGTGATCTCCACCCGGGCCGGGCCCCCCCCCCCCACAGCAGGGGAAACATCGCCGAGTAGGAGCCGTTGAGGTGATCCACAACCTCGCCCGCCACCCCGGCCCCCAGCTCCGGGGAGTGCAGCCGGGCCACCAGGAAGTCCCCGCCGTAGCGCTCGGGACGGCCCTGGAAGTCGTGCATCTGGACCAGGGCCTCCAGCTGGCCCCCCACGCGCCACTCCCTCCGGCCCTTTGAGGGCAGGATGGCGAACAGGCTGTGCACGGGGTCGCTGGTCTGGTTGAGGAGCGCGGGGGAGGAGTGTGCGGGGGGCTTGGGCCAGGCGATGGCGTTGAGGAGGTAGTGATCCTCCAGGGCTTCCTCGGGGGTGGGCTCCAGGTGGCTGCAGAAGGTGGGGTTGTGGTACGGAGGGAGGGGCCCCTTCTGGAGCTGAAAAAGCGTTGACACTGTGTGGAAGCTCAGGTTCTGAGGAGGACGAGAAGAGATGTCCAGTTTAAAGTGAAGCTGACCGCAGCATTGGTTTTTTAGTCTTGAAAACTAAAGCGTAATTTTATAGTCGCCGTTTTGCCGTCATGTTGGCTGGGGCCTGGCAGTTCACACACTCTGTTTGCGGAGCATCAAACGTCCAGAGGTGCGGACACGCGACAAATCGGTGTATCAGCCATGCGTGAGGGCCGGGATTATATCATTTTGGTTGGTGCCTCCTGGCAAAGTTCACACACGCCAGAATGCATCACCCAGGTGGGTGCTACACACTGGTAGAGGAGGAGGTGTGATATCCCCCCCAAAACTCATTATGCAAACCTTATTGAGTGCCTTCAATAGTGCTATATAAATTAAATGGCGTACTATTATTAAGGAATATTTCAGGTTTCTTCAGGAAGGCCTAGCAGCAAGTTGTAATAAACAATAGAATTAAGGATAATAAATACTATAATTTGACCTATGCCCACTGATTCACTAGGGGATTTTCCAATGTTAAATTAAACAAAATGTAACTTTATCACACACACTATGATGATGAAACACTAACCTCCAGAGTGAGAATGTTGCGCACCAGGAAGAGGAGACCAGAGAGTGCGAGGAGAAGGACGATGGGGGCAGATTTGGACAGATGTCGACACATGACCCCCCTTGTTCTCCCATGTTTAGTCATATTCCACGGTCAACATTTTGGTAGTAGTAGTGGGGTTTGTCAACACTTAAACAATAGAGAGGAGATACGGATTAAAAACATAACTTTCATTGATTAGAGTGTGTGTGTGTGTGTTTCATCACACGTGATAGTAAATCGATACGACCAACAACACAATTGCTACTAGTTCATATAATGTACTTAGGAGTCCGCTATTAGGCAGCTTGGAATTAGCATTAACATTAACCGTACTAGCGACGGCACGGTGTAGCACTGAGCTATGGCACGCTTTAGCGTTGTGAGTTTAAGCCCTCCTAGTTTTGTGATCGGCCAACAGTAATCTTTGACGTAAGCTAAATAACACGGACTAAGTCAATTGCCTTTCATCGTCATAAGACATGGCAAGTTGACAGTGGCGTAAGCAGATCATTAAGGCCCCGGTTCTATAATACAGAGTATCACAAAGTTGGCGTGGGTCGTAACCATGGATATAACACTCCTTCATAGAACACTGGCTCTTTAAGATAATTTAAGCTGAAACAGTGGGTTAACTGGCTCTTCAAGATAATTTAAGCTGAAACAGTGGGTTAACTGGCTCTTTAAGATAATTCCAGCTGAAACAGTGGGTTCACTGGCTCTTTCAAGTTTGTTTTATTTTCTCACACACACACACACACACACACACATACGCTGCTGATAAATTAGTTTATACACAAACCTCAAGTCACTCTTGAGACAACAGCATGTTTACACACTACTAGTATGTGTAGGAGTGTATCACATCTCACTAGCTCTACTGCACACTCTATCTACAGTTCTCTCTCTCGCAACACCCCACTCTCTCTCTCTACTTCCCTCTCTCTACCTTTCTCTCCGTCTCACGACCTCTTTCTGCCTCTCTCTCTGCCCCTCTCTGTATCTCCATCTCTCTCAGTACCCCCTCTCATCCTCTTTATCTCTCTTTCTCTCTTTCTTTACCCCTCTCTGTATCTCCACCTCTCTCAGTACCCCTCTCTCGTCCTCTTTATCTCTCTCTCTTGCCCTACCCTTCTCTCTCTCTCTCTGTATCTCTCTCTCTCTGTCTCATCATGGTTCCTGTAACACACACACACACACACCTGTCTGTGATGTTATCTTGTCAAGAGGAAACCACTAACATTTCCCCCACAGCGTCTAACATTGTGTTGTTTGACTCATCATGGCCACTCTGACTGCTGCAGTGGCTTAATGCTTCACTCTGTTTCTATTGGTTGATGCCCGCGCCTTGGAAGAAAAGTGACTTATTTAACAAATTAGCATTGTTTATTTATTTTAATCTAACACACACACACACACACACACACAGTGTTGGGAAACAATAAGTTACAATGATCAAAAAATCTAACCTAAAAAACAACATAAAACACTGGTAGAACCAGCAACATGGATCAAACCAGGAATCAGACCTGGAACAATAAAGGCAATATGTGATGTAAACACCATATAGTCTACACACTATGATGTGATGTAAACACCATATAGTCTACACACTATGATGTGATGTAAACACAATATAGTCTACACACTATGATGTGATGTAAACACAATATAGTCTACACACTATGATGTGATGTAAACACCATATAGTCTACACACTATGATGTGATGTAAACACCATATAGTCTACACACTATGATGTGATGTAAACACCATATAGTCTACACACTATGATGTGATGTAAACACCATATAGTCTACACACTATGATGTGATGTAAACACTGTGCCAATACTCTAACAAACCAACAAACTACTGTCTGGACCAGAGCTCTACTGGTAACAAACCACTGTCTGGACCAGAGCTCTACTGGTAACAAACCACTATCTGGACCAGAGCTCTGCTGGTAACAAACCACTGTCTGTACCAGAGACAGCGGACCATTGGTGTGAAGACTATCTGTTCTGCTAACATCATCATAGACATGACTTCCTTCTTTTCATTTTGAGTAGAATCAAGACAAATTAATCACTTGAATATCGAAAAAAGAAAAGCACAACATAGTTAAACATTAAACTAACGTTGTATTTCTCTAAAGTAAACTGTCCAAAAGTGTTAAGCGTTACACGGACACATTTCCCAAGATGAGATCATTATAATATACCAATAACCTAAAGACAATATAAACTGTAGTAAACTGTAGGCCTACCTTATATTTTCTGTGATCAAAATGCGTTCCTCCCCACATAGTATACATTTATAAAAGTATAAATGCAGGGGAGGAAACAGAGGTTAAAGTGTTCCTAAAACATGTAAATAGGGTAAAATACATTAAAAGTGGATTTAGAGAAAGATTGAGCTAAGGGGTCCTCACTGAGAAAGACTGAAGTTCAAATGAGGAAGCAGACTTGACCACTGAGCAAGCTGACAGTACTTTCTTGCCTGGGAGACCTCACATGAACCACACCCTCTCTGTGATAGCCAGAGAGGGGCTGTGGTATGTGGTTGTTGGGTCTGTTCCAGTATGACTCACATCCTAGGAAGGAAGAGATGTTGTCGGAATAGCATGAGTTCTCAGGGCAAGTGAATGCTCCACACACACACACACACACACACACACACACACACACACACACACACACACACACACACACACACACACACACACACACACACACACACATAAATATACACAGTGGTGTAGTGGTGCCTTGAGAAGTGGGTATACTCTTAATATTTTAAGCAGCCAGTCCAGCAAAGGAGAAGCGCCTTGTGTTATAAACAGTGACATGTAAGACTACTCTTGCATATTTAGTTTACCTAAAAATGGGCCTGTAGTATGTTCACATTGTCACTTAACTATTCCCTCACCTTGTAAGTAGTCTATGGGCCAGTAGTTTATTTTGTCAACTGTCTCTTGCAACAGATAGCGTAGGCCAGAGTGTGGCACCATTATAAAATGAACTTTTGTCAAGGGGCAGTTTACAAATGTTACTGGTCCTACACAGGCCTAATGCATGAACAGAAGATTTATTAAAGATGAGACTGTGGTGAGGGGGGGCGTGGCCTAGCGCCGGCTGCAGCTAGAAGGGGCGGAGCGGCTCAATTGGGGCCACAGACACAGCTGTAGGGGATGAGCGCGATTAGGAAGCTATTAAAAGACTGACTTGTGTTGTGCTCTCCCCACAGTGAGGTCGGGTCCAGTCACGAGGTGGACTGGCCGTAAGAGACAGAGAGATCACACGTCCCCAGCAGGACGTTGATTGTACATTTTGTGTTTGAACATTAGGAGACAATAAAAACGGAACTTTTGCCTCCGTACTCCTCGTCGTCCGGCTCTTTCATCGTGGACTCGCGTTCCACGTTACTGCACTTTCCCGTTCACTCAGTCGGGCCCCTGCGTGTCGGGCTCCTGCATGTCGGGCTCCTGCGTGTCGGGGGACAGCGTGTCGGGCCCCTGCGTGTCGGGGGACAGCGTGTCGGGCCCCTGCGTGTCGGGGGACAGCGTGTCGGGCCCCTGCGTGTCGGGCCCCTGCGTGTCGGGGCCCCTGCGTGTCGGGCTCCTGCGTGTCGGGCTCCTGCGTGTCGGGCTCCTGCGTGTCGGACTCCTGCGTGTCAGGGGACAGCGTGTCGGGCCCCTGCGTGTCGGGGGACAGCGTGTCAGGGGACAGCGTGTCGGGCCCCTGCGTGTCGGGCTCCTGCGTTTCGGGGGGACAGCGTGTCGGGCTCCTGCGTGTCATGGGACTGCGTGTCGGGCCCCTGCGTGTCGGGCTCCTGCGTGTCAGGGGACAGCGTGTCGGGCCCCTGCGTGTCGGGCCCCTGCGTGTCGGGCTCCTGCGTGTCGGGGGACGGCGTGTCGGGCCCCTGCGTTACTACCTCCTGGGGCGCCCGTTCACCCTCTGTTCGGACCACGCCCCCCTGCAATGGCCCACCGCATATGAAGGACACCCACCCACGGATCACACGGTGGATTCATGCCTTACAGCACTTCACTTCAGGGTGGTCCTTAGGTCGGGGGCGCAGATGGATGGTGGCGGACTCTTCCTCTCCCGACTCCTGAAACTGGCGGGGGGGGGGGGGGGGGGGGGGGAGTTGGCTGTCGGGCCGTACGGCTCCCGGCCCTAAGTAGGTGGCGAACGGTGTGGGATATGTGCGTGAGCGTGGGGGCGTGGTCCTAGGCGGCTGCAGCTAGAAGGGCGTGACGCGGAACGCAAGAACCAATTGGGGCCACAGACGCAGCTGTAGGGGATGAGAGGCTCGATTCGGAAGCTATTAAAAGATTGACTTGTGTTGTGCTCTCCCCACAGTGAGGTCGGGTCCAGTCACGAGGTTGACTGGCCGTAAGAGACAGAGAGATCGCACGTCCCCAGCAGGACGTTGATTGTGCCTTTTGTGTTTGAACATTAAGAGACAATAAAAACAGAACTTTTGCCTCCGTACTCCTCGTGGTGTGTTGTTTGCCCTGGATTGTAGCCTGATAGTTGCTACAACGATGCACACACAGATGCGCACACACACACACACACACACAGACACATACTCCCACACGCACGCACACACACACACACACCGATGCATGCACACGCACGCATGCACACACACACGCACGCACACACACCGATGCATGCACGCATGCACACACACACACACACGCAGACACACGCACGCACACACGCGCACACACAGACACACACAAACTGTAGGGCACAATGTATGGAGCTAGTTTGATCCTATGGTAAGACTGAAAACAGGGAGGAACCATCGTGCACCAGAAATATGTGAAACAGACCTTGTCGACATACATAGTAGCTAATACACAATATCCACCAACAATTAATCCTATTGAAACTATAGTCCGTATGGATGATGGATGATGGATGATGGATGATGGATGATGGATGATGGGTGATGGATGATGGATGATGGATGATGGATGATGGTGATGGATGATGGATGATGGATGATGGATGATGGGTGATGGATGATGGATGATGGGATGATGGATGATGGATGATGGATGATGGATGATGGATGATGGATGATGGATGATGGATGATGGATGATGATTGTCTGCATTATACTGAAGCACAATGAGGTACACACGAGGGCCATTGAGACACCAACCACCTTGGCTCTGTGATTTTGATTTAAACGCTACTTTCCCCGATCAAACAGCCTGACCTCTGCTCGACCCTCAGCACAGCGTTGTTGCGCCATTTTGGAAATGTCCCCGAAAACGTCCGTCCCGCCTCCACTTTGAAAAGATCCCCGCGGTTCTCCAGGGGCCGTGGCTATCTGGGCAGAAGCAGTGGGGCCCGTGTCAGCGTCCCCACGGGAAGGAAGGGCCCAGCGCGAGACACAGGCATCACAGACTAGGCAGTGGACATTGTGTAGCTGGAAGCATAGGAGATAAATGGGACTGTGGCCTCAGACTTTGGTCTTTGTTCCTCTTCCAGGGGGGATTACTTATGGTTCTTTTGGGACGTTGGCCCACAGGGCAGATTGTATTGTGGGATACTTTTTGAGTTATGAGGTTGTACTTAAAAAAAAAAAAAAAAACGGAGAGATGGAGAAGAAATAGATATACACTACAATTTATGCATTTATTGTTATTGCATAAAAGAACCAAAATACCTCTTTTGGGATCTATCACAGAACAATTTCAACCATATCCGTCCGTTCAGCCTATTTGTAGACACAACGACTCACAGATTGAAATTCAAAGTGAAATTCCGACCAATCTCTAAGGCCCCTGAAGGTTCCTGTGAAAGTAGCGATGGAGGGGGCCAAAAGCCAGTGTACCATGTGCTACACAAGTGGCCTACACAGCCCAGTGAAGGTCACTGGTCTGTCACTGGTCTGTCACTGGTGCAGCTGCAGAGAGAAGCACTCCTCAGCTCTTCTTCTCTTTGTTTTTGTCCTCAAATGAAAAGTAGCCGTGAAGCCCGGAGCTGTCGGAGAGCGGCCGACCACTCAGAACCAGAGAGGACGAGGTCGTTTTTACTTGACCACACCACCACCACCACACCCCTCACCTCCACCTCCACCTCACCACCACCACCCCACCACCACCACTACCACACACCACCCACTCGCCCCTCCACCTCACCCACCACCACCCCTCCTCCACCACCATCACCACCACCTCCCACCACTACCACCACACCACCACCTCCACCACCCCTCCCCACCACCTCCACCACCTCCACCATCACCACCCACCACCACCTCCACCACCACCTCCACCACCACCCCCACCACCACCACCACCCCACCACCTCCACCTCCCCACCACCACCTCCACCACTCCACCCTCCACCCCACCACCCACCACCCACCCTCCTCCACCAACCACCCACCACCCCACCACCACCACCCACCCCACCGCCCCCACCACCACCACTATCTCCACCACCACCACCACCACCCCCCCCCTCCACCCACCACCACCACCCCCCACCACCCCCCCCCCCCCATCCTACCCCCACCTCCTCCACCACCACTACCACCACCCCCACCCCCCCACCCCCCTCCCCCACCACCACCTCCACCACCACCCCACCCCCCCCCCCCCCACCCCCCCCCCCCCCCCCCCCCACCACCACCCCCCCCCCACCCCCCCACCCCCACCACCCCCCCCCCACCCCACCCCCCCCCCCCCCCCACCACCCCCCCCCCACCCCCTCCACCACCACCCACCACCCCACCCCACCCCCACCCCCACCACCCCCACCCCCCCACCCCCCCCCACCACCACCCCCCACCCCCCCACCCCCCCTCCCCCCCCACCCCCCCACCCACCCCCCACCACCCCTCCACCCCCCACCCACCCCTCCACCTCCCCACCCTACCACCACCACCACCTCCACTACCACCACCACCCCACACCCCACCCCTCCACCCCCACCACCACCACCACCACCCCCCCCCCCACCACCCCCCCTCCACCACCCCACCCCACCACCACCCCCACCCCCACCCCACCACCACCCCCCCCCCCCACCGCCACCCCCCCCCTCCACCACCCACCACCACCCACCACCTCCTCCACCACCCCCCACCCCACCCCACCTCCTCCACCACCACCCCCCCACCTCCACCCCACCACCACCACCACCCCACCCCCACCACCCCTCCACCCCCACCCCCACCCCCCTCCACCTCCTCCACCTCACCACCACCACCACCTCCACCCACCACCACCACCACCCCACCTCCTCCACCACCACCACCCCACCACCCCCCTCCACCACCACCACCACTCACCTCCCACCACCACCTCCACCACCACCTCCACCTCACACCACACACCACCACCACCACACCACCACCTCCTCCACCACCCACCTCCACCGCCACCTCCACCACTCCCTCCACCACCACCTCCACCACCACCACCACCACCACCTCCACCACCACCACCTCCACCTCCACCTCCCCACCACCACCACCACCTCCACCACCCACCACCATCCACCTCACCAGTAGTAGAAAAAACACTAACTTGATATTTCTGCCACAATGTAACCTGCCACTTCTACAGACACACGAATGACACCCTATAAAGTGCAGCCTTATGTAAACATTCTGTGGTATGTGGCCAACATACTGTTGCACTCCCACAACGGAGTAGTGCCCTTGTATCATGAAAACAGCCCCCCCCCCCCCCCCCCCCCCCCCCCCCCCCCCCCCCTCCCGACGAATACCCCCAGCCGACGGGAGGGTAAAATACCTCAGCAGGGCGTGGCCCTTAAGATATAACCAACTGTTGCAGGCAGCAGTGTGTGCTTCTCCGGTGTTCTCTCGGTGGTGCACATCCTTAAGACGTGGACCCATCGACAAGAATACAGCGCGCTGTAGAGATAGTACCGAGTATCGGGATTTGACATTTTTGTGTTCTATATTAGTATTGGAATAAAACTCCATACCGCATTATTAATTTGACTTGCATCTTTGCTCCTTTTACCGGGTTTCCAGTTTAACAGTTTAAGTTTTTCCTTCCTTTTATTTAAACAACAGCAGGTGGAGGAGCAGTGGTGTTGGCTGTATGCTGGAAGGTGGAGGAACAGTGGTGTTGGCTGTATGCTGGCAGGTGGAGGAACAGTGGTGTTGGCTGTATGCTGGCAGGTGGAGGAACAGTGGTGTTGGCTGTATGCTGGCAGGTGGAGGAACAGTGGTGTTGGCTGGGTGCTGGCAGGTGGAGGAACAGTGGTCTTGGCTGGATGCTGGCAGGTGGAGGAGCAGTGGTGTTGGCTGGGTGCTGGTAGGTGGAGCAGCAGTGACATTGGCAGGTGGATCATTGCTGGAGCAATGGTTGGTCCAATGGTTTCCATGCCAACAATGCATGTGTTTGAAAGCACTTTTAGAGCGGTGTAGGGGATGCCAAATGTTGAAGCTTGGCTACTGATGTTCCTTTTCATCTTTTTGGGTTGGCAGTTCACTTCCCACACACAAATCAATTTTGTCTCTTTTTTCAAGCAATTCCTTGTCATTTTTAATAAATCAAACATTAAGCTTCCCAGTGGTGTGGTCTTTATTTGTGAAAAACAATGCAATGTTTGAATATGATTACCTCACATATTTTTTTGTCATTGTAATCTTTGATTAGTTAGATTGAGAATAATGAGCACTGTCAATAACCTCCTATTTATAACAGCCTACTTTTATATATAACAAGTATATATTTAAAGTAATAATAACTCAAGTAAAAGTAGTCATTAGATAATGACTTGAGGAAGAGTAAGAAAGTATGTAGTGAAAAGACTTCTCAAGTACTGAGTTACTTCAAACCAAATGATTTATTGTTGTAAGAAGCAGAGCAAGATGAACGTAAATACACAAATATTACATTGTATATGCTTGTCAAATAGACATTAACAACACAGAAAATAGCACGTATCCCTTCAAATAAAACAACACACAATAACACATTACATCTTTACAAAATAACATGAATGAAGGCAAATACAGCCTCTCTCTCTCTCTCTCTCTCTCTCCTGTGAGAGAGAGAAAGAGTGAAAAGTATGATACCTTAAAACTACTCTTAAAAGTTATATATTCAAAAAGTTACTGAAGTAAATGAAAGAGTAAATATAACCTCTGCATGTATTTATGTTTGTGTGTATGTGTGTACTCTGTGCATGTACTATGTGTGTGTATGTGCACTATGCGTGTACTGTGTGTATGTGTGTTTATGTACTGTGTGTCTATGTGTGTACTATGTGTGCGTATGTGTACTGTGTGTGTACTGTGTGTACTATGTGTGTGTACTATGTGTGTGTTTCTACTGTGTGTGTGTACTATGTGTGTATGTGTATGTGTGTGTACTATGTGTGTATGTGTGTTTGTGTACTATGTATGTGTGTGTGTGTGAGCAATGTGTGTGTATGTATGTGTGTGTACTATGTGTTTGTACTGTGTGTGTACAATGTGTGTGAATGTGTATGTGTGTGTGTACTGTGTATGTGTACTTTGTGTGTGTGTGTGTACTGTGTCTGTATTCTGTGTGAGTGTACTATGTGTGTGTACTATGTGTGTGTACTTTCTGTGTGTGTGTGTGCGCTAGTGTGTGTGTATGTGTGTGTACTATGTATGTGTGTGTGTTTCTACTGTATGTGTGTATGTGTGTTTGTGTACTGTGTGTGTGTGTGTTGTGTACTATGTGTGTGTGTACTGTGTGTGTGTATGTACTATGTGTCTGTACTATGTGTGTGTATGTATATGTGTGTGTGTGAGTACTATGTGTGTGTACTGTGTTTGTGTACTATGTTTGTGTATACTAGGTGTGTGTGTACTATGTGTGTGTACTATGTGTGCGTGTACTAGGTGTGTGTGTACTGTGTGTCTGCCGCCGCGTGCACTTTTATTTTCTACAACCGACACAGAGACACTGAGTAACTCCCAAACCCCCGTATCATCCCCTTGAACCAAAACCCCCGTAACTTCTCTAACCCCAACACACATAACCTAAACCAAGGGTGGAGGTCCTCCTGGGTGAAGGTGGACTGGAAGGTGTGGATGTGTGTCAGTGTGTCTGAGGACCCTCCTACATCTGGGGACACTCTGTAGAAGGACAGAGTGCCAGCAGGCCGGTCCAGATACACTCCTACTCTGTTAGAGTCAGGAGGGGGGAGATGTATGAATGTTCTACTACCGTTGTACCGGGCACAGTAACCATCATCATCACACTCAAGACTCCAGGACTTGTTGTTCCCTCCAAGGCTGCTGTCATCACCCCCTCCTCTCCTTGTGATTCCTCTGTATGTCACTCCTATAAAAACAAGTCCTTCCCACTCTACCTCCCAGTAACAGCGGCCAGTCAGAGCCTCTCTACACAACACCTGGTGAAAGGAGACAAATCTCTCTGGGTGATCAGGATACGACTGCTCATCTCTAACCCACGTCACCTTTCTGTTGTCCTCAGACAGAGAGAGTCGTCTGTAGGCTGTGTTTGGGTCCAGAGTGAGTTCACAGGCATCTGACGGGAGAACAAGACATGATTAGCTGCTGAACCATTCTTCATCATCATCATCATCATCACTAGTACTGTTCTCTTGCATTCTTCTTCTTCCTCTCATTTTGCACGTGCCCTCTACTCTACAAACTAACTTAGAAAGACCAAATAATATCTTATGACAGGTACTATAGTGGACTAGTGCTACAGCTTTAGAAATAGTAGTGCATATTGTTTTTAAGATAATTAAAGTTCAACTTAATAGCAAATCCCATGTGTGTGTGAGTGGCTGTCCCAGTCAAAAACAATGAAACCATGGCAAATGTATAAACTGCATTTACTCCCTTAATATTTACACTACATACACATATTATACATCAACATGTTCAACATGAAGAGCTAGTTACTCATATGAAATATCTAAGCAATATTTCCCAATACACATACATTGCACTCAACCTTCAAAGGGACACCTGTGTGAACAACAGACTGAACAAGCTGAGCTCACATACAGGCTGGAAATTAACTGTTGGAGCCTTAGAACTGGTTTATACATACTATATATACATAGACATGTACTCATACATACACGTACATACTATCTATACATAGACATGTACTCATACATACACGTTCATACTATATATACATAGACATGTACTCATACATACACGTACTCATACATACACGTACATACTATATATACATAGACATGTACTCATATATACACGTTCATACTATATATACATAGACATGTACTCATACATACACGTACATACTATATATACATAGACATGTACTCATATATACACGTTCATACTATATATACATAGACATGTACTCATACATACACGTACATACTATATATACATAGACATGTACTCATATATACACGTACATACTATATATACATAGACATGTACTCATACATACACGTACATACTATATATACATAGACATGTACTCATACATACAGGTACATACTATATATACATAGACATGTACTCATACATACACGTACATAGTATATATACATAGACATGTACTCATACATACTATATATACATAGACATGTACTCATACATACTATATATACATAGACATGTACTCATACATACACGTACATACTATATATACATAGACATGTACTCATACATACACGTACATACTATATATACATAGACATGTACTCATACATACACGTACATACTATATATACATAGACATGTACTCATACATACACATACATACTATATATACATAGACATGTACTCATACATACATGTACATACTATATATACATAGACATGTACTCATACATACACGTACATACTATATATACATAGACATGTACTCATACATACTATATATACATAGACATGTACTCATACATACACGTACATACTATATACATAGACATGTACTCATACATACACGTACATACTATATACATAGACATGTACTCATACATACACGTACATACTATATACATAGACATGTACTCATACACGTATACTATATATACATAGACATGTACTCATACATACACATAGATACTACATATACATAGACATGTACTCATACACGTACATACTACATATACATTAACACTGAAACATAGCTACACATACGTATACACATCTGAATGAACGGACGTCACCTCCTGCTGTGGATGGACTTTCCATCTCAATAGTTAGTGTGTGTTGTGATGAATCTAACTAAACACTTACACTTCTTTAGAGCTGGTTTCAGCCTCCACACTCCACCGTGCTCCACCCTGGGGGGGAAACAAAGTGAGAGCAGCATGTTGAAACATTCACCTTCATCATCTCCGGTCTCATCACTTTCTACACAACATAAGTTCCAGCTGTGTTTTCAAACCACTTCATCTAGCAGCTGGTTGAATCCTTGTAGGAGACATTGTCCCTGAATGGTGAGCTGTCCTCTCCATACCTGAGAGTGTCCAGTCTCCAGCGTGGATCCTCCAGTCCAGCAGAGAGCAGCGTAACTCCTGAGTCTCCTGGGTGATTGTAGCTCAGGTCCAGCTCTCTCAGATGGGAGGGGTTGGAGCTCAGAGCTGAGGCCAGAGAAGCACAGCCTTCCTGTGTGACCAGGCAGCCAGACAACCTGCACACACACACACACACACACACACACCATTAATAAAGTGTATTCATTCCATATGGAGGACCACTAAAAGCTTTATTGATACTTTGGATGTGAAACAGGATCTTAAACAAATGCTTCTTTCTCAATAGCTTCAACTCAAATGAGATATTGTTCGGTTAGTCAGGAGAAGTCCGCTGTGTTTGGTACGCTAAGACCGTTTCTCCACAAGTTCTAACATTGTGTAGAACCAGGGAGTGTTTTGTCAGCAGAGAAAAGAGCAACAGAAATGCATTGGACATGAGCAGCACTTACACCAATGTAATGTGATGTTAATAAAGGACATCTTTAATGTTCCATATGAATCATTATACCACGGCCAGTGATGTTCTAGTGGTGAGGTGTGCATTATTTTCAGATCACAGCACGGCTAGAGCCTCATCACCATGTTTACACTAATGACAACTCCTCAGCTCACATCAGCTGGCCAGAGTTACATAACATATAACATACATAACATACTAGCAGTTAACAGGACAGCAACCCCTAACCCTAACCCTCACATCAGCTGGCCAGAGTTACATAACATATAACATACATAACATACTAGCAGTTAACAGGACAGCAACCCCTAACCCTCACATCAGCTGGCCAGAGTTCCATAACATATAACATACATAACATACTAGCAGTTAACAGGACAGCAACCCCTAACCCTAACCCTCACATCAGCTGGCCAGAGTTACATAACATATAACATTCATAACATACTAGCAGTTAACAGGACAGCAACCCCTAACCCTCACATCAGCTGGCCAGAGTTACATAACATATAACATACTAGCAATTAACAGGACAGCAAACATAAAGAACTAAACAATAACAATCTTGTTGAAATCAGTGGTCCTCTGAAGTTATGTCAGTACTGTAGCGTTAGCATCCTCACTGACACGGTGAACCTAGCTTCTAGATGAATAATGATGCTGCATCGTGTCGTGTGTTCCTTTTCCATAACAGCCCACCTAGTCGTGGATCATCCCTTACATATTAAACAACCCAAAGACACATTTTGAAGAAGAGGCTGATAAGTGACCTGAGAGTTTCCAGTGTACAGTGTGGACTCCCCAGTCCAGCAGAGAGCAGCTTCACTCCTGAATCCTGCACATCATTGGTACTCAGGTCCAGCTCTCTCAGACTAGAGGAGTTGGAGCTGAGAACTGAGGCCAGAGCTTCACAGCATCTCTCTGACAGATGACAGCCATTCAGCCTTCACACAAAATAAACACAACATGTTAGGAACTGGGATTAAATTTTTAATTTTTAACCAAAGTCTTTTTAAATACATGAAAAAAATTGAAACAATATTAAAAACCTAGATCTTTAAATATTAAGAGATAATTTAACATCTATGTGACATCTATTAAACAAAGGTTACCATTATACTTAAAAATACAGTTTTATGAATAGGCAGTTATTCAACTTTACTAAACAACTCTAAACCCCACCATACTGTCTGACTACATGATAATCAGAATAAGAATGTGATACAACATACACATTAAACCATTACAAACAAACTAAGAATATAATGTATGCCAATACTGTCATAGCAACACATATTTAAATATGTTGAGTTATTCTTATGAAAATAATATACTCATGCCCATTAACTTTCTGGATGTAAGTCTGTTAAATGTCTTCTGATATTGAACCACGTGGTGTAACTGTTTATTGAGTCAAACTGACCTGAGAGTTTCCAGTGTACAGTGTGGACTCCCCAGTCCAGCAGAGAGCAGCTTCACTCCTGAATCCTGCAGATCATTGGTACTCAGGTCCAGCTCTCTCAGACTAGAGGAGTTGGAGCTGAGAACTGAGGCCAGAGCTTCACAGCATCTCTCTGACAGATGACAGCCATTCAGCCTTCACACAAGATAAACACAACATGTTAAGAACTGTGTTTAAAAGGACTTAAAGATCAGTCATACATTGCACTCACAAAGACACGTCTAGCTCTCCCCAAAATACGATATTTTGAAGAGAATTGGAAACTAAGAAATTAAAAAGAACCTGTCAAAAAGTTTCCATGGGGCGTTACCATGGGGATAACAACTCAGTCTAAAGATTCTTCCGACGTGTGTTGTCTTTCTACTACGTGAGGCGGCGCTCCGTGGCTCATCTGGTGTGTGACCCGCTTTACATTGAAGCTCTGCTGTAACCGAGTGGATCCCAAAGACACAGACCTTCTCCACACAGCACGTATGTGATATTTAGGCTAGCAGATAAAGTGGAGTGCCCTGTGGCTGATTAAGCTAATCTAAAGATAATGTGCATATTCTCTACGACCAATCGGTCACACACACGTCAAATGTCAAATGTCTTCTGATATTGAACATTGTGGTGTAACTTTTTGCACATTGAGTCAAACTGACCTGAGAGTTTCCAGTGTACAGTGTGAACTCCCCAGTCCAGCAGAGAGCAGCTTCACTCCTGAATCCTGCAGATCATTGGTACTCAGGTCCAGCTCTCTCAGACTAGAGGAGCTGGAGCTGAGAACTGAGGCCAGAGCTTCACAGCATCTCTCTGACAGATGACAGCCATTCAGCCTTCACACAAAATAATCAGGAACTTGTTATTAACAAGTAGGAAGTTAATGTTAATTAATCAAATGTAAAATGTCGAATCTGTAGTTGTTTAGTTGTCTTTGAAAAATGCTCTGAGAATATTAAGATCATTTTTATATTCTAGTATTATGTATGTTGCGTTGTATGTATTGTCATTAGGGCTGTCGATCGATTACATTTTTTTTTAATTATTAGTGCACAATTTGCTGTGATTAATCGCCATTTTTCAAAGAATTTCCTCTCAAGGGTGAAGTTTGTAAAACTATATTTAAAGTAAGAATAATGGAATTAATGTATAATCAACACAAAGGAAGTCTTTTTTATGCAATTATTGTTTAATAGCATCTTTTTTTAACTTTCAACACAGATTCAATAATACAGATTATCTCCTGTGATTATTGGAGAGATTTACTGGGGTTTAAAGAAAGTATAAGCAGTACAGGCCTACATTCCGAGGGACATTCATGTGTCACTCATTTACACCATCTGCCGCCCCTGAGATGAACCCCGGGTACTTAGCTGAATCCAAGTTGGCCCCTAAAAAGCGGCAAACCTCTCTATACCTGGCTCACGTCATCCTGAGAGGAAGAGAAGGGGAGGGCTTTATGACATAAATAAGAATGGAGCCCCCTTCAGTCTTTCTCTCACTTTACTTATACTGACTTATGTGTTAAGGTTACCTAGTTAATACTACAGTCAAAGTCAAACACTGCCTGCTTTATGAATGTAATCCACAACCACATACAGTGGTAATGTTGTCAATAGTTTGAATGTCTGTGTAGAAGTGATGTCATTGTGCTCATGCATGTCACATCTTTGTAAACCCATATATATATATATATATGGTATAGGGATTTGTTTTCTTTGATTATACGTGGCTACTTTACTTGAGATTGTGTTTGTCACACGTGTAAACTACCTCAAGCTAGTGAATGTTGACAGACAATTTTAATCTCATAAGCACATGGGGTTTATTTTGTCTGTTTTAAATCAGCTTAATTAATAAAGTGATTATTGGATTTTAATCACGTAGTATATCACTGCTCTACATATGATTACACATGAGCTGTAAAGTGTAAGATGTGGATTCTTTACACTGTAATATACTGAGAATCCAGAGAGGTAGCATAAGTGCATGTTCAGTTAATGGAGAACTGGGGTGGGGGATACGGGAGGTGTCAAATGTCTAGGCCCGATGCATTGGGTGTTGTGATTGGTCAGTGCATGTTGGAGACATCCACACATTTTGGAAATATAACCTGAAGCCTGATTCCAGAACAGGAGTTACAGTATTTGCAAACCAACTCAGGTTTTGTTATTACTTATGGGCATTTGATAATAAAGTCTTTATCTTTATCTTTATCTTTATCTTATGCATGTTGGAGAAATCCACAAAAAAGAAACATTTACTTGTTTAGGTCTTTAAGTTTGTGGAAGGTAGCAATTTATCAAAACCGGAGTTCTTCCGAAATGCAATCGCAATCTCTCAATAATTAACAGGACACTAGTGTAAACAAACATGGCGGACAGCGGCCATGCTTTGATAGCTATGCTAGCTTTTGCTAGCTTATTTGAAGAACATCGGTAAGAAAAAATTAATAATTATGGACGAGATCATGGAAACGGCTTGAAATGGACTGTACATGTTGCACCATGAGTTGGACTCCGAGTATCGCTTTTGCGAAAGGGTTTTGGCTTCTATTGTGATTACTAGTCAGCGTGGCTCCCAATTGGCTATCGTCTTTCCCACATGAGCCCCTACACTGTGTCCTCGACTGTCCTCGTGGTTCCTCCCCACTACAGGATATCAGCCATTCCTGCTTTAAACTCTGTGCTTGTCTTTAGCTATCGTAACCCAGGAAGGCTAATGGCTCAGATGCTACAGGAAGGAAACAAGACACAGCTGCCACAGGAAGTGAACAAAACGCAGACGTTAACGTGTAAAACATAGTTTACGTGTTAATATTTCTAAATGAATGTGTTCATTTTGACAGCACTTATTGTTATACAGGTTATTAGTGAACCTACAGGGATGAGTACTATATAATTATTACTTCTTTATTCTAGTTTTTTGCATAACGTTTTGCGTGTCTTGTAATACATGTTAATTGAACCTAAAGATATGTTTTGTATAACTTTTATATTCTAGTATTATGTATATTGTGTTATGTGTATTGTAATACATGTTATTAGTAACCCTACAGAGATGTTTTGTATCTTTTATGTTGTGTGTATTGTAAAACATTATTACACCTACAGATAGTTTGTATATTTTAACTTATATTCTAGTTTTATGTATACTGTGTTATATTGTGTACATACATGTTATAAGTGAACCTACAGAAATGTATTGTATTTTATAACTTTTATATTCTAGTATTATGTATATTGTGTTGTGTGTTGTATTACAAGTTATAAGTACACCTAAGGAGATGTTATGTATGTTATTCTAAATCCTAGTGTTTGGTATATTGTATTGTGTATATTGAAATACATGTTATTAGTACACCTACAGAGATATTTTGTATATTGTTATAACTTTTATATTCTAGTATTTTCCACATTGCGTTGTGTGTTTTGTAATACATGTCATTAGTGCACTTACAGAGATGTTTTGGAGGCTTTGACCACTGGCAGCAGCATCAGAAGACCTTCCTCTGAAGCAGAGTATTTCTTCAGGTCAAACACGTCCAGCTCCTCTACTGATGACAGTAAGATGAAGACCAGAGCTGACCACTGAGCAGGGGAGAGAGATTCTGTGGAGAGACTTCCTGATGTCAGGTACTGTTGGATCTCCTCCACTAGAGAACGGTCATTCAGCTCATTCAGACAGTGGAACAGATTGATGCTTCTCTCTGGAGAGAGATCTCCATTTATCGTCTTCTTGATGTAAGACACTGTTTTCTCATTGGTCCATGAGCTATTTCCTGTCTGTCCCAGCAGACCTCGTAGGAGAATCTGATTGGTCTCCAGAGAGAGACCCAGGAGGAAGCGGAGGAACAAGTCCAGGTGTCCGTTCTCACTCTGTAAGGCCTTGTCCACAGCACTCTGGTAGAGGAGTTGGAGTTTCTCTTCCATGGAGGTTGGTTGTTCTTCTGAGAGCAGATTGACACCAGTGTTGATGAAGGACAGAAAGACATAAAGGGCAGCCAGAAACTCCTGGATACTCAGATGGACAAAGCAGAACACCTTGTCCTGGTACAGCCCACACTCCTCTTTAAAGATCTGGGTGAACACTCCTGAGTACACTGAGGCTGCTCTGATATCGATGCCACACTCTTCCAGGTCTGCCTCGTAGAAGATCAGGTTGCCTTTCTCCAGCTGGTCAAAAGCCAGTTTTCCTAGAGTACTAATGATATCCCTGCTCTCTGAACTCCAGGGTGGATCTGTTTCAGCTCTCCCACGATACTTCCTGTCCCCCTGTATGGACTGAACCCTCAAGAAGTAGATGTACATCTGAGTCACAGTCTTGGGCATCTCTTGTCCTCTCTGGGATGTTTTGAAGAAGTCCTCCAGAACTGTAGCAGAGATCCAACAGAAGACTGGGATGTGACACATGATGTGGAGGCTTCGTGATTTCTTGACGTGGGAGATGATTGTGCTGGCCAGCGTCTCCTCTCTGAATCTCTTCCTGAAGTACTCCTCCTTCTGTGGGTCAGTGAACCCTCTCACCTCTGTCACCATGTCAACACACTCAGCAGGGATCTGATTGGCTGCCGCAGGGCGTGTGGTTATCCAGATGCGAGCGGAGGGAAGCAGGTAGCCCCTGATGAGGTTTGTCAGCAGCACGTCCACTGAGGTGGACTTTCTGACATCAGTCCAGATCGGGTTGTTCTGGAAGTCCAGAGGAAGTCGACACTCATCCAGACCATCCAGGATGAAGACAACTTGGAACCGGTCGTATCCGCAGATTCCTGCTTCTTTGGTCTCAATAAAGAAGTGATAAAGAAGTTCCACCAAGCTAAACTCTTTCCCTTTCAATAAATTCAGCTCTCTGAAAGTGAAGAGAAATGTGAAGTGTATGTCGTGGTTGGCTTTGCCTTCAGCCCAGTCCAGAGTGAACTTGTGTGTTAATACGGTTTTACCAATGCCGGCCACTCCAGTTGTCATTATTGTTCTGATTGGTTGATCTTGTCCAGGTAAGGGTTTAAATATGTCTTCACATCTGATTGGTGTTTCCTCCTTGGCTGGTTTCCTGGAAGCTGTTTCAATCAGTCTGACCTCATGTTCCTTGTTGACCTCTCCACTGCCTCTCTCTGTGATGAAGAGCTCTGTGTAGAAGTCATTCAGACCTGTTGGCTGTCCTGCTTTAGCGATTCCCTCAAACACACACTTGAACTTCTCCTTCAGATGGGACTTGATTTTATGTTGGCACTCGACAGCAGCAGATCCTAAATGAGAAAGCATCAGAAGACACCAGTTAGTGGATGGTGACATCAGTGGAAACATGTTAATATTTCCTGTAAAAATGAACTTCATGATATTTAGTGGCTTCATTATTTGTGGTTGTAGAAGCTGGTCGTGTCAAGGACTGCATGTTACAGATTCAAAATGTTAAGGATTATTTCGTTATTTCAACATCAATATGATTGGCCTAATGATAGTAATAATGATAGTGAATCAGTGGAAAGTGACTTGCTATGCTGATATAACAAGACAGTGTTGCATCTCTTCCACTGAGTTATTCTGCTGTTGATCTGCAGTGTAATGTTTAATATTCTTTAACCTGATACCCCACAATAACCCTTCATATCTGGATCAAACCATTTAACCTGATACCCCCACAATAACCCTACATATCTGGATCAAACCATTTAACCTGATAGCCCCGCAATAACCCTACATATCTGGATCAAACCATTTAACCCCCAAGAGGAAAGATATCTCCACATTGAAGTTAGAAATGTAGAAATCTCACATTACGTCATTTAGTCTGAACCGAACAAATAAGAGTCTCATACTGCTCTTCAAAATTAGTATTCTTGTCTGTTTTCAAGATAAGAGTCTCTTTTGCCCTTCAAAATAAGAGTTTCTTACCGCCCCACAGTGTGTCGGCCAGTTCCTCCTGGTTCATCTCCATCAGGCAGAGCTTTGTGATGTCTACTACTCCCTCTATGGCGCGCCTCCTCTGCTTCTCGTTCCTACCACCCACCTCCTTCTCCTCCTCCTCCCTCTGACTCTCTGAGCATTGTGGGTAATCTGGGAAGAGAACTCTCCAGAGCTTCTTCAGCTCCTTGTCTAGAAAAGCGTGTGCGTTCTCCTCAGCCCTCTGGAACAGAACAAACATCAAGGAGAACTTTACTCTGAACTAACTGAGGACATCAGAAGCATCTGTCCTAGATTCACTTCCCGCTGGTCTAAAGAGGGAAGCCTGGAGACCATTAGCACCACAAGAGATGCTTTTTAATGTTCATGTAGAGCTAAAGTCAAATGTCTTGGTGATTTACACACCATTATCAGCTCTGTTTGATGCTGCTGTGCGGATTGAGCACTGGTAACCTTTGACCTCTCCAGGTGTTGTCTGTGGAACACACACACACACACACTATTGTATTTCCTCTGACTTATAAACATCAGTATCGATAAACTCTGATAACAACCAACTGGTCTGTTTTCATCGTCTGTTTTAAACCCCTACCTCTCCTCTTTGGAGGGGCGTCCATCTTTAAAGTTCCAAGGTAGACCCATAGAGCGGTCACTCTTCATGGAGACACAGCTGGGTCCAGGGGAGTCTGCTCTCTCCTGCCTCCTTCTAGAAAAACAAACAGCATCTTGAAGTTAGGATTTGTGGATGTCGTTTCATTTGATCATTTATTGCAAAGCTACTCAATTACTTTCTCATGAGGGTCAGATTATTTAAATGGAAATATAAGGGAAGGGTGCAGAAAAATGTAGTTATTATGAAAGCATTTACATGTTGACATAAATCACACCAATTACCCTTCATAATGTACATAGTGTTTATTCACAATGTGTTTAAGTAACAGAAAAAAGGGCAGTCAGTTTATACATTTCTACACAGACCTGTGTTATTCTTCATATATTATTTGTTTCAATAAATCACTTCACTTCAAATATAAATTCAAAACTGATTAAATAAATGAGGCAGATTGAAAGACGTTGACTCTTTTAACATTAAACCTGTAAAATCAGTTACAAGTCGTCTTATTATTCATTTCATTCATACGATTCAAATCAACAGTCAAAATAAATGGCCTCAGCCATAAATCAATCTAGCACCAAGTGATCATGGGATCGGACATTGGTACTGTTCAGATAGACTAAATGTTCTTCTTCACCTCATCATCGGTCTCTACAGCATGCGGTCCTGTGAAGGGTTTCTCATTTGGACCAAGAAGCTACACGGAGGGAAGCTATGGTACTGCTCTCTGGTTCTGAACAGGACCGGGCCGTTGTAGCACCCTCTGGTGGTCGTTCAGAGAGGTGCTGCCCTTTGATTCAACCAGCATCAGAACCATCGGGTGTGTTCCATTGAAGCTGGACTGATGTGTGATGAGGTGCCGTCTCACATTGTGTTCTTCTGTTACTGTGATAGCCGTGTTGCAGATCAACATATGGGCTTTGGTCCCTCATTACTAAACTCATATTTCACAGTCTACTCCTCATAGAAATGTGACTTTTAATTGTCTACCTTTCGCCTTTTCAATGTGGACGACTTTTTAGCTCTGGAAACGCTTTGCCACAGCAGAGACAGACGTTGGCCCACGCACAGAGAGGGCAGGTCGTAGGGGCGGGACTAAGTGGACAAAACTGTTTCCTATTTGCTCCGTGGGGCAGTTCAAAATGATCCGCGTGCTGCCAGTTGAAAAGGCCTGATGTATTAGCTGAATCCTCACCTTTTCTCAGAAGGTTGGTGATTTCCATCATTAAAGTTTGTAGGAATACCCATATAGTGGTCACTCTTCATGGAGACACAGCTGGGTCCAGGGGAGTCTGCTCTCTCCTGCTGGACTCTTCTAGAAAAACAAGGACCAGTATTTATGGACGATTGATAGATGCTGTATCTTTATAATCTCTGATAAATCCTCACCTCTTCTCAATAGACTGATATCCATCTTTAAAGTTCCAAGGTAGACCCATAGAGCGGTCACTCTTCATGGAGACACAGCTGGGTCCAGGGGAGTCTGCTCTCTCCTGCCTCCTTCTAGAAAAACAAACACCATCTTGAAGTTAGGATTTGTGGATGTCGTTTCATTTGACCATTTATTGCAGGACTATTCAACTACTTTATTATGAGGGCCAGATTATTGAAATAGAAAGATAAAGGAGGGGGTGGGCAGAAAAATTAAGTCATTATTGCATTCAAGCATTTACATGTTGATATAAAAGCCTACTGAATACCCTTCATTCTGTGCATAAAGAGTGTTAATTCACAATGTGTTTAGCTAACATAGAAATTAGGGCAGTCAGCTTATACATTCCTATACAGACCTGTGCTATTCTTAATGTATTCTGTTCTTCAATAAACCACTTCACCTCAAAAGATCAATTCAAACTGATTAAATGAATAAGGCAGATCGAAAGACAGTTTAACCTGAAACCTGTACAAATCTGCTACAAGAAGTCTTATGATTAATTTCATTCAAACTACAACATGACATTGGTACTGTTTGGATAGACTGTTCTTCACCTTATCATCAGTCTCTACATCTCCAAGGACAGCTAGCATGCGGTCCTGTGAAGGGTTTCTTATTTGGACCAAGAAGCCACACGGAGGGAGGCTATGGTACTGCTCTCTGGTTCCCAACAGGACCGGGCCGTTATAGCACCCTCTGGTGGTCGTTCAGAGAGGTTCTGCACTTTGATTCAACCAGCATCAGAACCATCGGGTGTGTTCCATTGAAGCTGGACTGATGTGTGATGAGGTGCCGTCTCACATTGTGTTCTTCTGTTACTGTGATAGCCGTGTTGCAGATCAACATATGGGCTTTGGTCCCTCATTACTAAACTGATATTTCACAGTCCACTCCTCGTTTAAATGTCGAGTTTCATTGTCTACCTTTTGCATTTCCAACGTGTACAACCACTTTTTAGCACTGGAAACGCTTTGCCACAGCAGAAACAGACGTTGGCCCACGCACAGAGAGGGTGGGCCTTAGGGGCGGGACTAAGTGGATAAAACAGGTTCCTATTGGAGGAAATTGAACTGGCTCTATTTCTTGCTCAGAAACAGCTTTCTCCTGGGGGTAATTGATCCTGATTGTTTATGTTCTGATAAATGATTGGCGGGCCGGATCAAGATGATCAGCAGGCCGCCAGTTGAATAGCCCTGATTTATTGGCTGAATCCTCACCTTTTCTTAGAAGGTTGCTGATTTCCATCTTTAAACTTAACAGGTGGATCCATAGATTGGTTACTCTTCATGGAGACACAGCTGGGTCCAGGGGAGTCTGCTCTCTCTTGCCTCCTTTGAGGAAAACAAACACCATCTTGAAGTTAGGATTTGTGGATGTTGTTTCATTTTATCATTTATTGCAAAGCTACTCAAATACTTTCTCATGCGGGTTAGATTATTTAAATGGAAATATAAGGGGGGGGGGGCAGAAAAATGAAGTTATTATGGCATTTAAGCACTTACATGTTGACATAAAAACACACTAAATACCCTTCAAACTGTGCATAGTGTGTTTATTCACATTGTGTTTAGCTAATAGGGTAGCCAGTTTATACATTTCTACACAGACCTGTGTTATTCTTCATGTATTATTTGTTTCAATAAATCACTTCACCTCAAAAGATAAATTCAAAACTGATTAAATAAATGGGGCAGTTTGAAAGAAATAGAACCTTTTAACATTAAACCTGTAAAACCTGCTACAAGTTGTCTTATTATTCATTTCATTCATACTATTCAAATCAACAGTCAAAATAAACTGCCTCAGACATAGATCAATCTAGCAGTAAGTGATCATGTGATCGGACATTGGTACTGTTCAGATAGACTAAATGTGAATCCTCACCTTTGCTTAGAAGGTTGCTGATTTCCATCTTTAAGGTCAGGAGGATGTTTCATAGATCTGTCACTCTCAGTGGAGACACAGCTGGGTCCAGGGGAGTCTGCTCTCTCCTGCTGCTCTGGGCTTCAACACAACACACACACACAGCTTTTACTCAGACTAATGATGGAGTCATGATATATCACTGCTGAGCTCTGAGATGGACAACAGTCACAGACAGTGAGAGATCCTCTTCTTACCTCTTAGCTTTGCTCTGGCGGCCATGTTCCCCAGACAGAGTGGTTTTAGAGGTAGGACCTCCCTCCTCTCTCTCCTCATTCATAGTAGACTGGAGACCTGGAAACAAGCACAACTCATTGATCACTTGAACGTTAGCTGTTAATTGAGAGAGTAGATCATTGTAACTACATCACACTAAAGCGTTATAGACGTCATAGACCATCAATATTAACCCCACAACATAACCACACTGACCTCACTACAGTACAGATGTGTACAGCAGATTAGAAGATTAAACACCTTGGAGACTGTTACTGTGCTCACGAACAATGGACTCTAGCGGCCTGTTGTCTGTCTGTCTGCTGTCTGTCTGTCTGCTGTCTGACTGCCTAATGTCTGTCTGTCTGTCTGTCTTCTGCCTGCGTGCTGCCTGTCTGCCTGCTACCCGTCTGTCTGCTGCCTGTCTACCTGTCTGCTGCCTGTTGCCTGTCTGCTGCCTGTTATGGGAGACATTTACTATAACATTTAAAGGAAAATTAGAATCATTATCTTTCCTATATGCTCATTGAGTCAAATGAGTGTGGAGAAAAGCACAAGACTCATTAAGGGACCACATTCTGTCTGCTCACACACTACTGAACACCTCCATGTAGAATCCTCCTCTAGCTGTCTGAGCTCTGTCTGCTCACACACTACTGAACACCTCCATGTAGAATCCTCCTCTAGCTGTCTGAGCTCTGTCTGCTCACACACTACTGAACACCTCCATGTAGAATCCTCCTCTAGCTGTCTGAGCTCTGTCTGCTCACACACTACTGAACACCTCCATGTAGAATCCTCCTCTAGCTGTCTGAGCTCTGTCTGCTCACACACTACTGAACACCTCCATGTAGAATCCTCCTCTAGCTGTCTGAGCTCTGTCTGCTCACACACTACTGAACACCTCCATGTAGAATCCTCCTCTAGCTGTCTGAGCTCTGTCTGCTCACACACTACTGAACACCTCCATGTAGAATCCTCCTCTAGCTGTCTGAGCTCTGTCTGCTCACACACTACTGAACACCTCCATGTAGAATCCTCCTCTAGCTGTCTGAGCTCTGTCTGCTCACACACTACTAAACACCTCCATGTAGAATCCTCCTCTAGCTGTCTGAGCTCTGTCTGCTCACACACTACTGAACACCTCCATGTAGAATCCTCCTCTAGCTGTCTGAGCTCTGTCTGCTCACACACTACTGAACACCTCCATGTCGAATCCTCCTCTAGCTGTCTGAGCTCTGTCTGCTCACACACTACTGAACACCTCCATGTAGAATCCTCCTCTAGCTGTCTGAGGTCTGTCTGCTCACACACTACTGAACACCTCCATGTAGAATCCTCCTCTAGCTGTCTGAGCTCTGTCTGCTCACACACTACTGAACACCTCCATGTAGAATCCTCCTCTAGCTGTCTGAGCTCTGTCTGCTCACACACTACTGAACACCTCCATGTAGAATCCTCCTCTAGCTGTCTGAGCTCTGTCTGCTCACACACTACTGAACACCTCCATGTAGAATCCTCCTCTAGCTGTCTGAGCTCTGTCTGCTCACACACTACTGAACACCTCCATGTAGAATCCTCCTCTAGCTGTCTGAGCTCTGTCTGCTCACACACTACTGAACACCTCCATGTAGAATCCTCCTCTAGCTGTCTGAGCTCTGTCTGCTCACACACTACTGAACACCTCCATGTAGAATCCTCCTCTAGCTGTCTGAGCTCTGTCTGCTCACACACTACTGAACACCTCCAAGTAGAATCCTCCTCTAGCTGTCTGAGCTCTGTCTGCTCACACACTACTGAACACCTCCATGTAGAATCCTCCTCTAGCTGTCTGAGCTCTGTCTGCTCACACACTACTGAACACCTCCATGTAGAATCCTCCTCTAGCTGTCTGAGCTCTGTCTGCTCACACACTACTGAACACCTCCATGTAGAATCCTCCTCTAGCTGTCTGCTCACACACTACTGAACACTTCAGTTGTTTTTTAAAGAAAATCACCGGGCACCATTCCTCATTCCTCAATAAATAAATAAATATGTTTTGCACCTCTGTTACTCACAATGTTTCATCTGCCGTGGCAAGGTGCACTTGTACCCCCCACCCTCAAACCCCAATTCACTCTTGAGCCAACAGCAGCCACATATTGTCACACTACTAGTATATGTTGGGAGTGTATCACATCTCACTAGCTCTACCGCACACTCTCTATCTACCCCTCACTCTCTCTACCCCTCACTCTATCTACCCCTCACTCTCTCCACCCCTCACTCTCTATCTACCCCTCACTCTCTCTACCCCTCACTCTCTATCTACCCCTCACTCTCTCTACCCCTCACTCTCTCTACCCCTCACTCTCTCTACCCCTCACTCTCTCTACCCCTCACTCTCTCTACCCCTCACTCTATCTACCCCGCACTCTCTCTACCCCTCACTCTATCTACCCCTCACTCTATCTACCCCTCACTCTATCTACCTCTCACTCTATCTACCCCTCACTCTATCTACCCCTCACTCTATCTACACCTCACTCTCTCTACCTCCCCCTCTCTACCTCCCCCTCTCTACCTTTCCCTCTGTCTCACGACCTCTTTCTGCCTCTCTCTCTACCCCTCTCTGTATCTCCATCTCTCTCATTACCCCTCTCTCATCCTCTTTATCTCTCTCTCTACCCCTCTCTGTATCTCCATCTCTCTCAGTACCCCTCTCTTGTCCTGTTTATCTTTCTCTCTTGCCCTACCCTTCTCTCTCTCTCTCTCTCTCTCTCTCTGTATCTCTCTCTCTCTCTCTGTCTCATCATGGTTCCTGTAACACACACACACACACACACACACACACACACACACCTGTCTTAGGTGTTAACTTGTCAAGAGGAAACCACTAACATTTCCTCCACAGCGTCTAACATTGTGTTGTTTGACTCATCATGGCCACTCTGACTGCTGCAGTGACTGAATGCTTAACTCTGTTTCTATTGGTTGATGCCCGCGCCTTGGAAGAGAAGTGACTTATTTAACAAATTAGCATTGCTTATTTGTTTCCACACACGCACGCCCATGCGCGTGCACACACACACACACACACTCTCTGCATCTCTCTCTCTGTCTCTTTGTGCCTCTCTCTCTGTCTCTCTCTGTCTGTGTGTGTGTGTGTGTGTGTGTGTGTGTGTGTGTTTCTGTCTATATCCCTCTCTGTCTTTGTGTGTGTCTCTGTCTCTCTCTGTCTCTCTCTGTCGTCTAACTACTGACTTTGTTAATAATTGTGTCAAACCTGCACATAACCTGTCAAGGAAAAATATTGCTTCTATAGTCTAATCTAAGTTCTTAATGTTCTCTGCAAACAGGACATAATCTGAATGAAGATTCAAATGAACAGTGCACAAAGTTGTCTTTTCTTTCTCACCGTTTTCTCCTATACTCCTTGTTTATCGCCAAAGTATGTTGTGCAGCTTTAATAGTGATTTTGGTTTGTTTACATATTTGTAAAAATATATGTAATTTAATATTATTATATCATTTGAAAACCACAATAGTGAAACATTAAACTAACACTGTAGTTCTCTAAAGTGAACTGTCTTTAATTGACACATTTCCCGAGATGAGATCATTATAATATACCAATAACCTAAAGACGATATCAACTGTAGTAAACTGTAGGCTTACCTTATCTATTCCGTGAAAATGTTATCTGCCCCATACGGTATAAAGTTATAAAAGTATAAATGAAGAATAGGAGGTTAAAGTGTTCCTAACACAAGTAAATCAGGGAAATGTAAATGATAAAATATTGTAATTATTAATAGATTAAAAGTGGATCTAGAGAGAGATTGAGTTCAGCGCTGCTCACTGCGTAAGGCTGAAGTTCAAATGAGGAAGCAGACTCGAACGTCTCAGAGAGGAAGCAATGTTAACCGTCATCTCTCATCACGTGTTTACAGGGAAAGATTTTGAAGACTTCAGACACGCAAAACTGCACAGACACTGATGCATGCACATACAAAAACATACACACACGTACACACACACAATGTCAGTTGGAGACACCACACAAACATAGTCAGTTGGAGACACCACCCAAACATACAGTCAGTTGGAGACACCACCCAAACATAGTCAGTTGGAGACACCACCCAAACATAGCCATTTGGTGACACCACCCAAATGTAGTCAGTTACAGACCCCACCCAAACATACAGTCAGTTGGTGACACCACCCAAACATACATAGGTTGGTGACACCACCCAAACATACATGGGTTGGTGACACCACCCAAACATACATAGGTTGGTGACACCACCCAAACATACATAGGTTGGTGACACCACCTAAACATAGTCAGTTGGATGCACCACCCAAACATAGTCAGTTGGATACACCACCCAAACATAGTTAGTTGGATACACCACCCAAACATAGTTAGTTGGATACACCACCCAAACATAGTCAGTTGGATACACCACCCAAACATACTTCAGACCAGGAAGTGTTAGCACAGGCCATTCCGAGAAAACATTTTTTTTATCAAGTAAAAAATATCTTTTTTCTATTCTTTGGACTCACCTTATAATGTTTCTGTCAGACTATATAGTTTAAAATGTGTTTTTCTTTGTCTCCAGAAAGAGAGAAGTGCCTCCACTTCGTGTGACTTTGATTTGAGTTTAAAGCGTAACTTTGGTTTCCTGAACAAGACTTCCTGTCCTCCCCTGATAGCTAGCGCAGTGGTTTTTACTCATTGTTCCTATAACACACACACACACACACACACACACACACACACACTTGTCTGTGGTGTTAACTTGTCAAGAGGAAACCACCAACATTGTCTCCACAGCGTCTAACATTGTGTTGTTTGACTCAACATGGCCACTCTGACTGCTGCAGTGACTTAATGCTTCACTCTGTTTCTACTGGTTGATGCCCGCGCCTTGGAAGACAAGTTACTTATTTAACTAATTAGCACTATTTATTTAATAGACACACACACACAGAGTAATATATACACATATATATATATTCATACTGCACTCACACTCTCAGCAGAATTTAAATGTTTTGAGTGCAAAGAAAATTAAATATGAAAATGTAATCATTTAAATAAGAAACAATATATGAAATACATACGGACTATATAAAGAATACAGAATATATAGTTAGTCTCTTTTTAAAATGCAGCTGTGCAGATGTGCAGGAATGTGCAAAATATCACAATTGAATGTCACTTTACTGAACACACACACATACATACCCCCCCCCCCCCCCCCCCGACACACACACACACACACACACACACACACCAAACCCGGAGCGCTGCTTCCTCTACTTCCTACTCTGACTGAATCCGCTGTCTGCTGCTCTCATAGCTCTGTTGCTCGTGTGTGCACTGTGCGCGTGCACGCCGGGGCGCGTTCCTGCAGCGAGCGTAGCGGCAATAAACAGATCTGTTCTCTCTTCTTCTTCTTTTGTTGAATGTTGGATCGGGGCTGGATGAATAGTATTCGGGGAAGCCCCGGAAACCAGCGTCGATCCACGCCGATGAATCCCAGTTCCAGTCGCAAATAACCACTACACCTCACCATTTTAGAGGTGTTATAATGCAACTATTCAATTGTTTTCCACCGTGGACCAAGGGAGAGAGAGAGAGAGAGAGAGAGAGAGAGAGAGAGAGAGAGAGAGAGAGAGATTTATTGTGGCTGCATTTGCCTTCATTCATGTTATTTTGTGAAGTTTTATTTGAAGGGATACATTCTATTTTATATGTTAATGTCTATTGGACTAGCATATACAATGTAATATTTGTCTATTTACATTCATCTTGCTCTGCTTATTACAACAATAAATCATTTGGTTTGAAGTAACTCAGTACTTATTTAACAAACTGTAGGTCTGGAAACAACTATGTTAATGTATTAAGTCTGCACTATTATAGGCCTACAGTTATGAAGCCTATTTGTAGGACTACTGTATTGATGGTTGCATTTTATTTATTTATATCGTGATCATCGTTTTTTGTCTATAGTGATGCAACACACACACACACACACACACACACACACACACACACACACACACGGGTCTGTATGGGCAGGAGAGCACTTCACCGGGGAGTGTCGCTCGAGGAGGGAGGAGCCGTGAGCTGTACAGGTCCGGACACACGGCACTTCCGCTCGCACCGCTCGCTGTCCATGTTCCCTCGTGAAGAGTCTGGAGTCTTCCGCTCCGTCAGCCTCCGCAGTCCAGTCAGCCTCCGCACCGCGCGGAGCGTCGTGTTGACGCTGAGTGAACTGTCTCTCCGCCCCCACGGGCCACGCCCCCTCTCGCCGTATGAACCAGGTGTGTCGCATTAGTCGTTCACCTCGTCCGACCCGGAAGTAGACTCTGTTCAACACAGTACGATTTGGGCTGAGGACACTCAGCGGGAGGAAGGGGGGGGGGGGGGGGGGGGGGAGGGAGGGGGGGGGGAGGGGGGGTTATCCCCATGGTTACGACCCACGGCCACTTTGTGATGCTCTTTTTTTACATTCGCTGAGTGGGAGCGTCATCATGAGCGATGTTGGATATGAAACGCACCACACACCGTGGCCTTATCCTACAAGTGTCCCAGAAGTTTCATGAACCTTCTCGGACCCCAACAATAACCGCTCCCCAGATGGAGCTGAAGTTGTGACGTCACGGGGCCTCCGAAAGGGCCCGTAGACATCCCGGAAAGAACCGGACCGGAGTTCAGAGCAGCGTGGAACGGGTTTCTTTCTGCATTATGTGATTATTCTAGTAACGTTGACTAAAGAGCATAGGTTACTGAGTTTAAGATCATAGAAGACATACTAAGACGGAACAAGATAAGTGTTTATATTGGTAATGATAAGAATTATAGATAATATAATTATATAGAATAATGAGCACTGTCAATTACCTCTTCTTTATAACAGCATACTTTTATATATAACAAGTATATATTTAAAGTAATAATAACTCAAGTAGAAGTAAAAGTAGTCATCAGATAATGACTTGAGGAAGAGTAAGAAAGTATCTAGTGAAAAGACTACTCAGGTACTGAGTTACTTCAAACCAAAGTATTTATTGTTGTAATAAGCAGAGCAAGATTAACGTAAATAGACAAATATTACATTGTATATGCTTGTCTAATAGACAGTAACAACACATAAAATAGCATGTATCCATTCAAATAAAACAACACACAATAACACATTAAATCTTTACAAAATAAGGAAATAAGGAAAATACAGCCACATTAAATCTCTCTCTCGCCTCCATTTTTAATTCACAAACAGACTTGAGTAAAAGCAAACAGTATGTTACATAAAAAAATGTAAAAGATTATTGAAGTAAATGAAAGAGAAAATATAACTTCTTCGTGTAATTATGAGTGTGTACTATGTGTGTGTGTGTGTACTATGTGTGTGTACTATGTGCGTGTGCTATGTGTGTTTATACTATGTGTGTGTGTGTACTATGTGTGTGTACTATTTGTGTGTGCTATGTGTGCGTGTACTATGTGCGTGTGCTATGTGTGTGCGTGTACTGTGTGTGTGTGCTATGTGTGTGTGTACTATGTGAGTGTGTACTATGTGTGTGTGTATGTGTGTGTACTATGTGTGTGAAAAAAAAGAAACACGCACACGGCCCGCCCGCTGCGTTTCTTTTTTTCTACAACCGACACAGAGACACTGAGTCACCATCCCTCCAGAACCCAAACCCAGTGAGGAGGTCCTCCTGGGTTAAGGTGGACTGGAAGGTGTGGATGTGTGTCAGTGTGTCTGAGGACCCTCGTACATCTGGGGACACTCTGTAGAAGGACAGAGTGCCAGCAGGCCGGTCCAGATACACTCCTACTCTGTTAGAGTCAGCGGGGGGGAGACGTATGTCTGTTCTACTACGGTTGTACCAGACAGTGTAACCACCATTATGACAAACAAGACTCCAGGACTTGTTGTTCATTCCAAACCTGATGTCATCACCCCTTCCTCTCCTTGTGATTCCTCTGTATGTCACTCCTATAGCAACACCTCCTTCCCTCTCTACCTCCCAGTAACAGCGGCCAGTCAGACCCTCTCTACACAACACCTGGTTCCAGTAGTCAAATCTCTCTGGTTGATCAGGATACGACTGGTCCTCTCTAACCCGCGTCACCTTTCTGTTGTCCTCAGACAGAGAGAGTCGTCTGTGGGTTGTGTTTGGGTCCAGTGTGAGTTCACAGGCATCTGACGGGAGAACAAGACATGATTAGCTGCTGAACCATTCTTCATCATCATCATCATCATCATCACTAGTACTGTTCTCTTGCATACTTCTTTTTATTCTCTTTCAGAAGCTTTTTGGTTGCTATCTACTCTTCAAACATTAACATAGAAAGACAAAAAATGTATATATGATCATATAAAAAAAGCACTATAGTGGAATCATGTGCTATATATTTAGTATAGTAATAGTACACGTTTTTAAGATAGTTAAAGTTAAAGTTAATAGCAAATCCCATGTGTGTGTGAGTGGCTGTCCCAGTCAAAACATTGAAACCAAGGAAAATGTATAAACTGTATTTACTCCCTCAATATTTACACTACATACACATACCATACATGTACTCATACATACACGTACATACTATATATACATACACATGTACTCATACATACACGTACATACTATATATACATAGACATGTAGTCATACATACACGTACATACTGTATATACATAGACATGTACTCATACATACACGTACATACTATATATACATAGACATGTACTCATACATACACGTACATACTATATATACATAGACATGTACTCATACATACACGTACATACTATATATACATAGACATGTACTCATACATACTATATATACATAGACATGTACTCATACATACACGTACATACTTTATATACATAGACATGTACTTATACATACACATAGATACTATATATACATAGACATGTACTCATACATACACGTACATACTATATATACATAGACATGTACTCATACATACACATACATAAGTACACATACACATACATATACATAAGTACACGTACACATACGTATTATACATACATAAGCATACTCATACATACATACATGCGTACATACACAAACATATAAACATAAGTACACATACATACGTATACAAACATACACATAGCTAAACATACGTATACCTACTCAGGCATACGTATACATAAGTACACAAACATATGTATACATAAGTACACATACATAAGTATACATAAGTACACATAAATAAGTACACATACATATATACATAAGTACACACATATATACATCAGTACACACACATCAACATAAGTACACATACATACGTATACATAAGTACACATACATACGTATACATACATGCACATAGCTAAACATACGTATACTGTACATGCTCATACATACATACTCATACATATGTACAAATACGTACACATACATAGTAAACATACGCATACACACTGATACATTCACAAACATACATACACATACAAACACATGCGTACACATACATATACAGAAGGACATTTACATACGTGTACACACTCATACATATGGTAACATACAGATGCGTATGTTTACATATGTACACATACCTACACATATGTAAACATACATGTACGTAAACATACCTACATATACATAAACAAACATATGAATATACACACACACATAAGCATGTAATGGCAGTGCAAGTACAATTGCTTCAGGAATTGTACGATGTCTAGTTCCTACTTCTATCCTATTTAGCTTTCCATCCACTAGTACAAACAACAACGTAGAGTGACAACAAATATATAATATGATAGGTACTATAGTGGACTAGTCTGCTATGTTTTTTAGAAGCAATAGTGTATATCATTTGTTTAGAAGACAGGTCTCCTTCTAGATTAGTCATGGAAAATGAGAACTGTGAGTTTTCCTTTTGCATCTAGCAGTGAAACAGTCAGAGATCACATGGTCCTGCCATGTGACTATTGTGCATGTGCACATCACAATGACAATGCTGAAACCATATATGGTGCAGCCCTACTACATATTATTGTTATTATTAGGCTATATTATTATTCTCAACAAAATTTGGGACCTTACTCATTACAAATGTTTTCACCTAGAGACTCCATTCCAATTTTAAAATGTTCATCTTTGCTTGGAATTTCTTTTCTCTTTTATACTTTTTAACTAATATTTATATTTTAAAAGATCACTTTTATAATAGAAGTCAACGCCCATTCTCTGAGACTTCAACTATTTCAGACTTCGCAACTCTGCAAATTTCTTACCTTTAATCTTCATTTAAACATTTTACTAAATCATTACGCTTTGATCTTTAAACAGATTCCCTATACCATTTATACTTGTTGACATTCAACAGTTTTAGTTTTAAACATGCTTAGTATATTTTCAGTTGGTCTCCTTGACTTCCGCTGAGCCCTGCTAGAGCGTGATGACATCACCGCGCTCTAGCCCAAGGTGGCTATCACAAAAGCTAACCATTTCGGACGTCGCCGAGCCTTACAACGTCAATATTTAACCTAGAAACTCAACATAACGCTTTAACTGTTCGGGTATTTCTTGTTTCACTGGCGCCACAACGGTTAATCGATTGGGAATATACTTGTTGAGCATCAGGCGTTTGTTTGTGGCGACCCCCGTTTAAATTAGAAAAGTCTCATCTTTAACGCCGTTTTAAACCTTGCGAATAAACTCACATACTTGAAGGGACAGACACACATTGAACATTCTCACGTTTGCCTACTTCTACTGATCAAGATTGTGTCCAACTTATAAAAGTAATTTATAGTTTTTGAGAACGAGTCCATGGTTTGAGGCTAGGTTCTTCATACATGGCTGGTTGTCTGCTTTCGGTATAAGCTAAATGCTAATGTACTTAAAAACGTAATTTTTCACGTAATGCAATCTACAAAAACTAGGGTGGTAACGGTTCACAAAATTCACGGTTCTGTTCATATCACGGTTTTGGGTTCGGTACGGTATGTTTTTGGTGAAGAAATATGAGCTGTTGTTCTGTGTTTAATATAATGAGTGGTAATGGCTCTGTGATGATTTTAGGTCTTGTTTTGTGTTTAATATAATGAGTGGTAATGGCTCTGTGATGATTTTAGGTGTTCTGTGTTTAATAAAATAAGGTGTAAGGGCTCTGTGAAGTAATAGCGCGGCTGTATGGCGGCGCCGGTGTTCGAGCTCTCATTGTTAAGTCAAATTGTAAAGTTACAACCACGAATGATAGCATCTTACCTTGTTGTTATCAAGTTGTGTTTGATCGCATTAAACCACCATTAACAGATATTCCAGTGTCATGTGTCATTTAGAACCTAAAGAGACTAAGCCATAAGCTAATGTAGTAATGCCACCCACACACACTATATTCTTCTTTTTCTGACTTGACTGTTACACTGACTTGATTCAAACATTTCAATCTTCATCACTTTAGTTTAATTTGTTTTAACTCTTATAGTCCAACTATTTGACATTTTTTTAATGGTCTGTATGTTTACATTATTACACTTACTCGATTCAGACTTTAAACTCTGTTCAAATATTTTAACTTGAGTTCAGCTATTTAACTTCACCGTATATCTTAAACACTTTACACACTTTACACTTTACACTGCAATGTTCAATTTAGTTCTAAAGTTTTATATATATATATATATATATATATATATATATATATATATATATATATATATGTTAGGAATATTGAAATATTGAATGTACATTTGACAGCCCTAAATCAAACTAAACAGACACTTACACTTCTTTAGAGCTGATCTCAGGTGAGGCAGCTTCTTCATCTCCATGTTCAGTATCTCCTCCAGCTGATCCAGGGATCTCCTCAAGGTCCCTACGTATGACGGAGGACGGACCTCCACCGTTGTCCAGTCCCTGGTGGGTGGAGGATTCTTCAGGGATCTGAAGGTCTGGAGGAAGTGGAGGTGGTCTTCAGTGTGTAAGAGCTGCTTCACCTCTGAGCTTCTATTGGTCAGATCTTTAATTTCCTGCTCCAGCTCTTTGATGAGGCCTTCAGCTTGTTTCTCTGTGGATATCAGTTTCTCTTTAACCATTTGGTTGTGACCATCCTGCCACTTATCAATAGAGCGCTTCAGAGCAGTGAGGACCTGCACACCATCGGCTATCTCTCTGTCTGCGTCTGCTTTGCTGCGATCTACTGTGTCTTTGATCTCCTGAATCTTTTGTTGTCTCTCCTGGATCAACTGCTTAACTTCAGACTCCATCTTCCCCAGCTTGGCCGTCTTCACTTCATATTCCTCCTTTAGAGGTACAACAGGATGGGACTTGTGGTCCAACACTGTGCAGAACAGACACACACACACCTGCTCAGTCTGGCAGAAGAGCTCCAGAAGTCGGTCGTGTTTCTTACACATCCTGTCTTCCAGACGGTCCATAGGCTCGACCAGCCGATGTCTCTTCAGGCCTGCAACTCTCTGATGTGGCTCCAGGTGGGTTTGGCAGTAAGAGGTAAAACACACTAGGCAGGACTTCACAGCCTTCAGCTGGGTCCCAGTACAGACGTCACAGGGAACTTCTCCTGGTTTAACACAAGGCTGCTCTTTGACTCGTACAGAACTTCTAAATTGAGCGGCCAGCTCTGATATTAAGGTATTGACCTGTACATCAGGTCTTGTCTGGAACAGCTTGTTGCAAACAGGACATTTGTACAGGAGTTGGTCATCCCAGAACTTTGTAATACAGGTTCTGCAGAAGTTGTGTCCACATGGTGTGGAAACTGGGCTGTTGAACACATCCAGACAGATGGAACATGAAAAGTTCTCTTCAGACCAGGAAGTAGCAGAGGCCATTCCTAGACACAGACGACAAGGTTTATGTATTGAGAAATTCCATTATTTTTCTAATTCCAAAACGGGAAGAGAGGTTCTAAAGTTGTGTTGTTTTACTCACCTATTTGTGGTTGCTGTCTGTCAGACTATGAGTCCCAAAATGTGTTTTATATTTCTCCTGAAAGAGAGAACTGCTTCACGTCGGGTTTCTATGAACGTTAAGTTTTGTTTCCTGAACAACACGTCCTCTCCTCTCCTCCCCTAACTCCTGGCTCCCCCCCCCCCCCCCCCCCCAGAAAAGAGCTGTTTATTGCCGATACACTCAGTGTAGGAACTCGCCCCCGTTTGCATGCAAACAGTGCACACACTAGCAGCAGAGGTGTGTGTGTGTCACTTTTTTTTAAACTTTCGTTTCCTGAACCAGACTTCCTGTCCCCCCCTAACCACAGATGTTTCA
>JACYXH010000708.1:527882-540382 GCA_026745465.1 Lota lota
GCACGCCGGGGCGAGTTCCTGCAGCGAGCGTAGCGGCAATAAACACATCTTTAATTTATTGTTGTGTTGAACATTGGATCGGGGCTGGATAAATAGTATGCGTGGAAGCCCCGGAAACCAGGGTCGATGAACGCCAATGAATCCCAGTTAGAGACGCAAATAACCACTACATCAGCACATTGTCTCTCGGTTTGCACCGGCTCTCTTCTAACTCCACAGAGAAGAGGAGAACACACATCAACGCATTTGAATGAGCCTTCACGGTGCGGGAACGCCCCACAGTCAGAGTGGGAAGTTGAACTGTGGTGAAATGTGTGTCCGTGGGGGCGGAGCCAGGACTTAGGGGAGGAGCCAGGAGTTAGGGGAGGAGAGGAGAGGACGTGTTGTTCAGGAAACGAAACTTAACGTTCATAGAAACCCGACGTGGAAGCAGTTCTCTCTTTCAGGAGAAGAATAAAACGCATTTTGGGACAAATAGTCTGACAGACCGCAACCACAAATAGGTGAGTAAAACAACACAACTTTAGAACCTCTTCCCTTTTTGGAATTCGAAAAAGAATGGAATTGCTCAATACTTAAACCTTGTCGTCTGTGTCTAGGAATGGCCTCTGCTACTTCTTGGTCTGAAGGGAACTTTTCATGTTCCATCTGTCTGGATGTGTTCAACAGCCCAGTTTCCACACCATGTGGACACAACTTCTGTAGAACCTGTATTACAACGTTCTGGGATGACCAAGTCCAGTACAAATGTCCTGTTTGCAACAAGCTGTTCCAGACAAGACCTGATTTACAGGTCAATACTCTCTTTTCAGAGATGATTGATCAGTTTAGAAGTTCTGTACGAGTCAAAGAGCAGCCTTGTGTTGAACCAGCAGAAGTTCCCTGTGACGTCTGTATTGGGACCCAGCTGAAGGCAGTGAAGTCCTGCCTAGTGTGTTTTACCTCTTACTGCCAAACCCACCTGGAGCCACATCAGAGAGTCGCAGGCCTGAAGAAACATCGGCTGGTCGAGGCTATGGACCGTCTGGAAGACAGGATGTGTAAGAAACACGACAGACTTCTGGAACTCTTCTGCAAGACTGAACAGGTGTGTGTGTGTCAGTTCTGCACAGAGACAGACCACAAGACCCATCTTGTTGTATCTCTAAAGGAGGACTATGAAGTGAAGACGGCCCAGCTGGGCAAGATAGAGACTGAAGTTCAGCAGATGATCCAGGAGAGAAAACTAAAGATTAAGGAGATCAAAGACACAGTAGAATTGAGCAAGAAAGACGCAGACAGAGAGATAGCTGATGGTGTGCAGGTCCTCACTGCTCTGATGCGCTACATTGAAAAGTGGCAGGATGAGTTCAACCAAATGGTTAAAGAGAGACTGAAATCCACAGAGAAACAAGCTGAAGACCACATCAAAGAGCTGGAGCAGGAAATAGAAGATCTGACCAATAGAAGCTCGGAGTTGAAGCAGCTCTCACACACTAAAGACCACCTCCACTTCCTCCAGACCTTCAGATCCCTGAAGAATCCTCCACCCACCAGGGACTGGACGACGGTGGAAGTCCGTCCTCCGTCATACGTAGGGACCTTGTGGAGATCCCTGGATCAGCTGGAGGAGACACTGAACATGGAGATGAAGAAGCTTTGTGCTGCTGAACTGAAGAGGGTCCAGCAGTATGAAGTAGATGTGACTCTGGATCCTGATACAGCTCCACCCCAGCTCATCCTGTCTGAGGATGGGAAACAAGTATATCATGGAGGTCAAATAAAGAAACTCCCAGACAACCCTAAGAGATTTACACCGAATCTATGTGTTCTCACGAGGCAGAGCTTCTCCTCAGGGAGATTTTACTTTGAGGTCCAGGTTAAAGACAAGACTGCATGGCGTTTAGGAGTGGTCAGAGAGTCCATCAACAGAAAAGGTTGGATCGTATTGACCCCTGAGAATGGTTACTGGACTCTTTACTTCAACAGCGATGGGTTGGTATTTAAAGATAACCCTGCTGTCCGTCTCCCTCTGAGAGCTAAGCTCCAGAAGGTGGGGGTGTTTGTTGATTATGATGAGGGTCTGGTCTCCTTCTATGATGTGGAAGCCAGGGTTCATATCTACTCTGCAACTGGCTGCACCTTTAGTGAGCCTCTCTATCCATTCCTCGGTCCAGGTCTCTATGATTATGAAGGTATAAACTCTGCCCCCCTGGTGATCTCACCTGTCAATCAAACAGACTAGGACTGTAACGTGACCCTCTCTCGTTCTGTCAAACTCCGCCATCTAGAGGCACCCAGCCTCACTACACCATGTGCCTTTGTTTACCTCCTCGTCAATTAACCACGTGCACTCCCTCTGTCTACCCACACCTGCAGCTCATCACCAATCACCCCCCACAGTACTTAAGCACTGGCTTCTCACAAAGCCAGTGCTAGCTCGTTGTTAATCTTTCACTTGATAACTTCGTCCCCGCCTTCTAGACTTCGTTCCTGTTTATGGGTTCCGCTCCCGTTCCTGCTCCCGTTCTTGTTCTCGTTACGGGTTCCGTTCCTGTTCTTGCTCCCGTTCCTGTTGCCAAGTCCCTGCCTGCCTGCCTGCCTTCCTTGTTGCTGAACCTCGCCTGCTCGACTACCCGCCTGCCAACGTCCCTCTGCCTGCCTGACTCCCTGCCTGCCTACTGCCTGCTTGACTACCCGCCTGCCTTGCCCTTGCCTGAGTGATTATAATAAATTCCCTTTCAACCCGCTCCCTTCTCGTCTCCGTGTCTTGCTTTTGGGTCCTAGTTCCGTATTCCTTAACAAGGACTTTTGTTTGATAATGAAATAATCAAACAACCAAAACCACTAATGTTGTTTCCTGCATGGGAATCTCTACTATGTTGATCTGAGAGAACTGCATTAATGTTGTACTGCTTTCATTTGACAAGAAGGAATTAATTTGGAAAATAACTCTTGACTATTGTAAAATATAACCCATGATTCGATTACATATACTATATTGATCAATATCTGATTACTGCTAAATGTTTTTTATACATTTAACAATATGAAATTGAGAAACATTTGCAGGTGCATGTTAAAAATCTCTCTATATTAGTTTATACTCCTGAAATATGAATGACATCAAATGTTTGTACACTTTTGTATTTCAATAAAAATGTACAAAAGGTAGAATGGGGTAATTTTCTGTGGAATAGTTACATTTTGTACAATAATTACTCAGTAGAATAGGTACATTCTCAGCACAATATGTATTCAGTAGAATAGGTACATTCTCAGTACAATATGTATTCAGTAGAATAGGTACATTCTCTGCAATATGTATTCAGTAGAATAGGTACATTCTCTACAATATGTATTCAGTAGAATAGGTACATTTTCCTTCGCTCTCTCCCCCTCCTTCCCTCATTCTCTTCCCCTCCTCTCACTCCCTCCCTCCCTCTCTCCTTCCCTCTAAGTGTCTCTACTCTCTTTACCTCTTTTCTCCTCCCTTCCCTCTCTCTCTCTCCCACCTTCCCTCTTCCCCCCTCCCTCCCTCTCCCTCCCTCTCTCCTACAGTGAAGCTGACTGTCATCGATGTCTTTGTGTCAACAGCATTGGGCCTGTGTGTCACTCCGTCCACTGCCGCCACCTAGCGGCCGCCGGCTGCCACTTCTCCACGTGCTTCTGTTTACACACACACTGCCACCAATCACCAATCTACGCTCCCTATTTCTCCACCGCGCTTCCTAGCAGCCGGCGCCAGTTCGTTGTTACTCTCCACCCGGTAGTATCTTCGTTCCCGCAATCCTGACTCTTGTGATTCTCTCTCCCTCTCCCTCCCCTCTCTCTCCCACCTTCCCTTTCTTTCTCTCACTCTATCCTCCCCTCTCTCTCTCCCTCCCTCTCTCCTACAGTTAAGCTGACTGTCATCGATGTCTCTGTGTCAACAGCATTGGGCCTGTGTCTTCCAATCTAAATGTTCGGTTAAAGTTAATTTCTCTCTCCATCTCTCTGTCCCCTCTCCTCTTGTTCATGCTTTTTATACGTTTAATGATATCAAATTGCAAACGACTACAGGAAGTAGAAAATATTGACAATGTGAAGTGTTCATTTTGTTAACGTAATAAAATGTTTCTAAACCTTTTTGATTTAAATTCAAATTTACAAAAGTAGAATGGGACATATTCATTGAAAAATGAGCATTCTCTACAATATGTATTTAGTAGAATAGCTATATTCTCAATCTCTATTGTACTGAATTCTCTCTCTATTGTTCTGAATTCTCTGTATCTCTATATTATATATATATACACACACTAGAGATTCAAATCATGGAAAGGATTCCTGGAATTGTTGAGTCCCTGCTTATTAAAAGCATTTATTAACCGTATATATATATATATATATATATATATATATATATATATATATATATATATATATATATATATACGGTTTGTAAATGGTTTTAATAAGCAGGGAGTCAACAATTCCAGGAATCCTTTCCGTGATTTGAATCTCTAGTCCCGTGTGACACGACCGGTAGATCATGGCAGTTGGTGCCACGCCCCTAGAGAACCACAGAACAGCCCGTAGTTCCAGGAAGGAATCGAATTCATAAATACGTTCATGACTTTTAATTGATAGTTCAACCAGACTTTTCTACACCATTTGTAGATTGGTTTGCATTCTTTGCCTTCGATGACTCCCTCTCTAGGTCAAACACCTGCTGTTGCAGGCATCGCCTCTGATTGGCTGATAGGGTTACCCGGTCACCTGCTGATTAAGCGCTGATGTGACACACCTGTCCTCCGCTTGGTGAAACTGAACTGAAGGGGCGTTTACAGGGGGGGCCGGCAGCCCTGCAGCCCCCAGAATGAACCAGGACTGTTAGGGGCCTCAGGGGACCCAGTTGTTTGGTTAGTTTAGACTCCTAGTCCAAAGGATCCCCAAAGTCCTACCTGAGCAGCCCAAACCTGGCCATTCATCTCACTGAACGCTCTGGATAAAAACATCTGCTAATGTTCATAGTTTGAGTTATAATTTGGCTAACATGGTCTTCTATAGTTGTAAGTGATAGCAGATAGGTTTAGGAACCAGACAGAATAGTTACATACAACGAGTCTTGTTTTTAATGCCATTTAGTTTTTGTATAGCACAAAAAGCTATCAACAAATCTGTTTTCCAAAAGCATTGCAGTAGTTATAACATACCAGCTGTACACACACAAACACACACACACACACACACACACACACACACACACACACACACACACACACACACACACATTATTCTATCTGAATGAGATATTCTCATGATTGTTGCAGGGTCACCTGCTACCGTTGGATTTTGTGCAGAAATGTTTTTTTTAAAACAAAAAACCCATTGTTATGTTCCCATGAATGTGATGCCAACATTGAAATCACACTCATGAATAGGAGTCACTCTGTGACTTTTCTTTACCAAGAATCCATGCAACAGCGTATGGTACTCCTCTTGTTCCGAACAGGACCGGTCCAACAGAACCATTATAGCTCCCCTCTTGGTAATTTAGACTTTCTGCACTTTGATTTGACCTCTGAACCCACTGGATATGTTCCATACTTTGTGATTGTGATTCAATATTCAATATTCTTTATCCTCACATGTCATATATAAGTAGACAGCAGTACAATTATGTTGTTCTGGCTCCTCGGCCTAGCAGCAGAAAGAAGTTATAATATCTATAAAACACAATATCAGTTAAACAAATAGAAAAAAGTATAAAAATAGAACAGCAGCAGTAATAATTATAAGAAGAAGAAGAAGAAGAGCAATAGTGCAATGGATTAGGAACAGGCAGCAGCACGTCTTCAAAACGTGGCTGTATTAAATAACGCAAAGCCATTTCTCATAAAGGCCCTCCACCGCGACCTGCCATTCGCTCCACTATTTTACACTTGGACTGTGTTGTCGCAAATTAAATGACTGGTGGCTGGCTCGAATAAAAGGCTAAGACTAATGGATATCCGTAGTTGATTTATTTCATACGCTGGTTAATTAGAATTAGTTCTCCGTGTTTCTTTTCGCGAGGTTTATTCTTTCCGTTTCTGGTGTTAAAAGGACCTGGTGCAACCTATCGTTGTTGGATGTGTATGGGACGATCTTATCGTCTATTCCGGAGTACACCGTTTCAAACGTCACTTCCTTCTCCAAACTCGAACCGGAAGTACCGAGGGAGCGGGCCCGAGCCTGGAGCTCTGTGTAAAGAGCCCTCTCTTGTTCAGGAAACGGAAGTTTACGGAAATCCAACCGACGAAGGGACGACATGACGAAGAGACGACGCGAACGCGTTAGCCTCTCCGGAGACGAAGAACAAGACGTTTTAAATCAGAGAGCCGGGACAGAAACATTCCAAGGTGGGTCCAACACATTGAACCTCTAACCCTCATTGTTGCCGTCCTGTCCTTAGGGCGCCATGTTGTACATGTTGTACCCAGTTCTGCACAGAGGGTGACCACAAGTTCAATCCTGTTGTACCTCTAAAGGAGGAATATGAAGTGAAAATGGCCCAGCTGGGGAAGATAGAGACTGAAGTTCCGCAGATGATCCAGGAGAGAAAACTAAAGATTAAGGAAATCAAAGACACAGTAGAATTGAGCAACAAATACGCAGACAGAGAGATAGCTGATGGTGTGCAGGTCTTCACTGCTCTGAAGCGCTCTATTGAAAAGTGGCAGGATGAGTTCAACCAAATGGTTAAAGAGAGACTGAAATCCACAGAGAAACAATCTGAAGACCTCATCAAAGAGCTGGAGCAGGAAATAGGAGATCTGACCAATAGAAGCTCAGAGGTGAAGCTGCTCTCACAGACTGAAGACCACCTCCACTTCCTCCAGACCTTCAGATCCCTGAAGATCCTCCACCACCAGGGACTGGACAATGGTGGAGGTCCGTCCTGTCATACGTAGGGACCTTGAGGAGTTCTGGATCAGCTGGAGGAGATATGAACTGGAGATGAAGAAGCTGCGTTGCTGCTGATGAAGAGGGTCCAGCAGTATGAAGTAGATGTGACTCTGGATCCTGATACAGCTCCCACCACATCCTGTCTGAGATGGAAACAAGTACATGATGGAGGTGTAGAAGAAACTCAGATCCTGAGATACACAGCATCTATATGTTCAAGAGGCAGAGCTTCTCTCAGGGAAGCTGTGGTCAGATTGACAAGACATAGGGTAAAGCAGAAAATATAAACTCATAATTTAAAGCCAGATTAAGATCCTGTCTGATATTCATTTATACTTTCACATTGACAGGTTTAAAGACATAGAGGATATTTTCTAGCAAAACACTATTTTTCTAAAAAACAATTTCCCATATCTTGTTAAAAAATTAATGAACTATATTCTTTAAAAATCTTACTATATAATGTACCATTTAAATTGTATGAACATGAAACTATGCATGTATTTTGTATTAATATTTTCCTCGCATTTTGTCATAAACATAATCGTTTTTTAAACATATTTCTGATAATGACAAACTAATGTCATGCAGGCTCCTTTCTCTATAAACAATAAATAATAATGGCCTTATAGTGATCAATAGTGATTCATCAATAGTACAATATTTATTCAGTTAATACATTCTCATCAATAAATACATTCTCAGTACAATATGTATTCAGTGGAATAGGTACATTCTCAGTACAACATGTATTCAGTGGAATACATGATCAGTGCAATAGGTACATTCTCAGTACAATATGTAGTGGCATATGTAAATTTTCAGTGGAATAGGTACATTCTCAGTACAATGTGTTTAGTTGAATAGGTAAATGTTCTGTGGAATAGGTGCTTTCTCAGTACAATATGTATTAAGTAGATTAGGTACATTATCAGGGGGATAATTGTTTTTACAATTGTTGCCTAAAAACCCTATTTTGCACATTATGGGATTCATGGAAGGATTAAAATCACTGATCGATTGTTTGTAGCTGATGAGCCAGTCAATGACTTAATGTCCACCATACAACAACCGAACATGTGTTACACCTTACACAAAGGTCACAGTGACTACATGTAAAGATTCACCCCATGTGTGTGAGTACCGTGACTTTGTCTTGACAGCTCTCCTCTCCTCTCCATCCTCTCATCTTAGTTTCTCCTCTCTCCTTCCTCTACCTTCTCTTCCTCCTCTGCTATCTCTGCTCTCCTTTCTAGCTAATCGGATTATGGTCATTCTTGTCATGCAGACACATTGTGTACACATTACAACAGTAAGCATATTTTGATTTGTTTAGTAAAATATTGTTAAATACTTTAACTTTAATATAGGTATCCCATAATTAAAATAAAGTGGCAAAGATTGGTCCATGACAGCGTATAAATTTACAAGCAAATATCATGGATATTAGAAATCAAAACAATGACCCCCCCCCCCACACACACACACACACACAAACCCGCTCAGTATAAATATAATTATACAGGACAATTGCACAATATCAACATAATTGTACAGGTTATATAAGTGACAGGTGGGACGGTCTCTGGCTCGAGCCAAACGGAGGAGACGGTTGTACAGCTTGTGTCGGGTTTCAAACCCATCCCGTGTTCCCCTTCCGCGCACATTGGTTCACGAGTACAACGCGGGTGAAATGACGTGATTGGCTGGAAAACAAGTTTCCCATGATTCCCACAACGTGGCCGGGCATGTGTGAGAGCACGGAGAGCAGTAGTCCCAGACGTCCATTCCAAACAGCGATGTGGTGACAACACGCCCTTGTCACTAAGGCCAATAAGCTGCAGCGGTTTCCTTCACATCGACATAGATCACATGTTGACAATAAGCCGCCCTTGCTGCTTGTGGGACTTTACGAAGAGGCGTTCCCTCCCACCTAGACGCGGCTCGTGCACGGGCGGGGCTATGTGTAGCCCCGCCCACCGGTTCAATTGGTTTGTGGAGGGGCAGGGTCAGCCAGTCAGTCAGTCAGTCTCTCTGCATGGAGAGCAGTAGTCACGGACGTAGGGTTATATAGTTATAGGAACCAACGAATAATAAAGAATAAAGCTGTTGAGAACTCTTCTGTTAAACCTTCATTACCCTTTATAATTAGGCTTATATAGTTATAGGAACCAACGAATAATAAAGAATAAAGCTGTTGAGAACTCTTCTATTAAACCTTCATTACCCTTTATAATTAGGCTTATATAGTTATGGATGTTGGATATGAAACGCACCACACACCGTGGCCTTATCCTACAAGTGTCCGAGAAGCTTCATGAACCTTCTCGGACCCCAACAATAACCGCTCCCCAGATGGAGCTGACGTTGTGACGTCACGGGGTCTCCGGAAGGGCCCGTAGACATCCTGGAAAGAACCGGACCGGAGTTCAGAGCAGCGTGGAACGGGTTTCTTTCTGCATCATGTGATTATTCTAGTAACGTTGACTAAAGAGCATAGGTTACTAAGTTTAAGATCATACAAGACATACTAAGACGGAACAAGATAAGGGTTTATATTGGTAATGATAAGAATTGTAGGTAATATAATAATATAGAATAATGAGCACTGTCAATTACCTCCTATTTATAACAGCCTACTTTTATATTTAACAAGTATATATTTAAAGTAATAATAACTCAAGTAGAAGTAAAAGTAGTCATCAGATAATGACTTCAGGAAGAGTAAGAACGTATCTAGTGAAAAGACTACTCAGGTACTGAATTATTTCATACTAAATTATTTATTGTTGTAATAAGCAGAGCAAGATTAACATAAATAGACAAATATTACATTGTATATACTTGTCTAATAGACATTAACAACACATAAAATAGCCATGTAACCCTTCAAATAAAAAAACACACAATAACACATTAAATCTTTACAAAATAAGGAAATAAGGAAAATACAGCCACAATAAATCTCTCTCTCGCCTCCATTTTTAATTCACAAACAGACTTGAGTAAAAGCAAACAGTATGTTACATTAAAAAATGTAAAATTTTATTGAAGTAAATGAAAGAGAAAATATAACTTCTTCGTGTAATTATGTGTGTGTACTATGTGTGTGTGTGTACTATGTGTGTGTACTATGTGCGTGTGCTATGTGTGTTTATACTATGTGTGTTTATACTATGTGTGTGTACTATGTGTGTACTATGTGTGTGTACTATTTGTGTGTGGTTTGTGTGCGTGTACTATGTGCGTGTGCTATGTGTGTGCGTGTACTGTGTGTGTGTGCTATGTGTGTGTGTACTATGTGAGTGTGTACTATGTGTGTGTGTACTATATGTGTGTGTATGTATGTGTGTATACTTCTATGTACTGTACGTCTCGCGTGTGCGCCTTCTTTTTCTCCTACAACCGACACAGAGACACTGAGTCACCATCCCCCCATAACCAAAACGCAGGGAGGAGGTCCTCCTGGGTGAAGGTGGACAGGAAGGTGTGGATGTGTGTCAGTGTGTCTGAGGACCCTCCTACATCTGGGGACACTCTGTAGAAGGACAGAGTGCCAGCAGGCCGGTCCAGATACACTCCGACTCTGTTAGAGCCAGCGGGGGGGAGACGTATGTCTGTTTCTCTACCGTTGTACCGGACATAGTAACCATCATCATAGGAAGAAAGACTCCAGGACTTGTTGTTTCCTCCAAGCCTGCTGTCATCAACCCATCCATCACCCCATCCTCTCCTTGTGATTCCTCTGTATGTCACTCCTATCTCAACACGTCCTTCCCACTCTACCTCCCAGTAACAGCGGCCAGTCAGATTCTCTCTACACAACACCTGGGTATAGAAGTCAAATCTCTCTGGGTGATCAGGATACGACTGCTCCTCTCTAACCCGCGTCACCTTTCTGTTGTCCTCAGACAGAGAGAGTTCTCTGTGGGCTGTGTTTGGGTCCAGTGTGAGTTCACAGGCATCTGACGGGAGAATAAGACATGATTAGCTGCTGAACCATTCTTCATCATCATCATCATCACTAGTACTGTTCTCTTGCATAATTGTTATTCCTGTCCTTTTGCACGCGCCCTCTACTCTACAAACTAACTTAGAAAGACAAAATAATATCTTATGACAGGTACTATAGTGGACTAGTGCTACAGCTTTAGAAATAGTAGTGCATATTGTTTTAAGATAATTAAAGTTCCACTTAATAGCAAATCCCATGTGTGTGTGAGTGGCTGTCCCAGTCAAAAACATTGAAACCATGGAAAATGTATCAACTGCATTTACTCCCTTAATATTTACACTACATACACATATTATACAATAAAATGTTCAGCATGATGAGCTTGTTACTCTTATGAAATATCTAAGCAAATACATGTAATGCCTTCCAAGATATTAAACTTTTGGATTTCCCAACACACATACATTGCACTCAACCTTCAAAGGGACACCTGTGTGAACAACAGACTGAACAAGCTGAGCCCACATACAGGCTGGAAATTAACTGTTGGAGCCATAGAACTGGTTCATACATACTATATATACATAGACATGTACTCATACATACTATATATACATAGACATGTACTCATACATACACGTACATACTATATATACATAGACATGTCCTCATACATACACATACACATACATATACATAAGTATATATCAACAACAATGTTATGAATACATCAACAACAATGTTATGAATATATAAACAATAATGTTATGAATACATCAACAACAATGTTATGAATATACCAACAACAATGTTATGAATACATCAACAACAAACATCTCTCATTGGATCCAGATCTTACCAACAACAAGCAGCTCTGTGGTGTGATTGGCCGAGCCAGCGCTGTTGGTCGCCATGCAGCAGACCGTGTTCACACCAGACTTCACACCTCTGACGAAGAGGAACCCCCTCTCCACCCAGGCCGAAGGCTCTGATTGGTTGTCTGTGCTGTCCCTCTCCAGGGGCCTGCCGTTGTGTAGCCACTCGACGGTGGGCTCCGGCGTGCCGCCGGCATCGCAGGAGAATTGGGCCGTGTGGCCCAAGGGCAACACCTTGGTAGAGGAGTGGAACTCTGTGATGCTGGGGGCCTCCTCCTTCACGAGCATCACTAAACCAGAAGAAACCAGGACGAGATGAGTGAACGTTGTACAACACGTATCTAGAGATGCACCATCAAAACACTCCCTTCACTCTCTCTAATACCTGTCCACTAGAGGGCGACCTAGAAGATTCAGACCCAGTTTTCTCGCCTGCCTTTTCATACATGATTGAATATCACAGCAGTATTTAAAAAGATTTCCCGGGGAGGGAAAGACACTCCAGCTCAGAGATAAACGAGTCGGGGGCGGAGCTTGTGGAGGAGAACGCAAAACCTTTAACCAGCTCAAATTGAAACTAGTGCAAGCAAACGAAGAAAAAGGCAAAGTATTTAAAATATGCAGGTGATTTGTGGCCGGTTAGTTAAAATCACCTAGTTCTTGTATGCCATCCTAATTATTTAGTTCAAGTTTGGTACTGCAGATATTTTAAAGCCATTATAGCCTGTCCTACAAAGTCCTACGTGATTCTTTTCAGA
>JACYXH010000708.1:545382-604494 GCA_026745465.1 Lota lota
AGTAGATAGCGTAGTGGACATGTCCAGGAGTGCACTACAGATTTATATTCATATTTATACAACTCAACTCAGCACACTATGGGAACGGCAGAATTATTGTGTTTTGGTAACGTTGTCTATGTGTGTGTGTGTGTGTGTGTTTTGTGTGTGTGTGTGTGTGTGTGTGTGTGTGTGTGTGTGTGTGTGTGTGTGTGTGGTCTAAAAGGCAGTTCTATTTAAGGCTTTAAATGATGCTTATCATTTGTGTGAAGACTATCTGTTCTACTAACGTCATCATAGACAGCGGCTCAGGGTTACATATATAAAGAATACATAGATATGTAATGTTGTTTTACTTTTATTCATTCTAACATACATAATTAACATCCACACAAACCAGTTTTATGTTGAACCTCATTCATTCATGTTTCTATTATTTTGACCTCAGTTGTGTTTCTTTCATTGGTTCTCCACTACCTGTTGTATTATTTATAATAAATAAAACACATTTTTGTGTTTCTGTTTTCTGCGTTCATTTAAAGTAAAATATTTAAAAGTCAGGGCAACACGTCTGTATTTGGAGGGATAGCTCTGTTGGGGAAACTCCCCGGCCATCTGAGCAGCCATGCAACACCATATCCCATCAGGTCAATCAGTTTAGAATGCCCTTGACCACAGATCTGAAGGGCTTCACAGGCCGCGTTATAGAGATGAGGAGAGAGAGAGAGACAGTGAGCATGACCACAGATCTGAAGGGCTTCACAGGCCGCGTTATAGAGATGAGGAGAGAGAGAGAGAGACAGTGAGCTTGACCACAGATCTGAAGGGCTTCACAGGCCGCGTTATAGAGATGAGGAGAGAGAGAGAGACAGTGAGCATGACCACAGATCTGAAGGGCTTCACAGGCCGCGTTATAGAGATGAGGAGAGAGAGAGAGACAGTGAGCTTGACCACAGATCTGAAGGGCTTCACAGGCCGCGTTATAGAGATGAGGAGAGAGAGAGAGAGACAGTGAGCTTGACCACAGATCTGAAGGGCTTCACAGGCCGCGTTATAGAGATGAGGAGAGAGAGAGAGACAGTGAGCATGACCACAGATCTGAAGGGCTTCACAGGCCGCGTTATAGAGATGAGGAGAGAGAGAGAGAGACAGTGAGCTTGACCACAGATCTGAAGGGCTTCACAGGCCGCGTTATAGAGACGAGGAGAGAGAGAGAGACAGTGAGCTTGACCACAGATCTGAAGGGCTTCACAGGCCGCGTTATAGAGATGAGGAGAGAGAGAGAGCTGAGGAAGGAGAGGGGGAGAGAGAACTGAGGAAAGAGAGAGAGGGGGAGAGGGAGACAGAGACAGAGAAAGACAGCGAGAGAGCTGAGGAAAGAGAGAGGGGGAGAGGGAGAGAGAGACAGAGTGCTGAGGAAAGAGAGAGACAGAGAGATAGAGACAGCGAGAGTGCGAGAAAGAGAGAGGGTGAGGGAGAGAGAGACAGAGAGAGAGCTGAGGAAAGAGAGAGAGAGAGACAGAGAGAGACTGTGAGAGAGCTGAGGGAAGAGAGACAGAGAGAGAGCTTAGGAAAGAGAGACAGAGAGACAGAGAGAGACAGTGAGAGAGCTGAGGAAAGAGAGCGAGAGGGAGAGAGAGACAGAGAGAGAGACAGCGAGAGTGCTGAGGAAAGAGGAAGAGAGACAGAGAGAAAGAGAGACAGAGATAGAGACAGAGACAGAGACAGACAGAGAGAGAGAAACAGAGAGAGAGACAAAGAGAGACAGATGACGAAGGAGAAGGGAGAGAGAGCTGAGGAAGGAGAGGGGAGAGTAAGACAGAGAGAGCTTAGGAAGGAGAGAGAGGGAGAGAAGGAGAGAGAGACAGAGAGAGACAGAGAGAGACAGAGAGAGAGACAGAGAGAGCAAGAGCGTGAGAGAGCTGAGGAAAGAGAGAGGGGGAGAGAGAGATTGAGAGAGCTGAGGAAGGAGAGAGACAGAGAGAGAATATAACTGACAAATAGACACTGAGGCACCATACCTCCATAACCAAAACCCAGGGTGGAGGTCCTCCTGGGTGAAGGTGGACTGGAAGGTGTGGATGTGTGTCAGTGTGTCTGAGGACCCTCCTACATCTGGGGACACTCTGTAGAAGGACAGAGTGCCAGCAGGCCGGTCCAGATACACTCCTACTCTGTTAGAGCCACAACAATAAAGGTTTAGCAGCCTAATCATGCAACCAATTCTTTGTCAGGTAAAGTCTCTGTCTCTCTTTTTTCTCAGCTCTCTGTCTCTCTCTCGGTCTCTCTCTCTTTCTCTCTCTTTCCTCGTCTGTTTCTGTCTCTCTCTCTCTGTCTGTCTCCCTCTCTCTCTCTTTCTTCAGCTATTTCTCCCCCTCTCCTCCCTCAGCTCTCTCCCCCTCTCTTTCCTCAGCTCTCTCTCGCTCTCTTTCGACAGCTCTCTCGCTGTCTCTCCCTCTCCCCTCCTCTCTCTCTCTTTCCTCAGCTCTCTCTCTTTCCTTAGCTCTCACCCCCACTCTTTCCTCAGTTGTCTCTCTGTCTCTCTCCACTCTCTCTTTTTCCTCAGTTCTCTCTCCCCCTCTCCTTCCTCAGCTCTCTCTCTTTCCTCATCTCTATAACGCCCTCCAAATACAGACGTGTATTTACTTATAAATTTTGTACTTTAAATGAAAGTGGTCTGACTAAACTGAGAATAATGTTGTTGTAAAGCCACTGCAATCGTTGTACTGAACCAGATGTGCTGAACCAGATGTTCTGAACCAGATGTTCTGAACCAGATGTTCTGAACCAGATGTTCTGAACCAGGTAAAGGGCCACCAGCTCTGAGGCTGGCCTCTCAGAACATTAAGCACAAATAGATTCAATAATTGTTCTGATGACCGGGAAAAACCAAACACGTGATTACGCCCACACACGCCAGATAACAAGGCTCACGGTGTAGCATCCTGTAGCTAAACATATCTGGAGACGCAGCGGTGCAGATGATGAAATGCATGATCAGAAGATAAATCAAGCTCCTGGGTGTGAGGAAACATCCTGTGAGATACACACGACACACTTGAAGGGCTAGAGTCTGTCTAGGCTCTCTAAGTCATAGTTTGTAACTCACTCTGTTGGTCTAGAGAGATTTAAACATAAAAGATAAATAAAGAGTAAAATAAAGGGTGGAATGTGTTTCCACCCTTTTTATGTGCTCGCATGATTCTTGCACTTTTTAGGTTGTATCTTCATTGAATACACATCTTGTAAGTAGCTTTGGACAAAAGCGTCCGCTAAATGAATGTTGTAGCAATGTGCGTGCTACACACCACCTAGGTGGCTTTACTGGGCTCCTCCCACACCAGGACACAGGTTGATGTTGAGTAAAACGGTTTGTTGTAGAGTTGTAACAGTCAGAGCAGGTGTTCAGTACCAGCATGTCCAAGCTCTCAGAGTGTGTGTGTGTGTGTGTGTGTGTGTGTGTGTGTGTGTGTGTGTGTGTGTGTGTGTGTGTGTGTGTGTGTGTGTGTGTGTGTGTGTGTGCGCAAACACACATGCATCTTAATCATGTCTATATTGATGCAACACACACACGCACACACACACACACACACACACACACACACACACACACACACTCACACACACACACACACACTCACACACACACACACACATACACACACACACACACACACACACCAAACCCTGAGCGCTGCTTCCTCTACTTCCTACTCTGAATCCGCTGTCTGCTGCTCTCATAGCTCTGCTGCTCGTGTGTGCATTGTGCGCGTGCACGCTGGGGCGCGTTCCTGCAGCGAACGGAGCGGCAATAAACAGATCTGTTCTCTCTTCTTCTTTTGTTGAATATTGCATCGGGGCTGGAGCTTTATTCTTTATCATTCGTTGGTTCCTATAACTATATAAGCCTAATTATAAAGGGTAGTGAATGTTTAATAGAAGAGTTCTCAACAGCTTTATTATAACAATACAGATACATTTTAAAAACAGACATACTCTGACAGAGATATATTCTGTATTTTTTAGATAGTGTCAGGGTATTTATTTCAAAATGCTACATTTATTTATTTAATGCCACATTTATTTATTTCAGGGGACTTTTATTTCATAATGCTAACGTTTTGTATTAAATGCCACATTTATTGTGGCATTAAATTAATAAATGTAGCATAATGAAATAAAAGTTCCCTGAAATAAATAAATGTGGCATTAAATAAATAAACTGTATAACACTGTATAAAAAATACAGAATATATAGAGTATGTCTGTTTCTAAAATGCAGCTATAGTGTTGAGAACTCTTGTATTAAACCTTCATTGCCCTTTATAAGTAGGCTTATATAGTTATAGAAACCAATGAATAATAAAGAATAAAACTGTTGAGAACTCTTCTATTAAACCTTCATTACCCTTTATAATTAGGCTTATATAGGAACCAACGAATAATAAAGAATAAAGCTGTTGAGAACTCTTCCATTAAACCTTCATTACCCTTTATAATTAGGCTTATATAGTTATAGGAACCAACGAATAATAAAGAATAAAGCTGTTGAGAACTCTTCTATTAAACCTTCATTACCCTTTATAATTAGGCTTATATAGGAACCAACGAATAATGAAGAATAAAGCTGTTGAGAACTCTTCTATTAAACCTTCATTACCCTTTATAATTAGGCTTATATAGGTATAGGAACCAGGGAATAATAAAGAATAAAGCTCCAGCCCCGATCCAATATTCAACAAAAGAAGAAGAAGAGAGAACAGATCTGTTTAAGTCCCGCTACACTCGCTGCAGGAACGCGCCCCGGCGTGCACGCGCACAGTGCACACACGAGCAGCAGAGCTATGAGAGCAGCAGACAGCGGATTCAGTCAGAGTAGGAAGTAGAGGAAGCAGAGCTCCGGGTTTGGGGTTTGGGGTTTGGGGTTTGGTGTGTGTGTGTGTGTGTGTGTGTGTGTGTGTGTGTGTGTGTGTGTGTGTGTGTGTGTGTGTGTGTGTGTGTGTGTGTGTGTGTGTGTGTGTGTGTGTGTGTGTGTGTGTGTGTGTGTGTGTGTGTGTGTGTGTGTGTGTGTGTGTGTGTGTGTGCACAAGCGTGCGTTGCATCAATATAGACATGATTATTAAAAAACGATGATCACCACGATATAAATAAATAGAATTGCAACCACCAACACAGCAGTCCTATACAAATAGGCTTCATAACTGTAGGCATATAATAGTGCTGACTAAATATATGAACATAGTTGTTTCCAGGCCTACAGTTTGTTAAATGCCAACACTGCTATATTATGCAGTTATAACTGATTCGTTATAACTGATTTTTAGATAGTGTCAGGGGATTTATTTCAAAATGCTACATTTATTTATTTAATGCCATATTTATTTATTTCAGGGGACTTTTATTTCATAATGCTAAAGTTTTGTATTAAATGCCACATTTATTGTGGCATTAAATTAATAAATGGGGCATTATGAAATAAAAGTCCCCTGAAATAAATAGATTTCACTTCATGAAATAAATGTAGCATTAAATAAATAAATATGGCATTGAATAAATAAATCTTACATTAAATGAATACATGTGGCATTTAATTAAAAAAGTGACATTAAATTAAAAAACATTGGCATTATGAAATAAAAGTACCCTGAAATAAATAAATGTGGCATTAAATAAATAAATGTAGCGTAATGAAATAAAAGTTCCCTGAAATTAATAAATGTAGCATTAAATAAATAAACTGTATAACACTGTATAAAAAATACAGAATATATAGAGTATGTCTGTTTCTAAAATGCAGCTATAGTGTTGAGAACTCTTATATTAAACCTTCATTACCCTTTATAATTAGGCTTATATAGTTATAGAAACCAATGAATAATAAAGAATAAAGCTGTTGAGAACTCTTCTATTAAACCTTCATTACCCTTTATAATTAGGCTTATATAGTTATAGAAACCAACGAATAATAAAGAATAAAGCTGTTGAGAACTCTTCTATTAAACCTCCATTACCCTTTATAATTAGGCTTATATAGGAACCAACGAATAATAAAGAATAACGCTGTTGAGAACTGTTCTATTAAACCTTCATTACTCTTTATAATTAGGCTTATATAGTTATAGGAACCAACGAATAATAAAGAATAAAGCTGTTGAGAACTCTTCTATTAAACCTTCATTACCTTTTATAATTAGGCTTATATAGTTATAGGAACCAACGAATAATAAAGAATAAAGCTGTTGAGAACTTCTATTAAACCTCCATTACCCTTTATAATTAGGCTTATATAGTTATAGGAACCAACGAATAATAAAGAATAAAGCTGTTGAGAACTTCTATTAAACCTTCATTACCCTTTATAATTAGGCTTATATAGTTATAGGAACCAACGAATAATAAAGAATAAAGCTGTTGAGAACTCTTCTATTAAACCTTCATTACCCTTTATAATTAGGCTTATATAGTTATAGGAACCAACGAATAATAAAGAATAAAGCTGTTGAGAACTCTTCTATTAAACCTTCATTACCCTTTATAATTAGGCTTATATAGTTATAGGAACCAACGAATAATAAAGAATAAAGCTGTTGAGAACTCTTCTGTTAAACCTTCATTACCCTTTATAATTAGGCTTATATAGTTATAGGAACCAACGAATAATAAAGAATAAAGCTGTTGAGAACTCTAGCCATACTCTTGGTGCATGGCGGTGCGTCTCATACACAGAAAACACAGATTATTGTATTTTTATAGGTCTATATTCCTATAGTTTGAGAGACAAATTATCGCTCTGAACCACAACCAGGGTTTTCTTTCTGCATTATGTGATTATTCTAGTAACGTTGACTAAAGAGCATAGGTTACTAAGTATAAGATCATAGAAGACAGACTAAGACGGAACAAGATAAGTGTTTATATTGGTAATGATAAAAATGATAGATAATATAATTATATATAATAATGAGCACGCTCATATACCTCCTATTTATAACAACCTACTTTTATATATAACAAGTATATATTTAAAGTAATAATAACTCAAGTAGGAGTAAAAGTAGTCATCAGATAATGACTTGAGGAAGAGTAAGAAAGTATCTAGTGAAAAGACTACTCAGGTACTGAGTTATTTCAAATCAAATGATTTATTGTAATAAGCAGAGCAAGATGAATGTAAATAGACAAATATTACATTGTATATACTTGTCTAATAGCTTAACATTAACAACATATAAAATAGCATGTATCCCTTCAAATAAAACAACACACAATAACACATTACATCTTTACACAAAAAAAGAAGGAAAATACAGCCACAATAAATCTCTCTCTCGCCTCCTTTTTTTATTCACAAACAGACTTGAGTAAAAGCGAAAAGTTTGTGACGTTAAAAAATGTAAAAAGTTATTGAAGTAAATGAGAGAAAATATAACTTTTACGTGTATTTATGTGTGTGTGTATTGTGTGTGTGTGTGTGTACTATGTGTGTACTATGTGTGTGTATGTGTACTATGTGTGTGTGTGTGTGTACTATGTGTTTGTACTGTGTGTGTATGTGTACTATGTGTGTGTGTGCTATGTGTGTGTGTGTACTATGTGTTTGTACTATGTGTGTGTGCTGTGTGTGTGTACTATGTGTGTGTACTATGTGTTTGTGTGATATGTGTGTGTGTACTGTGTGTGTAGTATGTGTTTGTACTGTATGTGTGTATTTGTACTATGTGTGTGTATGTGTACTGTGTGTGTGTGTACTAAGTGTTTCTACTATGTGTGCATGTGTACTATGTGTATGTGTACTATGTGTTTGTGTGTGTGTACTGTGTGTGTGTGTGCATACTATGTGTGTGTGTACTATGTGTGTGTGTGTGTACTATGTGTGTGTGTGTGTACTATGTGTGTGTACCATTTGTGTGTGTGTTTGTGTGTGTGTCTGTGTGTGAGTGGGTCCGCCTGCCCACCCGCCGGAGCGCATGCATGTTTTTTTTTCTACAACCGACACAGAGACACTGAGGAACCATTCCCTAACCCAAACCCAGGTAGGAGGTCCTCCTGGGTGAAGGTGGACTGGAAGGTGTGGATGTGTGTCAGTGTGTCTGAGGACCCTCCTACATCTGGGGACACTCTGTAGAAGGACAGAGTGCCAGCAGGCCGGTCCAGATACACTCCTACTCTGTTAGAGCCAGGGGGGGGGAGACGTATGGCTGTTCCAATACCGTTGTACCGGGCAGTGTAAACACCATCATAACAATCAATACCCCAGGACTTGTTGTTCCATCCAAACCAGCTGTCATGACCCCATCCTCTCCTTGTGATTCCTCTGTATGTCACTCCTATAGCAACAGGTCCTTCCCTCTCTACCTCCCAGTAACAGCGGCCAGTCAGAGCCTCTCTACACAACACCTGGGGCCGGGAGTCAAATCTCTCTGGGTGATCAGGATACGACTGCTCCTCTCTATCCACCGTCACCACCCACTCTCCAACCAGCGTCACCTTTCTGTTGTCCTCAGACAGAGAGAGTTGTCTGTAGGCTGTGTTTGGGTCCAGTGTGAGTTCACAGGCATCTGACGGGAGAACAAGACATGATTAGCTGCTGAACCATTCTTCATCATCATCATCATCACTAGTACTGTTCTCTTGCATACTTATTTTTATTCTCTTTCAGAAACATTTTGGTCACTTTCTACTCTTCAAACATTAACATAGAAAGACAAAAAAAAATCTTATGATAGGTACTATAGTGGAATCATATGCTATAGATTTTCTAAGCAATAGTACATGTAGTTTTTAAGATAATTAAAGTTAAAATTGATTGATGTGTGTGTGAGTGGCTGTCCTAGTCAAAACATTGAAACTAAGGAAAATGTATACACTGCATATACTCCCTCAATATTTACACTACATACACGTTATACATCAAAATGTTCAGCATGATGAGCTTATTACTCATATGGAATAAATAAGCTATTCTTGTAATATCTTTCAAGATATTAAACTTTTGGATTTCCCATTACACATACATTGCACTCAACCTTCAAAGGGACACCTGTGTGAACAACAGACTGAACAAGCTGAGCTCACATACAGGCTGGAAATTAACTGTTGGAGCCATAGAACTGGTTCATACATACTATATATACATAGACATGTAGTCATACATACACGTACATACTATATATACATAGACATGTACTCATACACGTACATACTATAAATACATAGACATGTACTCATACATACACGTACATACTATATATACATAGACATGTACTCATACATACATACATACTATATATACATAGACATGTACTCATACATACAGGTACATACTATATATACATAGACATGTACTCATACATACTATATATACATAGACATGTACTCATACATACACGTACATACTATCTATACATAGACATGTACTCATACATACACATACATACCGTATTTTCCGCACTATAAAGCGCACCGGATTATAAGGCGCACCTTCAATGAATGGCCTATTTTAGAACTGTTTTCATATATAGGGCGCACCGGATTATAAGGCGCATAGAATAGAAGATACTGCAGTCAAACGTTTGACTGGGTTTGCGTTATGCATCCACTAGATGGAGTTCGTGTGCGGATGGAGAGATTACGTCTTTTCATAAAACGAAAGCACCAAGAAGGACCGCCTCGAAAACATCGATGTTCATGTCCCGTGCTAGTGCTGTTTACTTCATTCGAATAGTGACTGTAGAGACGCTTCTACTTGCTGCTCTGTTCAACAACCCACTGTTCGAGTTTGTCCTCTAACTGTGGCCGTCTCGCTTTGTTCCCTCGGAAACTCTGTTTAGTCTTTTTTACTTGGCGCAGGTCATCTTCTTGCTTCCTCCACTTCCGTACCATTGATTCATTAATGTTGAATTCTCTCGCTGCTGCTCTATTCCCATATTCTACTGCGTGACCGACAGCCTCGAGCTTGAACTCTGCGTCGTAAGCGTGTCTCTTGAAAGGTGTCATTTTGGGGTCTTTATACACACACAAGTGGTGTGGGACTGTGAGGAAGCACAGTACCGGTGTTTACTGACTACGGTAGCCGTAATGCTGCAAGCGGTGCGGCTTTGTAGTTTATCAGTCGTACTGAAACGTTTTATTATTATTAAATTGTTTTTATTGGTTTTTCATACTGAAACATTTTGACAGAGCGCCTTGATCCATATATAAGGCGCTCCGGATTATAAGGCGCACTGTCGTTTTTTGAGAAAATTAAAGGCTTTTAAGTGCGCCTTATAGTGCGGAAAATACGGTACTATATATACATAGACATGTACTCATACATACACATACATACTATATATACATAGACATGTACTCATACATACACACACATACTATATATACATAGACATGTACTCATACATACACACACATACTATATATACATAGACATGTACTCATACATACTATATATACATAGACATGTACTCATACATACACATACATACTATATATAAATAGACATGTACTCATACATACACGTACATACTATATATACATAGACATGTACTCATACATACACGTACATACTATATATACATAGACATGTACTCATACATACTATATATATATATATATATATATATATATATATATACAGTATATACATAGACATGTACTCATACATACACGTACATACTATATATACATAAACACACTGAAACATAGCTACACATACGTATACACAAGTACACATCTGAATGAACAGACGTCACCTCCTGCTGTGTGGATGGACTTTCCATCTCAATAGTTAGTGTGTGTTGTGATGAATCTAACTAAACACTTACACTTCTTTACACCTGGTTTCAGCCTCCACACTCCACCGTGCTCCACCCTGGGGGGGAAACAAAGTGAGAGCAGCATGTTGAAACATTCACCTTCATCATCTGCTGTCTCATCACTTTCTACACAACATGAGTTCCAGCTGTGTTTTCAAACCACTTCATCTAGCAGCTGGTTGAATCCTTGTAGGAGACATTGTCCCTGAGTGGTGAGCTGTCCTCTCCATACCTGAGAGTGTCCAGTCTCCAGCGTGGATCCTCCAGTCCAGCAGAGAGCAGCGTAACTCCTGAGTCTCCTGGGTGATTGTAGCTCAGGTCCAGCTCTCTCAGATGGGAGGGGTTGGAGCTCAGAGCTGAGGCCAAAGAAGCACAGCCTTCCTGTGTGACCAGGCAGCCAGACAACCTGCACAGACAGACAGACACACACACACACTTTATTAATGAATAAAGTGTATTCTAACATTATGTAGAGCCAGGAAGTGTTTTGTCAGCAGGGAAAAGAGCAACAGAAATGCATTGGACATGAGCAGCACTTACACCAAACTAATGTGATGTTAATAAAGGACATCTTTAATGTTCCATATGAATCACTATACCACGGCCAGTGATGTTCTAGTGGTGAGGTGTGTATTATATTCAGATCACAGCACGGCTAGAGCCTCATCACCATGTCTACACTAATGACAACTCCTCAGCTCACATCAGCTGGCCAGAGTTACATAACATATAACATACATAACATACTAGCAGTTAACAGGACAGCAACCCCTAACCCTAACCCTCACATCAGCTGGCCAGAGTTACATAACATATAACATACATAACATACTAGCAGTTAACAGGACAGCAACCCCTAACCCTAACATCAGCTGGCCTGAGTTACATAACATATAACATACATAACATACTAGCAGTTAACAGGACAGCAACCCCTAACCCTAACCCTCACATCAGCTGGCCAGAGTTACATAACATATAACATACATAACATACTAGCAGTTAACAGGACAACAACCCCTAACCCTAACCCTCACATCAGCTGGCCAGCGTTACATAACATATAACATACATAACATACTAGCAGTTAACAGGACAACAACCCCTAACCCTAACCCTCACATCAGCTGGCCAGAGTTACATAACATATAACATACATAACATACTAGCAGTTAACAGGACAGGACTTTTTCCATAACAGCCCACCTAGTCGTGGATCATCCCTTACATATTAAACAAGCCCAAAGACACAGTTTGAAGAAGAGGCTGATAACTGACCTGAGAGTTTCCAGTGTACAGTGTGGACTCCCCAGTCCAGCAGAGAGCAGCTTCACTCCTGAATCCTGCACATCATTGGTACTCAGGTCCAGCTCTCTCAGACTAGAGGAGTTGGAGCTGAGAACTGAGGCCAGAGCTTCACAGCATCTCTCTGACAGATGACAGCCATTCAGCCTTCACGCAAAATAAACACAACATGTCAGGAACTGTGATTAAATATTTTAAGAGAATTGTAACCAAAGTATTATTACCTACATGAAAATAATAATATTAATATTAATAACCTGGATCTTTAAATATTAAGATATAAATGCCACATATATGTTAAATTATTAAACAAAGTTATCATTATACTTCACTTAAAAATACAGTTTTATGAATAGGCATTTATTCAACTTTACTAAACAACTCTAAACCCCACCTTACTGTCTGACTACATGATAATCACAATAAGAATGTAATACAACATACACATTATACCATCACAAACAAACTAAGAATATAATGGATAGCTATACTGTCATGCCAACACAAAAAAATGAATATGTGGAGTTATTCCTATGAAAATAATATATCCATGCCTATTAACTTCCTGGATGTAAGCCTGTTAAATGTCTTCTGATATGGAACTTGTGGTGTAACTGTTTATTGAGTAAAACTGACCTGAGAGTTTCCAGTGTACAGTGTGGACTCCCCAGTCCAGCAGAGAGCAGCTTCACTCCTGAATCCTGCACATCATTGGTACTCAGGTCCAGCTCTCTCAGACTAGAGGACTTGGAGCTGAGAACTGAGGCCAGAGCTTCACAGCATCTCTCTGACAGATGACAGCCATTCAGCCTTCACACAAAATAAACACAACATGTTAGTAACTGGGATCTTTAATTAGAAATGTTTTATTAATTAAACTAATATATTCTAGTCAATACATCCGATCCTTGTTTCTTCAGTATTGGGTGTAAAATGTACGTTTTGTATGTTAATTACTTTTTATTGTAGTATTGTGTATATTGTGTATTGCATTGTAATACATGGTATCAGTATATTTGTGTGCACGGATGTCTTAGTTGTGTGCGCGCGCAAAGTCATTTTTGCTCCAGACCTTTGTCAGTGATATGCCGCCATAAACGTTGCAGGCCTGTACGGCTCGGTGTCGCAACACGATAGACTGTTCGCTCTTAACGTGAGCAAAACAAAGTCCCGGTACCGTTATAGGGAGAGGAGACGACGGATGAAGAAACTGGAATCCCGGGATGATCTTCGTCAGGGGAACCGCGCGCTACCTGACCCCCTGCTGTGGACTATCCTCGTGCGCTACTCTGATGATGTATATCCCGTTCAGAGGATGCTAAGGCGGTTAGCAAACCAAGCTAGCTTTACACCAAACGACCAAAACATCCCCGACACGAACAGAAACACGAATAAAACAATCCCCAAATCCACTCTCTCCCGTACTCATTTAACCGTCAAACAACTAATAAGTAAATGTTTAAATATCATTTAGCTGGGCAATCTCTACAGAGAATAAAGTACTCTCCTCCTTTGTCCTCGTCTCTTCCCTCTCTCTCCTTTTTCCAACTCGCTCGTGACCTCTCACCCTTCCCCAAATGACCCGGAAGTCTCTATATCAACCCTTCCTATTGGTTAAACCCAATTAGAGTCCATATAACCAAATGTACTGAACAAGGTTAAAATGTTTTAAAATAGTGAGTTAACTTTTATTAATAACGAATGTATAATTATTAATGTATCCTACATTTCAACAGTAACTTATTTATACGTATAGCTATATATTTGAATACAGCTGAATATAACTATTATAAACTATTATTATTAAGTCTTGGCTTTCCTCATTTATTATTTCATAATAAATTATGAGTTTGTCTCTTCAGCCTGGTTACACAATATAACAATATTTTTCTGTAGCCTAATCATATTTGTTTATTAGTTTAACATACATTTGCTAAATCATTAGATCTATAAATGTTAATTATGTATCGGGTGGAAAATGTAAAAAATATATTCTCAATTGTACTTTCATATTCTAGTAGTATGCATATTGTGTTCTGTGTATTGTTATACATGTTATGAGTGAACCTACAGAGATGTTTTGTATATTTTATTGTAACTTATATTCTAGTATTATGTATATTGTGGTGTGTGTTATGTAATACATGTTATTAGTGAACCTAAAGACATGTTTTGTATGTTAATATGACTTTTAAATCATAGTATTAGGTATATTGTATTGTTTGTATTGTAATAGATGATATTAGTACACCTACATATTTGTTTTGTATATTATTATAACTTTTATATTATTTTATTATGCATATTGTATTGTGTATTGTAATACTTGCTATGAGTGAACCTACAGAGATGTTTTGGAGGCTTTGACCACTGGCAGCAGCCTCAGAAGACCCTCCTCTGAAGCAGAGTATTTCTTTAGGTCAAACACATCCAGCTCCTCTTCTGATGACAGTAAGATGAAGACCAGAGCTGACCACTGAGCAGGGGAGAGAGATTCTCTGGAGAGACTTCCTGATGTCAGGTACTGTTGGATCTCCTCCACTAGAGAACGGTCGTTCAGCTCATTCAGACAGTGGAACAGATTGATGCTTCTCTCTGGAGAGAGATCTCCATTTATCTTCTTCTTGATGTAAGACACTGTTTTCTCATTGGTCTGTGATCTACTTCCTGTCTGTCCCAGCAGTCCTCGTAGGAGAATCTGATTGGTCTCCAGAGAGAGGCCCAGGAGGAAGCGGAGGAACATGTCCAGGTGTCCGTTCTCACTCTGTAAGGCCTTGTCCACAGCACTCTGGTAGAGTTTGGGTTTCTTCCTAAACAGAATAGACAACCTTGATTGTGATTGTCCTGAGAGCAGATTGACACCAGTGTTGATGAAGGAGAGAAAGACATAAAGGGCAGCCAGAAACTCTTGGATGCTCAGATGGACAAAGCAGAACACCTTGTCCTGGTACAGACCATACTCCTCTTTAAAGATCTGGGTGAACACTCCTGAGTACACTGAGGCTGCTCTGATATCAATGCCACACTCTTCCAGGTCTGCCTTGTAGAAGATCAGGTTGCCTTTCTCCAGCTGGTCAAAAGCCAGTTTTCCCAGAGAAACAATGATCTCCCTGCTCTCTGGACTCCAGTGTTGATCTGTTTCAGCTCTCCCATGATACTTCCTGTCCCCCTGTATGTACTGAACCCTCAGGAAGTGGATGTACATCTGAGTCACGGTATTGGGCATCTTTTCTCCTCCCTGGGATGTTCTGAAGAAGTCCTCCAGAACTGTAGCAGTGATCCAACAGAAGACTGGGATGTGACACATGATGTGGAGGCTACGTGATTTCTTGACATGGGAGATGATTGTGCTGGCCAGCGTCTCCTCTCTGAATCTCTTCCTGAAGAACTCCTCCTTCTGTGGGTCAGTGAACCCTCTCACCTCTGTCACCATGTCAACACACTCAGCAGGGATCTGATTGGCTGCCGCAGGGCGTGTGGTTATCCAGATGCGAGCAGAGGGAAGCAGGTTGCCCCTGATGAGGTTTGTCAGCAGCACGTCCACCGAGGTTGGCTCTGTGACATCAGTCCACCTCTGGTTGTTCCGGAAGTCCAGAGGAAGTCGACACTCATCCAGACCATCCAAGATAAAGACCACTTGGAATTGGTCGTATCTGCAGATTCCTGCTTCTTTGATCTCATTAAAGAAGTGTTGAAGAAGTTCCACCAAGCTAAACTCTTTCCCTTTCAGTAAATTCAGCTCTCTGAAAGTGAAGAGAAATGTGAAGTGTATGTCGTGGTTGGCTTTGTCTTCAGCCCAATCCAGAGTGAACTTGTGTGTTAAGACGGTTTTACCAATGCCGGCCACTCCAGTTGTCATTATTGTCCTGATTGGTTTATCTTGTCCAGGTAAGGGTTTAAAGATGTCTTCACATTTGATTGGTGTTTCCTCCTTGGCTGATTTCCTGGAAGCTGCTTCAATCAGTCTGACCTCATGCTCCTTGTTGACCACTCCACTGCCTCTGTCTGTGATGAAGAGCTCTGTGTAGAAGTCATTCAGACCTGTTGGCTGTCCTGCTTTAGGGATTCCCTCAAACACACACCTGAACTTCTTCTTCAAACAAGACTTGATTTTATGTTGGCACTCGACAGCAGCAGGTCCTAAATGAGAAAACAACAGGAAACATCAGTTATTGGATGGTGACGATGTCAATGTTTCCTGTAAAATTATCAACTACATGATATTTAGTGGCTTCATTACTTGTGGTCGGAGAAGCTGGTCGTGACAAGGACTGCATGTTACTGATTCAAAATGTTCAGGATTATTTCGTTATTTCAACAGCAATATGATTGGTGGAATGATAGTAATAATGAGAGTGAATCAGTGTTAAGTGGCTTGCTTTGCTGATACAACAAAATAGTGTTGCATTTCGTCCACCGAGTTTTTCTGCTTTAGATCTGCAGTATGTTTAATAATAATAATAATAATACATTTGATTTCAATGCACCTTTCATGACACCCAAGGTCACCTTACAATTCATAAAACAATCTAGAGTTAAAAACAGCAAGAGCTGCATAGCCAACAACATGATCAAAACAAGACAAAAGGTGGGGAGACACAGGTAGTAGGGGGGATAAGAACAGCAGCACAATGGGGATACGAGGGGAAAGGCACGGTAGGGGGGACATTACAGTGAGTAGGCCAGTTGGAACAGATGTGTTTTGAGGCGAGGTTTGAATGTTGTTAGGGTGTCAGACTGTGGAATGTGTGGGGGCAGGGAGTTCCAAAGCCTGGGAGCAGTGCAGCTGAGAGCCCAAGCACCCATGGTGCTGAGGCATGAGGTTGGGACGGTGAGAAGATCTGCTGAGGATGAGCGAAGAGAGCGGCAGGGCCTGTCCTTCTGGAGGAGGTCAGAAAGATAAGGGGGGGATAGGTTGTGGAGGGCTTTGTAGGTGAGCAGAAGGTTCTAAGGTCAATCCGGTGTTGGACTGGGAGCCAGTGTAGCTGGATGAGAATGGGGGTGTTGTGGTCGGATAATTTAGTGCTGGTAATGATAAGGTTGAACATTCTTTAACCTGATAGACCCTCAATAACCCTTTATATCTGGATCAAACCACTAACCTGATACACCACAATACCCGACATATCTGGATCAAACCATTTAACCTGCTACCCCCACAATAACCCTACATATCTGAACCAAACCATTTAACCCGATACCCCAACAATAATCCTACATATATGTATCAAACCATTTCACGTGATACCCCACAAAAACCCTACATATCTGGATCAAACCATTTAACCTGCTACCCCACAATAGCCCTACATATCTGGATCAAACCACTTAACCCCAAAGAGGAACGATATCTCCACATTTAAGTTGGAAATGTAGAAATCTCACATTATGTCATTTGGTCTGAACAGAACAAATGAGAGTTTCATACTGCTCTTCAAAATTAGTAAATCTTCTCTGCTTTCAAGATAAGAGTCTCTTCTGCCCTTAAAAATAGTTGTCTCCTCTGTCTTCAAAATAAGAGTCTCTTACCGCACCACAGTGTGTCTGCCAGTTCACCCTGGTTCATCTCCATCAGGCAGAGCTTTGTGATGTCTACCACTCCCTCTATGGCGCGCCTCCTCTGCTCCTCGTTCTGATCATCCACCTCCTCCTCCCTCTGACTCTCTGAGCATTGTGGGTAATCTGGGAAGAGAACCCTCCAGAGCTTCTTCAGCTCCTTGTCTAGAAAAGCGTGTGCGTTCTCCTCAGCCCTCTGGAACAGAACAAACATCAAGGAGAACTTTACTCTGAACTAACTGAGGACATCAGAAGCATCTGTCCTAGATTCACGCTGGTCTAAAGAGGGAAGCCTGGAGACTGTTAGCACCACAAGAGATGCTTTTTAATGTTCATGTAGAGCTAAAGTCAAATGTCTTGTTGGATATTTACACACCTTGATCAGCTCTGTTTGATGATGCTGTACAGACTGAGCACTGGCAACCCTTGACCTCTCCTGGTGCTGTCTGTGGAGAACACACACACAGACACACACATTCACACACACACACACACACACACACACACACACACACACACACAAACAGGATATATTATATTTATCTTCTAAACGTCAGTTCCAGTAGTCTGATAACAACCAACTGGTCTGTGTCCATTGTCTGTGTTATGAGCCAGACGTACGTTTTATCTTCTGTTCCAGGCATTCATTGAGCGCAAGTGTGAACTAATATGAACACAAGTTCATCAACTGAATCTTTATATGGACTTTGCTTATTTTCAGACACATACACACACAGGCCAGAAAACAAAGGAAGCAGTAGCAATAGGACACAGGGAAAAGTTGTATTCGTTTTGAGGCACTACTGTCTGTTTGAAACTCCTACCTCTTCTCTCTGGAGGGGCGTCCATCTTTAAAGTCAAAAGGATAATCCATAGAGCGGTCACTCTTCATGGAGACACAGCTGGGTCCAGGGGAGTCTGCTCTCTCCTGCTGCTCTGGGCTTCAACACCACACACACACAGCTTTCACTCAGACTAATGATGGAGTCATGATATATCACTGCTGAGCTCTGAGATGGACAACAGTCACAGACAGTGAGAGATCCTCTTCTTACCTCTTAGCTTTGCTCTGGGGGCCATGGTCCCCAGACAGAGTGGTTTTAGAGGTAGGACCCCCCTCCTCTCTCTCCTCATTCATAGTAGACTGGAGACCTGGACACAAACACAACTCTTTGATCACCTAATTTGCCTTTTGAACTTCAGATGTTGAGACAATATTGAAATGACTCCTTGAAAGAGTAGATCATTGTCACACTAAACCGTTTTAGACGTCATAAAACCATCAATATGAACCCCACAACATAACCACACTGACCTCACTACAGTACAGATGTGTACAGCAGATGAGAAGATTAAACACATTGGTGACTGTAGCTGTACTTCAACTACAATACAAAAATAAAATACAATTGACTTGAAGAAATGATTTTCCCACTGGAACAAAGTCTGAATTATGTCACTTTACTGAACCATAGATTCCATATAAACCAACTGGTGAAGCTCAATACATCTATATGGTATCCTCTTATTATCGTGATATAATAGTTTATTTCAGCATTACAAGGAGGCGCTGGCCAACGAGTATTTCTCTCCCTCTATGGCTCCAGCTGTGGTTCAAACCACAGGAACCGAGTGGAAGTGGTACAGTCCAACAACACGTCACCAGGAGGATTTATAAACGGGCCCCTCCCCAGTCGCTACGCACAAATATTTAACTTAACTTTAAATGTCCTTTAAATATAAGGACATTCAACGGATTTCTGTCACGTCCTTCTTTTCATTTTGAGTAGCATCAAGACAAACGAATCACTTCAATATCAAATGCAATGTTCAATTTACCACACGGGTCAGAAAAGAACAATATAACATCAAACTAACGTTGTATTTCTCTATAGTAAAATTAGTCTGGAAAATCGAATCGATAAGCGTTACACGGAACCGTTTCCCAAGATTAAATCATTTAATATACCAATAACCTAACAAAAGGACGTCGTAGTCACTACATAAACTGTAGGCTTACCTTATCTATTCCGTGATTAAAATGTGTTCTGCCCCATACGGCATAAAGTTATAAAAGTATAAACGCAAGGGAAGAAAATGAGGTTAAAGTGTTCCTAAACCAAGTAAATCAGGTAAAAGTGATTAAAAGACGATCTAGAGATAGACTGTGTTAAGACCTCCTCGCTGAGAAAGACCTAAGTTTGAATGAGGAAGAGACAGGACTTTGGCGCCCTGGGAAGTCCAGACAGCCAATCACAGCCTCGGATAACTCACAGGACCGCCTCCTTTCTGTCCTAGCCAATCGGGGGCTGGCCCGTTTGAGGCTGTCGTCAATTGTCACGTGTTTTCAGTGAATGCCAACACACACAAACCCCGGAGCGCTGCTTCCTTTACTTCCTACTCTGACTGAATCCGCTGTCTGCTGCTCGTGTGTGCACTGTGCGCGTGCACGCCGGGGCGCGTTCCTGCAGCGAGCGTAGCGGCAATAAACACATCTGTTCTATTTCATGTAGGCTACGCCGTCTAGGCTTCGCCTTATGGGCTTGTGCCTTGGACCGCTGAGTGTGTCTTTGGCTCCGTGCTTTTATATGCTTTACTGCGGAGCCCTAACTGCGGACCAATAGAAACGGGCGGGGATTACGCACACACCTACTGGAGCTGCTGAGAAGGATTCTCCGTCGGCAGGCCGACTCGCTGCTGCATGTTCACTGCTCCACTAAACGCTGCTGCGTTTGTTCTACACGCAGAAACGCGTCAATCACATGCAGTTCACCTTTAGATTCAGTGAAACGCTTCTACATCCTGTTTATTGATGCGGGTTTTGTCATGACGGGATGTGCAAAGCGTGTTTATGATGTCTCCAGAGTTCAAATCTATAAAAGCTATGAGAATTGGAGACACACTTGTTGTCACTACACTGCGTCTTGCATTTCCACACCATTAAGTTGGTGTTCAGCGTTGGGTGGAGGTGTGTGAAGTGTGGAGGACAGGTGCAGCGATGGACAGCCTTTCATCTTTTAGTTTCTCACACATTGCACATTTTGTTCAACTTAATATTGTGAACATTTGCACATTCCATGGTCATATTTTGCACATTCCTGCACAACTGTACAGCTAGATTTTTAAAACATACTCTGTATATTCTGTCTTTTTTATATAGTCCGTTTATATTTTATGTATTATTTCAAATTGTAAATGTTTCTATTTTCACATTAATGTTTTGTTGTTGTTATGGCTTGCACCAAATACCAAGACAAATTCCTTGTACGTGTCATACTTCGTTGACAATAAAGCAAATTCTGATTCTGATTAAGTATTGATTATTTGAATGACTTCAACAGACATCCATTATTGTTCCTGGTCTGTTTCCTGGTTTGATCCATGGTGTTTATGAAAGTGTTTTACAGGTTAGACTTTTGATCATTGTAATTTCTTGTTTCATTACACTGGTGTGTGTGTGTGTGTGTGTGTGTGTGTGTGTGTGTGTGTGTGTGTGTGTGTGTGTGTGTGTTAAATAAATAAAAAATCTACTCTAATTTGTTGAAAAAGTAACTTGACTTCCAAGGCCCGGGTATCAACCAATAGAAACAGAGTGAAACATTAAGTCACTGCAGCAGTCAGAGTGGCCATGATGAGTCAAAACAACACAATGTTAGACGCTGTGGGGGAAATGTTAGTGGTTTCCTCTTGACAAGAGAAGACCACCGACGTGTGTGTGTGTGTGTGTGTGTGTGTGTGTGTGTGTGTGTGTGTGTGTGTGTTTGTTACAGGAACCATAATGAGAAGGCAGAACCACTTCGCTAGCCGTGGGGGTGGTCGGAATGTTCCATCACCAGAGAGGCTTTTCCACAGTGATGGTAACAGTCATCCATCGTATTGATTCTAGTTATATACGAGGACACATCGACTCACACAAAGTGCTCAAATAGGAGTGTTCATGCAAACCAGATGCTAATCTGTGTTTAAAGTTGGGAGCCACAGGTTGTTATGAAACCTCTGTGGTTAAGGGAGGACAGGAAGTCTTTTTTACACACACACACACACACACACACACACACACACACACACACACACACACACACGCTGCGCTGCTTGCGCCTCTACTTCCTACTCTGACTGAATCCGCTGTCTGCTGCTCTCATAGCTCTGCTGCTCGTGTGTGCACTGTGCGCGTGCACGCCGGGGCGAGGTCCTGCAGCGAGCGTAGCGGCAATAAACACATCTTTGATTTATTGTTGTGTTGAACATTGGATCGGGGCTGGATAAAATGTATGCGGGGAAGCCCCGGAAACCAGGAAAACAGGGTCGATCAACGCCAATGAATCCCAGTTACAGTCGCAAATAACCACAGTTATTTGTAACTGTGATGGTAACTGTCATCCATCGTATTGATTCTAGTTATACACGAAGACACATCGACTCACACGAAGTGCTCAAATACGAGTGTTCATGCAAACCAGACGCTAATCTGTGTTTAAAGTTGGGAGCCACAGGTTGTTATGAAACATCCGTGGTTATGGGAGGACAGGAAGTCTGGTTAAGGAAACGAAAGTTACAAAAAAAGTGACACACACACACACACAGAAACACACACACACACCTCTGCTGCTAGTGTGTGCACTGTTTGCATGCAAACGGGGGCGAGTTCCTACACTGAGCGTATCGGCAATAAACAGCTCTTTTCTTGGGGGGGGGGGGGGGGGGGGGGGGCGGAGCCAGGAGTTAGGGGAGGAGAGGAGAGGACGTGTTGTTCAGGAAACGAAACTTAAGGTTCATAGAAACCCGACGTGGAAGCAGATCTCTCTTTCAGGAGAAATATAAAACACATTTTGGGACAAATAGTCTGACAGACGGCAACCACAAATAATGGAGTAAAACAACACAACTTTAGAACCTTTCTTACCGTTTTGGAATTAGAAAAAGAATGTAATTGCTCAATACAAAAACCTTGTCGTCTGTGTCTAGGAATGGCCTCTGCTACTTCCTGGTCTGAAGGGAACTTTTCATGTTCCATCTGTCTGGATGTGTTCAACAGCCCAGTCACCACACCATGTGGACACAACTTCTGCAGAACCTGTATAACAACACACTGGGATGGCCAAGTCCAGTATAAATGTCATGTTTGTAACAAACTGTTCCAGACAAGACCTGATTTACAGGTCAATACCTTCATACGTTTATTGATTTCTATTTGTTTGTATCACATTTCAATTCTCTCAATAGTATAGAGTCTATAATAGTTATATATTCAAAACCTGTGTACGGTGTTGCTGTTGAAGAAAGATGTCTTGTTCTTAACTTGTCTTCTTCTAAAAGAAGCGATAAGAGTAGCGTTAAAGTAGCGGCTGGATAAGCAGTATGGATCAGAGTAGTAGTGGTGTTAGAATCTTCCCTGTGTGTGAGTGCAGTTGGCTCCTTCATTCGCGGTGGTAGCGGTGTGAGAGTCGATAGTGACCAGTGTGTTTATGTTCAGTGCTGTTGTACCGACCTGTTGGCTCAAGAGCTTTGCTTGAAATAACAACACATTCATGAATATTAACACATTATTACATGTATACAACATATAACGTATAGTTAAAATGGTAATTCAATTTTCATATTTTCTTTCTAGGAATGGCGTCCGACTCTTCCTGGTGTAAGGACATCTTTTCATGTTCCATCTGTCTGGATGTGCTCAACAGCCCAGTTTCCACAGCATGTGGACACAACTTCTGCAGAACCTGTATTACAACATGCTGGGATGGCCAAGTCCAGTATAAATGTCCTGTTTGTAACAAGCTGTTCCAGACAAGACCTGCTTTACAGGTCAATACCTTCATATCAGAGATGGTTGATCAGTTTAGAAGTTCTGTACGAGTCAAAGATCAGCCTTGTGTTGAACCAGCAGAAGTTCCCTGTGACGTCTGTACTGGGCCCCAGCTGAAGGCTGTGAAATCCTGCCTAGTGTGTTTTACCTCTTACTGCCAAACCCACCTGGAGCCACATCAGAGAGTCGCAGGCCTGAAGAAACATCGGCTGGTGGAGGCTATGGACCATCTGGAAGACAGGATGTGTAAGAAACACGACCGACTTCTGGAGCTCTTCTGCCAGACTGAACAGGTGTGTGTGTGTCAGTTCTGCACAGAGACAGACCACAAGTCCCATCCTGTTGTACCTCTAAAAGAGGAATATCAAGTGAAGAGGGCCCAGCTGGGGAAGACAGAGACTGATGTTCAGCAGATGATCCAGGAGAGAAAACTAAAGATTAAGGAGATCAAAGACACAGTAGAATTAATCAAGAAAGACGCAGACAGAGAGATAGCTGATGGTGGGCAGGTCCTCACTACTCTGATGAACTGCATGGAAAAGTGCCGGGATGAGTTCAACCAAACGGTTAAAGAGAAACTGAAATCCACAGAGAAAGAGGCTGAAGGCCTCATGAAAGAGCTGGAGCAGGAAATAGAAGATCTGACCAATAGAAGCTCAGAGGTGAAGCAGGTCTCACACACTGAAGACCACCTCCACTTCCTCCAGACCTTCAGATCCCTGAAGAGTCCTCCACCCACCAGGGACTGGACAACGGTGGAGGTCCGTCCTCCGTCATACGTAGGGACCTTGAGGAGATCCCTGGATCAGCTGCAGGAGACACTGAATATGGAGATGAAGAAGCTTTGTGCTGCTGAACTGAAGAGGGTCCAGCAGTATGAAGTAGATATGACTCTGGATCCTGATACAGCTCATCCCCGTCTCATTCTGTCTGAGGATGGGAAACAAGTACATGATGGAGGTTTGTTGAAGAAACTCCCAGACAACCCTAAGAGATTTACACAGCATCTATGTGTTCTCACAAAGCAGAGCTTCTCCTCAGGGAGATTTTACTTTGAGGTCCAGGTTAAAGACAAGACTGCATGGCATTTAGGAGTGGCCAGAGAGTCCATCAACAGAAAAGGTGTGATCATGTTGACCCCTGAGAATGGTTACTGGACTCTTTACTTAGACAACGATAAGTTGGTATTTAAAGATAACCCTGATGTCCGTCTCCCTCTGAGAGCTAAGCTCCAGAAGGTGGGGGTGTTTGTTGATTATGATAAGGGTCTGGTCTCCTTCTATGATGTGGAAGCCAGGGTTCATATCTGCTCTGTTATTGGCAGCACCTTTACTGAGCCTCTCTATCCATTCCTCTCCCCATGTCTCTATGATTATAAAGGTAAAAACTCTGCCCCCCTGATCATCTCACCTGTCAATCAAACAGACTAGGACCTTTTGTTTGATAATAAAATAATCAAACGACCAAAACCACTAATGTTGTTTCCTGCATGGGAATCTCTACTATTTTTATCTAAGAGAACTGCATTAATTTTGTACTGCTGTCATTTAACAAGGATACATTCATTAAGAAAATAACCCTGAAAATTTACAGTTTTTTTTAACAAAACGTTTTTATTAGTCTATACCTCTGAATTATGAATGACAACATAATAAAACGTTTGTACACTTTTTATTTTGTACTCATGTTTCATGATTGAGAATATCTGCTATGTGAGATCTGAGAGAACTGCATTAATGTATATAATGTATAATCTGCTGTCTTTTAACAACGATCAATTCGTTAAGAAAATAACCCTTACTAATATAAAATGTAACCCATTAGAAATTCTTAAATTACACTATTGTTCAAGTGTAATGCTATAAAATTGTAAACGGTTGCAGTTGTTTAGAACAAGTTTGGATGATTAGTTCGTATAACATAATCTGTAGTTTTTTTGAACAGTTTATATTTCTGAATGATGAATGACAACATAATGAAATGTTTGTGAACTTTTCTGATTTCAACAATAAATTGCAAAAAATTGAATGGTCATTCTCATTGGAATAAGTACATCATCAGTACAATATGTATTCAGTGGAATAGATACATTCTCAGTACAATATGTATTCAGTGTAATACATTATCAGTGCAACAGGTACATTCTCAGTACAATATGTAGTGGAATATGTCAATTTTCAGTGGAATAGGTACTTTCTCAGTACAATTTGTATTAAGTAGATTAGGTACATTATTAGGGAGATATAATAAATGTACATTTGTTGCCTAAAACCCCTATTTTACACATGGGATTCATGGAAGGATTAAAATCACTGATCGATTGCACAAGTTTGTAGCTGATGAGCCAGTCAATGACTTCATGTCCACCATACAACAACCCAACATGTGTTACACCTTACACAAAGGTCACAGTGACTACATGTAAAGATTCACCCCATGTGTGTGAGTAAAGTGACTTTGTGTCAGGGTACAATGGCGGACTCAAATGCACGACTCGGACAGGGAATTATAGTTAAGAAATTTTAATTGTTCAAAGGGACAAAAATGGCAGATAGATACCCGTCGTCAGAACTACAACAATTGTCTGGTAAACACGGGGGAAAACAAACACTAGGAATTGCATAGGAACACTGAGTAAAAACTAACACGGGAAAAAACGCTGGAGCGAGTAACGAACGAATGAATACAATCTGGCACAGGGAAATGGAACGCGTGCGTATTTAAGCATGGGACTGAGGAAGCAGATACATTTCAAAATAAAACAGGAAGTGAAACAAACAGACAGAAACTCAAAATAAAAGCAGGAACATGACAGTACCCCTCCCTCTAAGGCCGAACACCGGACGGCCCAGGCACCGCAGGATGGAGCAGGTAGAAATCCTGAATAAGACTGGGATCCAGTATGTTACTGGCCGAGACCCAGGTCCTTTCCTCAGGACCGTACCCCTCCCAATCCACCAAGAACTGACGTCCACGCCCCCGTTTCCGAACTGCCAAGAGACGTCGGACAGTATACACGGGACCCCCGTCAATGAGGCGAGGAGGTGGAGGAGGAGACGTGGCAGGCACCAAAGCACTCTCCTCGACGGGCTTGACCTTGCTCACGTGAAACGTGGGGTGAACCCTCATGGACCTGGGAAGCTTCAACGTAACAGCCACAGGATTAACAATCTTGGACACCGGAAACGGGCCCACAAAACGAGGGGCCAACTTACGACACTCAGTGCGCAGTGGTAAGTCCTTGGTCGCCAGCCACACCTTCTGACCCACACGATAATGAGGTGCAGCGGACCTCCACCGGTCGGCCTGTCTCTTGTAGACAGCTCTGCTCCTCATGAGAACCTGACGTCTGACCAAAGCCACAGCGGAAGGGACCCCCACCTCACGCTCGAGTGCGGGAAACAAGGGGGGCTGGTAACCATAGGCACATTCGAATGGGGACTTACCAATAGATGAACAGGGTAGGGTGTTATGGGCATATTCCACCCACAACAGATGTTTGGACCATGTGGCTGGGTTACGAGAGACAAGGCAGCGAAGACCTGTCTCCATCTCTTGGTTGAGTCTCTCCGTCTGACCATTGGACTGAGGATGATATCCAGACGACAGGCTGACTGAGGCCCCAATAAGCTTACAGAACGCCCTCCAGAACTGCGAGACAAACTGGGGGCCTCGATCCGACACCACATCTGCAGGTATTCCATGTAACCGAAAAACGTGAGAGAGCATAACCTCCGCCGTTTCTTTGGCGGAGGGTAATTTCGGCAGAGGAATGAAATGAACCATTTTAGTAAATCTGTCCCTACCGTAAGAACGGCAGTGTTACCGTCAGAAGGGGGTAGTCCAGTGACAAAGTCCAGGGAAATGTCCGACCATGGTCGCTTGGGAACTGGCAGAGGCTGTAGAAGACCCACGGATGCTTGGCGAGAAGTCTTGTTCCGAGCGCAAACTGGACAGGCCGCAACATACTCCATCACCTCGTCTTCATGGATGGCCACCAGAAACGCTGCTTCACCACGAACATGGTCCTCTTGGATCCGGGGTGGCAGGTGAGCAACGATGTGTGAGCCCAATGAATGACCTGGGAACGTAGCTCAGAAGGAACAAACAGACGATTTGGAGGACATTCCTCAGGAATATCTAAACCCTCCAGTGCCTCTTTCACCTTCGCCTCCACCTCCCATGTGACAGCTCCTATAATACAGGAGTCTGGCAAAATGTTAGTAGGAGCTAAGGGAGATGGGTCAGGTTCAAACAAGCGAGACAAAGCATCAGGTTTGACATTCTTAGAGCCAGGACGATATGACAGAGTAAAGTTAAATCTGGTAAAGAACAAAGCCCATCTCGCCTGTCGTGCATTCAGTCTCTTAGCTGATCGAAGGTACTCCAGGTTCTTGTGATCGGTCCACACCAGAAAAGGGTGCTCTGCCCCCTCCAGCCAGTGACGCCACTCCTCCAGTGCCACTTTAACAGCCAACAGCTCCCTGTCCCCCACGTCGTAATTCCTCTCTGGCCCCGACAGCTTGCGGGAAAGGAAAGCACAGGGATGAAACCGCCCATCCTCAGAGGAACGTTGAGAAAGGACGGCACCAACACCCACGTCGGATGCGTCCACCTCTACCACGAACTGGCGATGAGGATCCAGCAGAACGAGCACCGGAGCAGTGGAGAAACTCCTCTTCAGGCGAGCGAATGACTGTTCAGCCGACGGAGACCACTGGAAAGGTACCTTGACAGACGTGAGATCATGGAGAGGAGCAGCAACAGTGCTAAAGTTCCTGATAAATTTGCGGTAAAAGTTAGCAAAACCCAGAAACCGCTGTACTTGTTTACGATTGATAGGGGTAGGCCACTCAGCTACGGCCCTCACCTTGTCCAAGTCCATGCGGAACTCTCCTTCAGACACCACGAAACCTAGGAAGGAAACTGTGGTAACGTGGAATTCACACTTCTCAGCCTTAACATAAAGCTGATTATCCAACAACCGCTGTAGCACCTGCCGCACATGCTGGGTGTGTGTCTGCAAGTCTGGAGAGAAAATGAGGATATCATCCAAGTAGACGAACACAAAAACATTCAACATGTCTCTTAGAACGTCATTCACCAACGCCTGGAACACAGCAGGGGCGTTGGTGAGGCCAAAAGGCATTACCAAATACTCATAATGACCAGTAGGAGTATTGAATGCCGTCTTCCACTCATCACCACTTCTGATTCTGACTAAGTGGTAAGCGTTGCGGAGGTCGAGCTTGGTGAAAATCTTGGCCCCCTGCAGGAGTTCAAAGGCAGTAGCCATCAGAGGTAAAGGGTAGCGGTTCTTTACAGTAATGTCATTAAGTCCTCTGTAATCGATACAGGGTCGTAGGGAGTTGTCCTTCTTACCCACGAAGAAAAACCCAGCTCCAGCCGGAGAAGACGAAGGGCGGATGATACCAGCTTTAAGCTAAGCTTCCACGTACTCCTTCATGGAGCCCATTTCAGGAGATGACAGAGAAAACAATCTGCCCTTGGGAGGGGATGTACCAGGCAGCAGATCAATGGCGCAGTCATAAGGTCTGTGAGGGGGCAGTGAAGTGGCTTTAGTCTTATTGAATACCTCCCTTAAGTCCAAGTAGCATTCAGGAACGCCGGTGAGATCAGGAAAATCCGATGTCGGTTCCTCCTGACTGCCATTGACGGGAACGGTCTCACTACCACCCACCTCAATGCGCGTGACGAAACAAGACAGTTTGCAGTTTTCTCCCCATTCCACAATCTTGCCCGAAAGCCAGTCAATGTGAGGATTGTGAGATGTGAGCCACGGAAACCCGAGAACCACCGGGTGTTCATGAGAGTCAAACAGATGAAAAGTTAACGTCTCAGTGTGACCATCCAAGAAAGTCACGGTCACTGGAGGTGTGCAAACGAAGTTTCTTGGAGAGATTGGTGTCCATAAGGCTGGTGTCAGCGCCTGAATCCATTAACACCGCCTGCGTAAGCGTAACAGAACCATTAGTTAGGGTGACCTCAACCTTGGGACGAGAGGGACAACTAGGAATGTGTGTACGGCTCACCAGCGCCCTCCGGTTTACTGATGAGCCCCGTCTTTTACTGGACAGAATGCAATACGATGACCCAGCTGGGCGCAGTAGAGACAACGTCCCTCTCTCATGCGACGTTGTCGCTCCTCTGGACAAAGGCGAGCTCTACCCAACTGCATCGGCTCCTCAGCTGCCAGTGTCCCGGAATATGACTCAACAGGTCGGCGTAATTCTGGTGTGGAAGAAGAGGTGCCATGAAGAACTTTGGAGGTAGACATCCTCGGACGGAGAAGGTCTGACGAAGCAGTTTGAGACCGCTGAGCAGTTCTGGATGACCAATGCTCCCTCTGCCGGTCACTTGAAAAACAGCTTCCATGATGTTCCTCTCTCTCCCTTTCCAGCAGTCGTTTGTCTATCTTAATAGCCAATGCTATAAGCGAATCCAAATCCACTGGTAAATCCAAAGGTGCCAAGTGATCCTTCACCTGAGCCGATAATCCACACAGGAATGCATCAGAAAGAGCAAAAGCATTCCAGCCGCTCTCAGCAGCCAGAGGGTGAAACTCAATGGCGTAGTCCGAAACCCTTCTTCTTGCTTGTCGTAATCCCACCAAAGCACGAGCATGTATGAGTGCATGTCTATGTATATATAGTATGTACGTGAATGTATGAGTACATGTCTATGTCTATATAGTATGTACATGTCTATGTATATATAGTATGTACGTGTATGTATGAGTACATGTCTATGTATATATAGTATGTACGTGTATGAATGAGTACATGTCTATGTATATATAGTATGTATGAGTCCATGTCTATGTATATATAGTATGTATGAGTTCATGTCTATGTATATATAGTATGTATGAGTATGTATAAGTACATGTCTATGTATATATAGTATGTATGAGTACATGTCTATGTATATATAGTATGTATGTGTATGTATGAGTACATGTCTATGTATATATAGTATGTACGTGTATGAGTACATGTCTATGTATATATAGTATGTATGAACCAATTCTATGGATCCGACAGTTAATTTCCAGCCTGTATGTGAGCTCAGCTTGTTCAGTCTGTTGTTCACACAGGTGTCCCTTTGAAGGTTGAGTGCAATGTATGTGTATTGGGAAACCCAAAAGTTTAATATCTTGAAAGGTATTACAAGTATTGCTTAGATATTTCATAGGAATAATTGGCTCATCATGCTGAATGTTTGGATGTATAATATGTGTATGTAGTGTACATATTGAGGGAGAAAATGTAGTTTATACATTTTCCTTGGTTTCAATGTTTTGACTGGTTCAGCAGTTAATCATGTCTTGTTCTCCCATCAGATGCCTGTGGACTCACACTGGACCCAAACACAGCCTACAGTCTACTCTCTCTGTCTGAGGACAACAGAAAGGTGACGCGGGTTGGAGAGGAGCAGTCGTATCTTTATCACCCAGAGAGATTTGACTCCCATCCCCAGGTGTTGTGTAGAGAGGCTCTGACTGGCCGCTGTTACTGGGAGTTGGAGTGGGAAGGACCTGTTGTTATAGGAGTGACATACAGAGGAATCACAAGGAGAGGAGGGGGTGGTGACAGCTGGCTTGGAGGGAACAACAAGTCCTGGAGTCTTGAGTGTTATGATGGTCGTTACTATGCCTGGTACAACGGTAGTAGAACAGACATAGATCTCCCCCCCACTGGCTCTAACAGAGTAGGAGTGTATCTGGACCGGCCTGCTGGCACTCTGTCCTTCTACAGAGTGTCCCCAGATGTAGGAGGGTCCTCATACACACTGACACACATCCACACCTTCCAGTCCACCTTCACCCAGGAGGACCTCCTCCCTGGGTTTGGGTTACGGAGGTATGGTGCCTCAGTGTCTCTGTGTCAGTTGTAGAAAAAACATGAATGAAAAGTATGTTTATTTACGCGGATGAGCACACACAGACACAGTACACATACACACACAGTACACATTCAAATACACACACACACACACACACACTTTTACTCGAGTCTGAATATAAAATGGAGAGAGATTTCTTGTGGCTATATTTGCCTTCATTCATGTTATTTTGTAAAGATTGAATGTGTTATTGTGTGTTTTATTTGAAGGGATACATGGCTATTTTATACGTTGTTAATGTTTATTGGACAAGCATATACAATGTAATATTTGTCTGTTTACGTTAATCTTGCTCTGCTTATTACAACAATAAATCATTTGGTTTGAAGTAACTCAGTACTTGAGTAATCTTTTCACTAGATACTTTCTTCCTCTTCCTCAAGTCATTCTCTGATGACTACTTTTACTTCTACTTGAGTTATTATTACTTTAAATATTTACTTGTTATATATAAAAGTAGGCTGTTATAAATAGGAGGTTATTGACAGTGCTTATTATTCTATATAATTGTATTACCTACAATTGTTATCATTACCAATATAAACCCTTATCTTGTTCCATCTTAGTATCTCTTCTATGATCTTAAACGTAGTAAGCTATGCTCTTTAGTCAACGTTACTTGAATAATCACATAATGCAGAAAGAAAACCCTGGTTGTGGTTCAGAGCGATAATTTGTCCCTCAAACTTTAGGAATATAGACCTATAAAAATAGAATAATCTGTACGTTCTGTGTATGAGACGCATCGCCATGCATGAAGAGTATGGCTAGAGTTCTCAACAGCTTTATTCTTTAATATTTGTTGGTTCCTATAACTATATAAGCCTAATTAGAAAGGGTAATAAAGGTTTAATAGAAGAGTTCTCAACTGCTTTATTCTTTATGATTTGTTGCTTCCTATAACTATATAAGCCTAATTATAAAGGGTAAAAAAGGTTTAATAGAAGAGTTCTCAACAGCTTTATTCTTTATTATTCATTGGTTCCTATAACTATATAAGCCTAATTATAAAGGGTAATGAAGGTTTAATAGAAGAGTTTTCAACAGCTTTATTCTTTATTATTCGTTGGTTCCTATAACTATATAAGCCTAATTATAAAGGGTAATGAAGGTTTAATAGAAGAGTTTTCAACAGCTTTATTCTTTATTATTCATTGGTTCCTATAACTATATAAGCCTAATTATAAAAGGCAATGAAGGTTTAATAGAAGAATTCTCAACAGCTTTATTCTTTATTATTCGTTGGTTCCTATAACTATATAAGCCTAATTATAAAGGTTAATGAAGGTTTAGTAGAAGAGTTCTCAACAGCTTTATTCTTTATTATTCGATGGTTCCTATAACTATGTAAGCCTAATTAGACATAGACTTAGACTTAGAAAAACTTCAATGTCCCCAAAGAGGCAATTTGTGGTACAGCACAGAACACAGAGACACATCAGCATCAAAAGCACATCAGACAACCAACAGCAACAGGCCCAGATCATCCATAGCAGCGACCATAAACAACATTACAGTCCAGGCAGGCATTTAAAGTGCATGTCAACAACTGCACACCAACAATTACAACAAAAACCAGGACTGCAAGCAGTCCCACAAGGTATTCACAGCCCACGCACCGCCTATCCCAGCTCCGCCCTTCTCAAGCCAATCACGGGTGACGTCATCACTCCTAGACTCAGCTATGCCTCCATCTTTGTTCATCACACACACACACACACACACACACACACACACACACACACACACACACACACACACACACACACACACACACACACAAACACACTTACACACACACACACACACTCCCACATTTACACACGCACGCACGCACACACACTCACTCACACACACACACATAAAAACACACACACACTTGATAGAATAATGTTCAAACAGTTTTGATATACTTGATCTATGAACTTGTCTGAATAAAATCCCAAGAACTGGATTTGATTGTGTAAGAAATGGCCGAGTTATGGCAAGCTCAATTTATGCTTATTAGCAAACATTATCCTATCAAGTGTGTGCGTGTGTGTGTGTATGTGTGCTGAAGAACAAAGACGGAGGCATAGCTGTTATAGAGGAGGTGTCATAGGTTAGGGAATGAGACACAGAATGATTCCAATCCGACAAGACAGACTAATAAAACCAACAGTAGACAACAAGATTTGCAATCATCACATTTCCATATGCCTACGTTAGACCTCTGTCGTTTGCGACGCCAAAAGAGCAAAATAAGCTCTACATTATTATTTGAGTGCTTTTATTCTATACAGGTGTTTCATATCGTGCTGCGTTCGATACGCACGCACCTTCTCGAGTCGAGCTTCTCGCTGACAGCCAATCACGTTCTCGTTGTCATTAGTTCTTAATTGAATGGATCTGTGTCCCCGCAGTGAGTCACCCCACGCTTATTGTTTAGTGAGCTGCTTGATGTGGTTTGGTTGGGTTTGGCCGCTGGCTTCAGATCAGCCTGTGATTGTACATCAGTGCACCGCACACATTACACTCGGCCCGTCTCCTCACTCACAATCTGCATTACTGTTCTTTCCCCTCTAAGTGAGCCTGGATTTGACCTCTCAGTCATCCTGGATTTGACCTCTCAGTCATCCTGGATTTGACCTCCCAGTCACCCTGGATTTGGCTCATTGTAGTTGAAGTGCAGGATTGTAGCTTGTCTTTTGAGTGCAGTGTGTACACGTGTTTGTACTGGGCCTAACTGGGGATGACTAACCGACTGACTTTACCACTGCTGCACCCACAACCTCTGTGAACATGGGAAAGTGTGTGCTCTGGAAACTGGACAGAAACTGGAGGAACAGCTGCAACTAGGGTGAAAGAACGACGTTTGGGTGAAACTGGAACTGTTGAAAGCAAACAGTCGTAGGTTAAGAGGTAAGTAGACCAATTGGCGACTCTTTTCGCCAATTGCTTTTTTGTTTGACTAAACTGGCCTACAGGCCCTCCACTAGGTGAAATGACACCCTGTGCAACGCTGCAATGACAGTTCAACAGCACCTTCTCCAGATGCTCTGCCTCCCTCAGGAATCCACAAAGAACTTGAACTTGCCACGTGTCTGAAATATCCAGGATGGAAGTCTGTCAAACCGAAACAAGGTCACTTGTGCGAAGTTAAGGGCATCTCTAAAGACATCACAAAGAAGGACGTGTTCTGTTTTTGCTCCATCCATAACCACACTGGACCCTTTGTGTTTATTGGAAATCTGTCAGACTAACTAGCCTACTGACTGACTGGGGGCATGTTGAGGTTTGGTTTAATTGGTTGGTTTTTGGCTTGGTAGATGGTTGGCATGCTGGCATTTGAAGAGGTTAGATGTTGTACTTGATTTACACTTGCACACTCTCCCAATTTTAGTCTTTCCTTTTCACAACTTTCAATACACTTGCAAGCTGCTGCTGAAGTTTGACTGTGGCTTGATGTTACTCTGTGCAATGTTCATGCAATGTAGGTTTGTTCAACCGCATTCATCCTTTCACCACAGTGACTAAGTTAGAGAATTGGAGACGTACTTGTTGTCACTACACTGCGTCTTGCGTTACAACACAATTGTAAATGGGAGTTTAGCTTTGGTAAGTGTTAGTATTATAATGTAATCTTACTGATTGACTGTTGATATTATAATATAATCTAACTATGACTGACTGTATTGCTCCTACTGGGAATGAAGATGATGGTTGACGTCATGTATCTTACATATATTAACACTGTTAACCATCCAATAGGTATTATTATTGTTATATTATTTATTCATTATGATTTATAGTAATATTGTTACTATTCTTTTTAGACATAATCATATTAATCAGTATATGAACTTTGACAAATAATAGTAATTTTGTATTTTATATTCAGAATGTGGTGTATAAGAAAACTATGTGTGTCCTTATTCTGATTTAACTCAGGTTAAATCAGACATAACATAATAATCATAACATGATTATGACACATGTAGGAAATGGGGGAGGTAACAGCCTATTTACGTTTCTCACACACAGTGATCTTATTGCATCCATAATGGTAAACTACATGCAGAGACCTGTAAATATTAAATATTGATCAATCCTCTCCATAGTAGTCTGCGCTACAAGCCAATGTTTCCTTGCACTGCCGTACCTGAATATATGTTGCTTTTGTGTGTGATAGCCTACTTTTAGTTATCAAACAGAGAAAAAAGCTCAAAGTTGTACTTTTCCAAAACATGGATTTATCACTTACTCACTTATCATAATCCCTTCATCCAGAAGCTGCCATTCTCTACACTATTTTACACTTGGGTTAAAAGGGGAATTATTTGTGTTATTTTTATTCTGATTTAAATCAGATTATTATATAAGACGTAAACATAATAATCATAACATGATTATAATGATACATGTATTTCATATTAGATTCAAACTAATTTAAACTATACTATTATTACTATTGGGGGTGATTGTTTTACTATTTTACACTTGGATTAAAAAGGGAAACTCCATTCTAATTGAGTCCTCTAAATGCATAGGCTATTTAGGTGAAGTGACAGAGCATTGACTAGGTTGAGGGTTGAATTATTTCACTGTGCGATTCCTACTGGAAAATGCCGCATATTCGCGTCGTAACTGATGTAAAGTTGACGCAATTTTGTCAGTCCGAATTATTTCATCAGTTTTTCGTGCAATTTATTCGTTCCGTGCTTGATGTAAAATGACCTGATGAAACCTACAGTAGATGGATGTGTATGGGCCGATCGAATTGTCCCTTCTGGAGTTCACCATTTCAGACGTCACTTCCTTCTCCAAGCTCAGGACCGGAAAAGGTCCGACGGAGGGGGCGTGGCCGAGCCTAGAGCTCTTTATACAGACCCTTCTCTCATGTTCGGGAGACGGAAGTTCATTTAAACCAAAGCTAAGAAACGCCACGTGTCGGCCCTTCTCACGCTCCGGAGACAAAGAAGCCTTTTTAAAGGGAATATTCAGACGGAAACATTAGAAGGTGAGTCCAACATGTTGAGCCATAATCCTCGTTGAAGCCGTCCTGTCTGCAGGGCGCCATGTTGTACTGTAGCGTGCTGTACTCCTGCGCTCCGTATCAACACACGTGGCTATGGACTTACTCTGTTTCCAAACTACTCTTTTAGTCTTTAAAACCACTTTGCAATGCGGAATCGGTGATTTAAAAGAGATCACTGAGCTAACGTATGTGTCCTCATGAAAAAACGCACTGAGACTTTGTGGATGCGCAGCGAAACAAGCCTTTAAATCCACTTGTTGTGTCGCCTCGTCGGGTTATACCAACACATCCTTGGTGGGTGACGTGCTGTTTGGAGCGCAGCTCTGGATGTGTTGGTTGAATCCGACGTGGCGGGACAACACTGGAATTGTAACATTGGTTTCACTGCTATTAAAGTATCTTCATGAGGAGGACACAAGCGCAGCTATTAAAGTATCATGGGGTCTTCGTGAGTAGGACGCATGCGCAGCTATTAAAGTATCATGCAGTCTTCATGAGGAGGACGCATGCGCAGCTATTAAAGTATCATGCAGTCTTCATGAGGAGGACACAAGCGCAGCTATTAAAGTATCATGCAGTCTTCATGAGGAGGACGCATGCGCAGCTATTAAAGTATCAGTCTTCATGAGGAGGACGCATGCGTGAAGGCACCGGGCTCTTTTGTCCGCGTTGGTAGCGGTGTGAGAGTCCATAGCGACGTGTGTGTTCATACGGAGCAGGAGGCACATGTTGGGATTGATGTTGTACCGACCTGTTGGATGAAGGGCTCTGCTTGTAATAACAACGCATGTATGAATATAGATGCATTATACCTAGTTATAAACTGTTGTTTTACCATTAGAAAATGAATGTCTTTGTTTTTAACATAATCTTTTTTAAATAATCTCTTCTAGGAATGGCGTCCAACACTTCCTGGTCTGAAGAGGACTTTTCATGTTCCATCTGTCTGGATGTGTTCAACAGCCCAGTTTCCACTCCATGTGGACACAACTTCTGTAGAACCTGTATTACAACGTTCTGGGATGACCAAGTCCAGTACAAATGTCCTGTTTGCAACGAGCTTTACCTCACAAGTCCTGATTTACAGGTCAATACCTTCATATCAGGGATGGTTGATCGGTTTAGAAGTTCTGTACGAGTCAAAGAGCAGCCTTGCGTTGAACCAGGAGAAGTTCCCTGTGACGTCTGTACTGGGACCCAGCTGAAGGCTGTGAAGTCCTGCCTAGTGTGTTTTACCTCTTACTGCCAAACCCACCTGGAGCCACATCAGAGAGTCACAGCCCTGAAGAGACATCGGCTGGTCGACCCTATGGACCGTCTGGAAGACAGGATGTGTAAGAAACACGACCTAATTCTGGAGCTCTTCTGCCAGACTGAGCAGGTGTGTGTGTGTCTGTACTGCACAGAGACGGACCACAAGTCCCATCCTGCTGTACCTCTAAAGGAGGAATATGAGGTAAAGGCGGCCCAGCTGGAGAAGATGGAGTCTGAAGTTCATCAGATGATCCAGGATATACATAGAAAGATTCAGGAGATCAAAGACACAGTAGATCGCAGCACAGCAGAAGCAGACAGAGCGATAGCTGATGGTGTGCAGGTCTTCACTGCTCTGAAGCGCTCTATTGAAAAGTGGCAGGATGAGTTCAACCAAACAGTTAAAGAGAGACTGAAATCCACAGAGAAAGAAGCTGAAGACCTCATCAAAGAGCTGGAGCAGGAAATAAAAGATCTGACCTATAGAAGCTCAGAGGTGAAGCAGCTCTCACACACTGAAGACCACCTCCACTTCCTCCAGACCTTCAGATCCCTGAAGAATCCTCCACCCACCAGGGACTGGACAACGGTGGAGGTCCGTCCTCCGTCATACGTAGGGACCTTGAGGAGATCCCTGGATCAGCTGAAGGAGACACTGAACATAGAGATGAAGAAGCTTTGTGCTGCTGACCTGAAGAGGGTCCAGCAGTATGAAGTAGATGTGACTCTGGATCCTGAAACAGCTCATCCAAAGCTCATCCTGTCTGAGGATTGGAAACAAGTCCATGATGGAGGTTTCAGGAAGGAACTCCCAGACAACCCTAAGAGATTTACACAGCATCTATGTGTTCTCACAAGGCAGAGCTTCTCCTCAGGGAGATTTTACTTTGAGGTCCAGGTTAAAGACAAGACTGCATGGTGTTTAGGAGTGGCCAGAGAGTCCATCAACAGAAAAGGTGTCATCATGTTGACCCCTGAGAATGGTTACTGGACTCTTTACTTAGATAACGATGGGTTGGTATTTAATGATAACCCTGATGTCCGTCTCCCTCTTAGAGCTGAGCTCCAGAAGGTGGGGTTGTTTCTTGATTATGATGAGGGTCTGGTCTCCTTCTATGATGTGGAAGCCAGGGTTCATATCTACTCTGCTACTGGCTGCACCTTTAGTGAGCCTCTCTATCCATTCCTCTCCCCAGGTCTCTATAATTATAAAGGTAGAAACTCTGCCCCCCTGATCATCTCACCTGTCAATCAAACAGACCAGGATCTTTGTTTGATAATAAAATAATCAAACGACCAAAACCACTAATGTTGTTTCCTGCATGGGAATCTCTACTATGTTGATCTTAGAGAACTGCATTAATGTTGTACTGCTTTCATTTGACAAGAAGGAATTTCTTCGGAAAAGAACCCTGACTATTGTAAAATATAACCCATGATACATGATTCAATTACATATGCTATATTGATCAATATCTGATTACTGTTGAATGTTTTTTTATACATTTAACAATATGAAATTGTAAACATTTGCAGGTGCATGTTAAAAATCTCTAGTTTCTTAAACAAAACGAGTTTATTAGTTTATACTTCTGAAATATGAATGACAACAATCAAATGTTTTACACTTTTTTATTTCAATAAAAATGTACAAAAGGTAGAATGGGGTCATTTTTTTGGAATAGGTACATTCTCTACAATATGTATTCAGTAGAATAGTTACATTCTCAGTACAATATGTATTCAGTAGAATAGGTACATAATTTGCAATATGTATTCAGTAGAATAGGTACATTCTCTTTACTCTCTTTCGCTCTCTCCCCCTCCTTCCCTCATTCTCTTCCCCTCCTCTCACTCCCTCCCTTCCTCTCTCCTTCCCTCTCAGTGTCTCTTCTCTCTACCTATTTTCCCCTCCCTTTCCCTCTCTCCCTCTCTCTCTCCCACCTTCCCTCTTCCCCCCTCCCTCCCTCTCTCTCCCTCCCTCTCTCCTACAGTGAAGCTGACTGTCATCGATGTCTCTGCGTCAACAGCATTGGGCCTGTGCGTCACTCCGTCCACTGCCGCCACCTAGCGGCCGCCGGCTGCCACTTTTCCACGTGCTTCTGTTTACACACACTGCCAGCAATCACCAATCTACGCTCCCTATTTCTCCACCGCGCTTCCTAGCAGCCGGCGCCAGTTCGTTGTTACTCTCCACCCGGTAGTATCTTCGTTCCCGCAATCCTGACTCTCGTGATTCTCTCTCCTTCCCTCCCTCTCCCTCCCTCTCTCCTACAGTGAAGCTGACTGTCATCGATGTCTCTGTGTCTTCCAATCTAAACGTTCAGTTAAAGTTCATATCTCTCTCCATCTCTCTGTCCCCTCTCCTCTTGTTCCTGTTTTTTATACGTTTAATGATATCAAATTGCAAACGACTACAGGAAGTAGAAAATATTGACAATGTGAAGTGTTCGTTTTGATAACATAATAAAAAAGTTTGTAAGCCTTTTTGATTTCAATTCAAATTTACAAAAGTAGAATTTGATATATTCAGTGGAAAAGGAGCTGTAGGAGCCAATTCCCTTTGTTTTTATTTAGTTGTAATTTTTTGTATTGTGTGTGTGTGTGTGTGTGTGTGTGTGTGTGTGTGTGTGTGTGTGTGTGTGTGTGTGTGTGTGTGTGTGTGTGTGTGTGTGTGTGTGTGTGTGTGTGTGTGTGTGTGTGTGTGTGTGTGTGTGTGTTTGTCAAGTTTAATTGCTGTTTGTGCCGTGTGCTCCCCCTACAGGGCAAGTTGTCCTTAAAAGGAAAGGACCGGAAGCCAGAGAGGGGGTTCGGCTGGAAAAGCACACTGTCTTTATACCTTGCTAGTCTTGCTGTTTTTTTGTTTTCCCTTTGTATAACACTAATCCCTACTTTCGTTATTTGGATAAGTCAGTTAAAGATGCAATCGTTAATAAATGAAGATATTTTATTTAATTGTGCGTCTACTATTGCACATACCCAGCCATCCCAAGAGTGAGCGACACGAAAGGACAATGGACGTCGTAGTCACTACAGGAGCATGCTCTACAATATGTATTTAGTAGAATAGCTATATTCTCAATCTGTATTGTATTAAATAATCTCTCTCTCTCTCTCAATCTGTATTGTACTGAATAATCTCTCCCTCCCTCTCTCCTACAGTGAAGCTGACTGTCATCGATGTCTCTGTGTCAACAGCATTATCTCTGTGTCTTCCAATCTAAATGTTCAGTTAAAGTTCATATCTCTCTCCATCTCTCTGTCCCCTCTCCTCTTGTTCCTGTTTTTTTATACGTTTAATGATATCAAATTGCAAACGACTACAGGAAGTAGAAAATATTGACAATGTGAAGTGTTCATTTTGATAACGTAATAAAATGGTTGTAAATTTTTTTTGATTTCAATTCAACTTTACAAAAGTAGAATGGGACATATTCATTGGAAAAGGAGCATTCTCTACAATATGTATTTAGTAGAATATCTACATTCTCAATCTGTATTGTACTGAATAATCTCGGCCCTGGCCCCACTCAGCGCCATGGCAAGTGTTGTCAAGGGTTGAATATAAAATGTACACCGATAGACGTCAATACGCTTACTTCTGTCGAGGTATTCTCATTCCAACAGGTCCTCGTTAGTATAGTGGTCAGTATCCCCGCCTGTCACGCGGGAGACCGGGGTTCAATTCCCCGACGGGGAGTGTTTGACATTAACCCACAGTCACCAATACAAACAAAGTTGTGCTGGGTTAGGAGTAGTCGGTGTCTGTGAGCAAAAAGTGATGTTTGATTTAAATGACAAGTTTAACGAAATTTACGCAACGATCAACTCTTGGACAATTTACATGATAGTCAGGATGGCCGAGCGGTCTAAGGCGCTGCGTTCAGGTCGCAGTCTCCTCTGGAGGCGTGGGTTCAAATCCCACTTCTGACAAGTTTTAATGACAAGCGAAATAACATCTTCATATCAAATTACTCTAAAGTTTAGTTCGCCCTCATCAGCTAGATGTCAAGAAAGAGGAGACGTCACACAAAGCGTTTAAGTTGCCGTAAAACATTTGTAGACGTCAATGCGCTTACCAATGTCGAGGTATTCTCATTGCAACAGGTCCTCGTTAGTATAGTGGTCAGTATCCCCGCCTGTCATGCGGGAGACCGGGGTTCAATTCCCCGACGGGGATTGTTTGACAATAACCCACAGTCACCAATATAACCAAAGTTTAGTTATTTTAGGAGCAGTCGGTGTATGTGAGCAAGAAGGAGGAGTTTTTTTTTTTTTTTGTGATATATCAGGCCTATCTCCCCTTTCTCTCTGCCCCCATCCAGCCCCACTGTGTCATCTGTCAGGACCGGCTCTTCCCCTCTGGTTAGTGCAGCTGTAATAACCTCTACACTGGTGTTTTAGCGTGTAGCGGATAGATGTTTGCTGTCCCCTCTGCAGTGCTTCCACACGCCCCTCGCCAGAAAAGAAGAAAAGAAAGCAACATACTGTAATATATATTTTTGAGCGCGTACATACTGTATATATGTATGTATATATATATATATATATATATATATATATATATATATATATATATATATATATATATATATATATATATATATATATATATGTTATTGACTGTTCTTTTTTAACTGAACATTTTAGATGTCAGATGTTAGTCTTTTATATATAATATTGACAGTTCTTTTTTAACTGAACATTTTAGATGTCAGTCTTTTTTCTGCCATGCAACATTAGTGGTTTAACAAACAGTAGCTTAGTTTGGATTTCTTTTTGTCATTTAAATGAATAATATCAGTGTTTTATAGATAAAACACTTCTGTGAAGGTGGAGGCTGAAGCTAAATTGAGCCTACACTTCACAATACAAATAATAAATATACAAATAGCGTGGTAAAGAGTGGACAGGTGTGCTGTGAATAGTTCTATGGCTATGATAATGGAGTAATAGATAATAGCACAATAAACAGAACATTCCCATTAAAATGTGTGTGTGTAAATACGGCACAAGGATAATTATATTCACGCAAGAGATCTTAAATACATCCATTAAAGCAGAACAGTGCTTGTGCATTTTTTTTAATTTTGTTTGTCACTGGTCAGTCTTGAACCTGTGACCTTGTGATCCACTCCAAACCCCATACAAAACTGGCTAACGAAAGTTTATTTTTCTTATTTTTTAATTCATACTAATGAATAAAAAAAATTGAATTAGAGGAAAAACGAAGTTTAGTTTGCCATCATCAGCTAGATGTTCAGAAAGAGGTAACCTCACACAAAAGGTTTTATTTGCCGTTCAGAACTAATCAAAAGTGTGCCTTGCATTGGCCGGGAATCGAACCCGGGCCTCCCGCGTGGCAGGCGAGAATTCTACCACTGAACCACCAATGCTTAACCAATAAAGCATTTGACTCACAATTTGTCCACAAAGTATTTACATAGGCAAAGATCGCAGCACAGAATGATTCCAACAGTAGACAACAATACTTGCAATCATCACATTTCCGTATGTCTACATTATACTGATGTCATTTATGACCCCCCAAAAATAAAAAGAAGCGATACATTATTATTTGAGCGCTTTTATTCTATAAATGTGCTTCATATGCTGCGCTCCATACGGAGGCCCTTTCTCGTGTGGAGCTTCTCGCTGACAGCCAATCACCTCCTCGTTGTCATTAGTTCTTAATTGAATTTAGCTGAGTCGCCCCCGACGTGCACATAGCTCCCAGGTGATGTCGGCCATTCCTTTTTTTGCGTTTGACTGCGGTAACCGATGGCTTAGGCCTGTACCTTTTATTAGTTAGACGTTGCGCCCGCTGTTGCGTATTGTTTTGTGCGCTTTTGAATGAACAATCCGGACAACGTGGCCACCAACGGGGGTGGGGTGGTGGGGGGCCGACGTTTATTGTTTAATGAGCTGCTTGATTGTTTGTTTGGTTGTTTGGCCGCTGGCTTCAGATCAGCCTGTGATTGTACATCAGTGCACCGCACACATTACACTCTGCTCGTCTCCTCACTCACAATCTACATCACTGTTCTTTCCCCTCAAAGTTACCCCTGACATGACCGCTCATAGTCACTTTGGTTTTGCTCATTTATAGTTAAAATTATGAGTTGTAGCTTGTGTTGTGAGTGCAGTGTGTACACGTGTTTGTATTGGGCCTAACTGGGGAGGACTAACCGACTGACTTTACCGGCGCTGCACCGACAACCTCCGTGTGAACACTGGGAAGTGTGTGTGTGTGCGCTCTGGAAACTGGACGCAAAATGGAGGAACAGCTGCAACAATTGCGCAACAACGACGTTTTGGGTCAAACTGGAACTGTTGAAAGCAAACAGTCGTAGATGAAGAGGTAAGTAGACTAATTGGCGAATACAACTATTTTCGCCAATTGCTTTCTTTTTTTCTTTAACAGCACCACTGGACTACAGGACCTCCACTAGGTTGAAATGACAATCCTGTGCAATCCATGCTGCGTTAGACAATTGAACGGCACAGCGCTTTCTCCAGATGCTCTACCTCCCTCAGGAATCCACAGAGAACTTTTTTGCTCCATCCATAACCCCACTGGACCCTCTGTGTTTTTTGGAAATCCATCAGACTAACTAGACTACTGACTGGGGGCATGTTGAGGTTTGGTTTCATTGGTTGGTTTTGGCTTGGTAGAAGGTTGGTTTTGGCTTGGTAGATGGTTGGCATGCTGGAATTAGAAATGGTTAGATGCTGTACTTGCTTTGCACTTGCAAACTCTCCCGATCTTTCCCTTTCAAAATTCTCAATACACTTGCAAGCTGCTGTTGACTGCAGAAGTTTGACTGCGTCATGATGTTGAAATCGGTGCAATGTGGTTTTCTGTCTGTGCAATGTGGTTTTCTGTCTGTGCCATACGGTTTGTTATTTTCTACAATGCACATTCATTCTGTGCCATACGGTTTGTTATTTTCTGCAATGCACATTCATTCTGTGCCATACGGTTTGTTTTCTGCAATGCGCATTCATTCTGTGCCATACGGTTTGTTATTTTCTACAATGCATTCATTCTGTGCCATACGGTTTGTTGTTTTCTACGATGGTTTCATTCCGTGCTCTCTAACGCGACTCTAAGGTCCTGCGGTTGCTTATTTGTGTATTGTGCTCTTTCGACTGAACAATCCGGACAACGTGGCCACCAACGGGAGCTTCAAGGACAATCCTCACAGTGAGTCACCCAACGTTTATTATTTCATGAGCTGGTTGAAGTTTGGCTGCTGGTTCGCTTTTACAACTTTCAAAACATTTACAAACTGCTGCTGCTTGACGTTGAATTCTGTGCAATGTGGTTTTCATTCTTTGCCATATGGTTTGTTATTTTCTGCAATGCACATTCATTCTGTGCCATAAGATTTTCTATAATGCTCATTCATTCTGTGCCATACGGTTTGTTATTTTCTGCAATGCACATTCATTCTGTGCCATACGGTTTATTTTCTGCAATGCATTCATTCTGTGCCATACGGTTTGTTATTTTCTGCAATGCACTCATTCTGTGCCATACGGTTTGTTATTTTCTACAATGCACATTCATTCTGTGCCATACAGTTTATTTTCTACAATGCACTTTCTGTGCCATACGGTTTGTTATTTTCTACAATGCACATTCATTCTGTGCCATACGGTTTGTTATTTTCTACAATGCATTCATTCTGTGCCATACGGTTTGTTATTTTCTGCAATGCATTCATTATGTGCCATACGGTTTGTTATTTTCTGCAATGCACATTCATTCTGTGCCATACGGTTTGTTATTTTCTGCAATGCACATTCATTCTGTGCCATACGGTTTGTTATTTTCTGCAATGCACATTCATTCTGTGCCATACGGTTTGTTATTTTCTGCAATGCACATTCATTCTGTGCCATACGGTTTGTTATTTTCTGCAATGCACATTCATTCTGTGCCATACGGTTTGTTATTTTCTGCAATGCATTCATTCTGTGCCATACGGTTTGTTGTTTTCTACGATGGTTTCATTCCGTGCTCTCTAACGCGACTCTAAGGTCCTGCGGTTGCTTATGTGTGTGTTGTGCTCTTCCGACGGAACAATCCGGACAACGTGGCCACCAACGGGAGCTTCAAGGACGATCCTCACAGTGAGTCACCCAACGTTTATTATTTCATGAGCTGGTTGAAGTTTGGCTGCTGGTTCGCTTTTACAACTTTCCATACACTTACAAACTGCTGCTGCTTGACGTTGAATTCTGTGCAATGTGGTTTCATTCTGTGCCATACGGTTTGTTATTTTCTACGATGGTTTCATTCTGTGCCATACGGTTTATTTTCTACGATGGTTTCATTCTGTGCCGTACGGTTTGTTATTTTCTACGATGGTTTCATTCTGTGCCGTATGGTTTGTTATTTTCTACGATGCATTCACTCTGTGCCATCCGGTTTGTTGTTTTCTACGGTGGTTTCATTCCGTGCTCTCTAACGCGACTCTAAGGTCCTGCGGTTGCTTATGTGTGTGTTGTGCTCTTTCGACTGAACAATCCGGACAACGTGGCCACCAACGGGAGCTTCAAGGACCATCCTCACAGTGAGTCACCCAACGTTTATTATTTCATGAGCTGGTTGAAGTTTGGCTGCTGGTTCGCTTTTACAACTTTCAACACATTTACAAGATGCTGATGCTTGACGTTGAATTCTGTGCAATGTGGTTTCATTCTGTGCCATACGGTTTGTTATTTTCTGCAATGCATTCATTCTGTGCCATACGGTTTGTTGTTTTCTACGGTGGTTTCATTCCGTGCTCTCTAACGCGACTCTAAGGTCCTGCGGTTGCTTATGTGTGTGTTGTGCTCTTTCGACTGAACAATCCGGACAACGTGGCCACCAACGGGAGCTTCAAGGACCATCCTCACAGTGAGTCACCCAACGTTTATTATTTCATGAGCTGGTTGAAGTTTGGCTGCTGGTTCGCTTTTACAACTTTCAACACATTTACAAGATGCTGATGCTTGACGTTGAATTCTGTGCAATGTGGTTTCATTCTGTGCCATACGGTTTGTTATTTTCTGCAATGCATTCATTCTGTGCCATACGGTTTGTTATTTTCTGCAATGCACATTCATTCTGTGCCATACGGTTTATTTTCTGCAATGCATTCATTCTGTGCCATACGGTTTGTTATTTTCTGCAATGCACTCATTCTGTGCCATACGGTTTGTTATTTTCTACAATGCACATTCATTCTGTGCCATACAGTTTATTTTCTACAATGCACTTTCTGTGCCATACGGTTTGTTATTTTCTACAATGCACATTCATTCTGTGCCATACGGTTTGTTATTTTCTACAATGCATTCATTCTGTGCCATACGGTTTGTTATTTTCTGCAATGCATTCATTATGTGCCATACGGTTTGTTATTTTCTGCAATGCACATTCATTCTGTGCCATACGGTTTGTTATTTTCTGCAATGCACATTCATTCTGTGCCATACGGTTTGTTATTTTCTGCAATGCACATTCATTCTGTGCCATACGGTTTGTTATTTTCTGCAATGCACATTCATTCTGTGCCATACGGTTTGTTATTTTCTGCAATGCACATTCATTCTGTGCCATACGGTTTGTTATTTTCTGCAATGCATTCATTCTGTGCCATACGGTTTGTTGTTTTCTACGATGGTTTCATTCCGTGCTCTCTAACGCGACTCTAAGGTCCTGCGGTTGCTTATGTGTGTGTTGTGCTCTTCCGACGGAACAATCCGGACAACGTGGCCACCAACGGGAGCTTCAAGGACGATCCTCACAGTGAGTCACCCAACGTTTATTATTTCATGAGCTGGTTGAAGTTTGGCTGCTGGTTCGCTTTTACAACTTTCCATACACTTACAAACTGCTGCTGCTTGACGTTGAATTCTGTGCAATGTGGTTTCATTCTGTGCCATACGGTTTGTTATTTTCTACGATGGTTTCATTCTGTGCCATACGGTTTATTTTCTACGATGGTTTCATTCTGTGCCGTACGGTTTGTTATTTTCTACGATGGTTTCATTCTGTGCCGTATGGTTTGTTATTTTCTACGATGCATTCACTCTGTGCCATCCGGTTTGTTGTTTTCTACGGTGGTTTCATTCCGTGCTCTCTAACGCGACTCTAAGGTCCTGCGGTTGCTTATGTGTGTGTTGTGCTCTTTCGACTGAACAATCCGGACAACGTGGCCACCAACGGGAGCTTCAAGGACCATCCTCACAGTGAGTCACCCAACGTTTATTATTTCATGAGCTGGTTGAAGTTTGGCTGCTGGTTCGCTTTTACAACTTTCAACACATTTACAAGATGCTGATGCTTGACGTTGAATTCTGTGCAATGTGGTTTCATTCTGTGCCATACGGTTTGTTATTTTCTGCAATGCATTCATTCTGTGCCATACGGTTTGTTATTTTCTGCAATGCACATTCATTCTGTGCCATACGGTTTGTTATTTTCTGCACTGCACATTCATTCTGTGCCATACGGTTTGTTATTTTCTGCAATGCATTCATTCTGTGCCATAGGTTTGTTATTTTTTTACAATACACATTCATTCTGTGCCATACGGTTTGTTATTTTCTACAATGCACATTCATTCTGTGCCATATGGTTTGTTATTTTCTGCAATGCACATTCATACGGTTTATTATTTTCTACAATGCACATTCATTCTGTGCCATACGGTTTGTTATTTTCTACAATACACATTCATTCTGTGCCATACGGTTTGTTATTTTCTACAGTGCACATTCATTCTGTGCCATACGGTTTGTTATTTTCTACAATGCATTCATTCTGTGCCATACGGTTTGTTATTTTCTGCAATGCACTTTGATTCTGTGCCATACGGTTTTTATTTACATATTTGTTATGTAGTGCATTCTGGTTTCGCAGCTGGAGGTCCTGGCGGTGGCGGTCAGCTGGAGGTCCTGGCGGTCAGCTGGAGGTCCTGGCGGTGGCGGTCAGCTGGAGGTCCTGGCGGTCAGCTGGAGGTCCTGGCGGTCAGCTGGAGGTCAGTGCGGTCAGCTGGAGGTCATTGCGGTTGCAGCTTGTGTTAAGACCTAGCAGCTACTCATCCAGGTAAGGTGAACTCTTCAACCGATGTAAAGGTTCATCGAGTAAATCTGATCAACTAGGTATGTGTTTAGGAGCTCTAGTATTTTGTAACTTGATCATTTCTATCACTTGAAACTTAGTAGTGGGTTCTTCTAGAGTAAGCAGAGACAGAGTATAACCAGGGTCATAATTGTGCAAGCGGTCAAACCACCAAGCGGCTCGATGACTGACTGGTTCTTTAAACTCAGGACCGCGGCCCGGAGCAGAGGATGGACCAAAGGCCTGCAGTACAGCGCCCTAAAGACCCCGTGTGGACCCAGGTAAGATGCTTGACTTGCAATCTTATGTGATTTTTACTTTGAATATTCAACATGGTAAGTTTTGCTTAGACTCGGGTGAGAGCTTCGATAAATGGACCAAATGGCAAGGTAAGCGTGGTGCTGTGTTTAGGAATCTTTAAATGCCCAGTCACATTTGGTGAGCAAAATGTCTTCTAAATCAGCCAGCACAATGTGAAACTTACTTTTTTTCTTTTTACTTCACAGTATGATGACCTCAACAGTTGATCTACTCCAGTGTCCTATTCCCCATCCACCCTGAGGATCCCTGGCTACACCTACAGCCAACATAACCACGCAGAGCTCATCGACTGCCTACTACACACCATACTGATGTCACTTTACTGTTCACTTTTGAAACAAACCATTATGTCACACCAGCTTTTGGTGAAAGTATGTGTAGCTCAATCTTTAGATTTGTTGATTTTTCTGTACACTATATGTTATCCCAGCTATTATATTTCCAACACCCTTAGCTGGGAGCCCTCTTAAGGGAGCGACTAAAGGGACAAGGCTGGAAGCAAACCTGGGCCCTGATCTTAACCTTCTTTCTAACCCTAAGGCCTCAATTTAACCACAAATAAAATAGGATGATCTAACCTAATACCTAAACTTAGCCATCTAACCTAAACTTCAAAAAGGCCAAAACTTAACCTAGTACCTAAACTCGCTTACCTAAACTTAACCTTCAAACCTAAACATCTCTAAAATGCGTAAACTCTCACCTAATACCTAAACGTATCAATCTTTAATACAATAACTAATGCCTAAACCAAACAGGGCCTAAACATAACATATACCCAAACACCCCTAAAATGACCTATTTCAAACTTTATACTAAGTCAACCATCCTTAATCCTAAACTAGACTCATTTAGCGCTAAACCAGACTTGTCCCTTGGTTGCTCCACTTTTATTTTTTAAAGGTTTCTCTTTTCCCCATAGGGGTTTTTGAGTTTTAATCCTTGAGGGCTTGAAATGCATGTTTGAACACTTGTTGTTTCATAAATAAACATGTTTTAATTTTTACCCATTTTGTGTGTTTTTCTTTATATGTGGAATTGGGACAACTGAGCTGTTTCAGGGACCGTTTTTGGTTCTGATATTCGGATGGCTGCCATCACCTCAAACCAAATAGTTCAATTAGTTTATTCTTTTGAATTGTGTTTGACAACACATTACAATGTTTGTACACTTTTCAGATTTGAATAAAGATTTACCAAAAGTAGACTGGGGACATTTTCTGTGGAATGTGTACAATCTCAGTACAAAATGTATTCAGTAGAATAGGTACATTCTCAGTGGGATAAAAAAAAAAACGTTTTTTCCTAAAAACCCTATTTTACAAAATATGGAATTCAAGGAAGGATTAAAATCACTGATTGCACAATTTTGTAGCTGAGCCAGTCAATGACTTAATGTCCACCATACAACAACCCAACATGTGTTACACCTTACACAAAGGTCACGGTGACTACATGCAAAGATTCACCCCATGTGTGTGAGTACCGTGACTTTGTCTTGACAGCTCTCCTCTCCTCTCCATCCTCTCATCTTAGTTTCTCCTCTCTCCTTCCTCTCCCTTCTCTTCCTCCTCTCTCCAATCTCTGCTCTCCTTTCTAGCTCATCTAGGATTGTGTTAATTATTGTCGTGCCTACACATTACGTGTGTTGACATTACATAGGTACTATTTAGATTATTTTAGTCTAATATTTGAACTACTTTAAGTGAAATGTAGGTAGTTCAGAATAGACCCTTTTGACACATGTTTGCTGTAGGCTACTACCTGTGCCCTGGCACTTACAAGTAGCAGTCCCATAATCAGTGTTGTAGCGATACCCAGTGGTGGGAGCTGGGAATCACCACAGACTCCCTTCATGAATACAAAATAGTTGATTTAAACAAATAAGCTGTATTCCTCACACATTATGCCACACAAACCATTTGTAAAATATATAGAAGGAGCAACTTAAAAGTCCAGCCAAATGCTGTTTTCCTTTAGGTACTGCTCACAAATCAAAATAACTTAATTCAAACATATACAGCCATCACAACACCCAATGGTGTCCTTTACGCTGGGGACATGTCCCCACCACTCTTTTAAATGGTGGATTTTGTCCCCATCATCATTTGTTGAATACATTCAAAACAATAGATTAATGTTCTAAACTTTATTCTTTCAGTTGTTTCTATTTTGTCATATTTTAGGTCAGCGATATTGGATATTGTATCTCTGGGCTGATGTGCAATGCCTACTTTCACCGTCAGGGGGTGCACCAGTCCTTTAAATGGTAGAAATTCACTCCGTCGACTGGTTCATTACACAAACTTTAGCCTATAACATATTTACATAGTATATATTAAGCTCTATCTTAGAGTACATCTAATTGGACTATTTAATATCATGAGACATGATTTTTGATATTTTGTTGCATTTTATGGCATGATTAAGGTATAAACTACAGTCACGTGCCACTTATGAATTAATGATGTCCTTAATTATCTCACGTGGGCTACTTAGAGCAGGTGCCGTTTAAAAACGTGCATCACGTCGTCGTTCGCAGATAGAACGCCGTCCATATTCGCGGTGATGTAGACTTTACGGTAAAAGGGGGGGGGGGGGGGGCGCACGGCGCATGAGTCAGACACGCCCATCTCTCCGTCTCTCACGTCAGGGGTCCCCGACACTACCGAAGCAAACCACACTGCTCCCCATGTCGCTTCAGTTGTTCCCACCACCACATCGAGGGAGAAGGAGCAAGGTGTCTTTATTATCTTTCTGTATTCGTTTTTTTTTTTTTTTTAATGGGGGGGGCGACGCTGGTCGACCGTTGGAGCTTTAAGAAAAACACGAGCCAAGACAGAACGGGAAACAGACCAAAAACCAAACCTGTGTGGACCTAGGATTAAAGATTACACGCAGGAGAAGTAGTGTGTGTGTGTGTGTGTGTGTGTGTGTGTGTGTGTGTGTGTGTGTGTGTGTGTGTGTGTGTGTGTGTGTGTGTGTGTGTGTGTGTGTGTGTGTGTGTGTGTGTGTGTGTGTGTGTGTGTGTGTGTGTGTGTGTGTGTGGGAGGGGACGACGACGACGAACAAGTTCAGAAGACGGATTATTGGTCCGCACCTCCGAGGAGAGACGAGGTACCGCCGTTGATCGTGGTGACGTTTTGTCCAGCGCACAGAACCAAATCATTTGATCGCTGCTGGTGGGGAAAATGAAAAACAAGTTAGCGTGCGTCATTTTATTACTTCTCGTCGTTCAAGCAACTCGGTGAGGATTTGACGTTTTCAAGCGTTTCCGTGTGGTTCAAAGTTCTCAGTTGTCGCTCACGTTGGACAGTGGACGTCTTTTTGCGTTTGTTTTTGGAACAGCTTGCGAACGATACGAATACATGGCTGATATGGTTATCATGCGCGCAAAACACGCACACACACACGCACACACACACACACACACACACTTAGATCGTCAAATTCTGTATGATTTAATTCCTTAAATGATGGCTAGATAAATTCGTGTCCTGCCATGCCAAGGTTTTATACATGGTTATCACGGTGAAAGTCGAGATAGCACAGCCACTGCAGGTCTATACGCGACATGAATCAATCAATGGTCTCATAAAAGCAAAAACAACTCTGGAGACAATCTCACAGACAAGTTAGTTCTTGAGTGTTCTTCATTCACGTCTTCCTCCGTCTCCGTCAGCTCCGACCAACTGGAATACAGCGAGGACTACCAGGACCACCACGACGTCCCTGTCAGTCGGATCGTGGCCCCCAGGAACCACCAGGCGGACGCCACTCACATACTGAACAATTTACTCAAGGAGTACGACAAGACGCTTCGACCCGACATTGGCGGTGAGTTGAAAGCTGTCGATCGATAGCTGCTGCCTTGTTTTTTTTGGGGGGGGGGGGGGGGGGGGGGTTTGTTGCTCTTTTGGGTTTACCAACGACACGGAAACAGGGGAGTCTAAACATTCAGGTAGAGCTGTAGGTTGATGGACGTGGATTGTCATTGGTCGATTTGAGCAGAGCTTTATCCATCTTTCCACTACTTGCTGTTCTGGTGAGAGGGTTAGGGTTATGAGTGCTCGTTCTCACGCACAGCCCCCCCCCCCCCCCCCCCCCCCCCCCCCCCATGTAATGTGTAAACCTTGGCTTGGTGGTTGTGTGTGTGTGTGTGTGTGTGGTCCCGTGACATGTGGTTGTTGTGTGGGGATAGCCACAGTAGTAGTAAAAATGCTCTCACCTACAACCATACAAGTAACCGAAATAAGATGTTGTGTTAGCCAAATTATAACTCCAATATGAACGGAAGCCAACGGTTTTATTTTTTGTCCAAAGATCCCAATTAGACGATTGACCAGATATGGGCTACTTAGGTAGGACAAACCAAACAACTGGGTCCCCTGAGGCCCCTAACAGTCCTGGTTCATTCTGGGGCTGCGGGGCTGCAGGTGTGTCACATCAGCAGGTGACCAGGTAACCCTATCAGCCAATCAGAGGCGATGCCTGCAGCAATGGGCGTTTTAACCTAGAGAGGGAGTCATCGAATGCAAAGAAGGCTACAGATGGTGTTATGCACCTGTATCCAAAAAAGGCCCCCAGGGTCCTTCCGAGGGTTAGCTGGCTTTGTTGCTACTTGCTGTCCCCTTCCTGTTGAGCTCTGGCTCTCACGTTAACGCCATCTCTTGTGTTACAAATCATAATATGTGACTGCGGAGTGTGTGTGGATGATGGCTGGTTGAAGCAGCCTCACCTGGCCCGGGTCAGACTGACTGGACTCTGGGGGCTGGGTGAGGCTGCACACCTGTTGTGCTTTGAGTCATCAGTGTGTAAACAGGTTAAAGCAGCCATCGCCACACACACACAGACACACACACACACACACACACACACACACACACACACACACACACACACACACACACACACTCTCAGGAGATCTCTGACATGGCAGCATGCAACACCTGCTCGATGTATCATTTTACTCCTGACTCTGCAATAAACCGGTTTCAACATCTGCAACCTGTAGACACAGATTGTAGCATGTAGCAGTAGCAGTAGCACATAGCATGTGGCATTGTAGCATGTGGCGGTTGACACTTTTCCTCCAAAGCCTCGTTACCATGACGGCCTCGGTTTCTTGCCGTTCGATTGGAAGAACCCTTGTTCTGTGAGGACAGCTTTGGTGTGTGTGTGTGTGTGTGTGTGAGTGTGTGAGTGTGTGTGTGTGTGTGTGTGTGTGTGTGTGTGTGTGTGTGTGTGCGTGCGTGTGTGTGTACGTTGCATGAACAGATGCCTTGTTCCACTTAGCGGCAGTAGCACTGCCGCTGGTGATGGTTCACAAGTTCACCATATCATCATGACATCATTTGTTTTACAAGCGCGCTCACGAAGTGATGCCTGTATGGACATGCCTATTTGTGCATGTGCAGGAGACATTGGACATTTTGCTGATTTTATTTCAACACGGTTACCCGGGTAGTTGACTCATCTTCACTAGTTTAGTCTACTAGCCCTTAATTAATTAATGAGAGAGAGAGAGAGAGAGAGAGAGAGAGAGAGAGAGAGAGAGAGAGAGAGAGAGAGAGAGAGAGAGAGAGAGAGAGAGAGAGAGAGAGAGAGAGATGAAAAGGGTGTGGGACCCCGGGGACAAGTGGATTCTTGTTTGGGATTGGTCAGGCTTATGATTATCGCCATTGTTCAATTAGGTGTGAGGTCACTCCTAACTGTAGATATCCTGCCTCAATAACATCACATGGCTTCTAAGATCTCCGCCCCCCTGACCATCACCACAGGAGCCCCCCAGGGCTGTGCTCTAAGCCCCCCTCCTCTACTCCCTGTACACCCATGACTGCGTGGCCACACACAGCTCCAACACGGTGATCAAGTTTGCAGATGACACGACAGCCTGATCACCGACGGCGATGAGGCGGCCTATAGGAATGAAGTCTCAAGGCCCGGACCAGCAGACTACGGGACAGCTTCTTCCGCCTGCTGCCTGTCTGTCTGTCTGCCTGCCTGTCTGTCTGCCCGTCTGTCTGTCTGTCTGGCTGCTTGTCTGCCTGCTGCCTGTCTGTCTGGCTGCTTGTCTGCCTACTGCCTGTCTGTCTCTCTGCCTGTTTGCCTGCTGTCTGTCTGCCCGTCTGTCTGTCTGTCTGCCCGTCTGTCTGTCTGTCTGGCTGCCTGTCTGCCTGCTGCCTGTCTGCCTGTCTGTCTGCCCGTCTGTCTGTCTGTCTGGCTGCTTGTCTGCCTACTGCCTGTCTGTCTCTCTGCCTGTTTGCCTGCTGCCTGTCTGCCTGTCTGTCTCTCTGCCTGTTTGCCTGCTGCCTGTCTGCCTGTCTGTCTGCCTGCTGCCTGTCTGTCTGCCTGCTGCCTGTCTGTCTGTCTGGCTGCTTGTCTGCCTGCTGCCTGTCTGTCTGGCTGCCTGTCTGCCTGCTGCCTGTCTGCCTGTCTGTCTGCCCGTCTGTCTGTCTGTCTGTCTGGCTGCTTGTCTGCCTGCTGCCTGTCTGTCTCTCTGCCTGTTTGCCTGCTGCCTGTCTGCCTGTCTGTCTGCCTGCTGCCTGTCCCTAATCCATTGCACTATTGCTCTTCTTCTTCTTCTTATAATTATTACTGTTGCTATTCTATTTTTATAAAATTTTCTATTTGTTTAAATTATATTGTGTTTTATAGATATTATAACTTCTTTCTGCTGCTAGGCCGAGGAGCCAGAACAAAGTAATTGTACTGCTGTCTACTTGTATATGACACGTGACGATAAAGAATATTGAATATTGAATCACAATCACAAAGTATGGAACATATCCAGTGGGTTCAGAGGTCAAATCAAAGTGCAGAGCGTCTGAATGACCAAGAGGGGAGCTATAATGGTTCTGTTGGACCGGTCCTGTTCGGAACAAGAGGAGTACCATACGCTGTTGCGTGGATTCTTGGTAAAGAAAATAAACCCTTCAGATTCTTTTAATTGTTTTTTAACTCTCTTACATTGCTTATATAATATGTGTGTGTGTGTGTATGTGTATGTGTATGTGTGTGTGTGTGTCTGCCTTTCTGAATACCTTCCTGTAAAGGGTGTTACAAGAGGAAGAAAAACGATGACTCATTGAAGAGAACTGAAGAAAGAAAAGAACCCTAATTATAGAAACATAACCCATTACAAAACACACACACACACACACACTCCGCCCCCCCCCCCCCCCCCCCCCCCCCATAGCTCTGCTGCTCGTGTGTGCACTGTGCGCGTGCACGCCGGGGCGCGTTCCTGCAGCGAGCGTAGCGCCAATAAACACACCTTTTCTCTTTCTTTTTTTTGTTGAATATTCGGATCGGGGCTGGGTAAATAGTATTCGGGGGAAGTGCCGGACATTTCATGTAGGCTACGCCGTCTAGGCTTCGCCTTGTGGCCTTGTCCCGTGCTCTCACTCGTGTGCACTGAGAACGTCTCCAACTGCTGAAAGCATAGCGTGGAGGAAGAGCGCTGCCCTGCGCCACACTACATCCACGGTGCCGTGGGAAATGTGGGCGGGGCCTACGCTGATTGGCACATTGTTTACATGTTCAGTGCATGCGAGTGTGCGCAAATAAGACGAAGCCTAGACGGCTGCACCTACAATCATATGACTAGTTATAATAACTTATTGTTAATTAGATGTCATTCTCCACCTGTCCACCAGATGTCCTTAGACTTGTCCCCTCACCTCACAGATCCCACCGCTCCCATGTGCGATCACTTTATCCCCCTCACCTGAGTATCCTTGTCAATCTTCCCACCTGCACCTCATTCCCTGATCATTCTCTCCCCATCTATACAAGTTCACTTCCTTTGCCATGTCGGTTTGTTATGTTTGTCATGTCCCTTTGTCATTGTGGTCTCTCCGTTGTTAGGCTTTTCCAAGGCAGTTTGTGGAACTGAGATTTTTGAGTTTTCTTTATTCAGCCTTTTGTGTTTCATTTCCCGAGTTCTAGTTTGCATTTGGATCCTAACCATTTTTGTTCCTGCTGCCCCGCCAGCGCAGGTCACGACAGTATTTGAATATGTAAACTACTAGAGAATTACAGAAATTTGTGTACATGGAAAAATGCCCTAGCCTACTACGCCAGCTGCATGTCTATTGTTTTTAGCCACACATGCACTTTGCCTCCACATAAACTGGGTTTCCCCTTGGGATAAGAATTGCCCAAAACACAAATGTTTATCAGATTGAACTGGTCTAACCGGTCTAAGTCTAATCATTTCTTCTTTATTATATATTACAGGTTTTAGTTTGCAATGCTGGTGAGAATACACACTATGTCTTGAGATATATTGTTGTTGGAGAGTAGAGGAGAGAAGGAGAGAGATGCGAGAGGAGAGAAGGAGATCAGAGTAGAGGAGTCAGATTACATGAGAAGAGATAGATTAGAGGAGAGAATAGGAGGGAGACTGGGAGAGGAGAAGGAGATGACGGTAGAGGAGGAGAGAGTTTAGAGAAGAGGAGGGAGATTATGGGAGAGGAGAAGGAGATGAGAGTGAGAGGAGAGGGAGATTAGAGAAGAAGGAGATGAGGGGAGAGAGGAACTGAAGAGGGGAGGGCGACAAGGGGTGAGATATTGGGCACAATTCAATGCATGGGAATACATGTGATTTCCTTCTCGTAATACAAAGCCAATAAATGTTTCTTTATTTGACTATAGGATATCAACGGCTAGTTTATCGTCATACTATGCATTTTGAGATATCCTGGTTGAATTCATTAAAAAGTTGTAAAACAGTGAATAGTAATGAGTTTGGGGCAGACATTGGAATGAGCCCAATGTTGAACCCTCAATGTTGTACACTGTGCAACATGGGGATCGTTTCCGATGCTAGTTGCTCAAATCAAAATGACAACACTCTGTAAAAGGCTAATGTAAAGCATGTCACCAGCAACTTCAAATGAATAAAATTGTGACGTGAATGTTTGCATAAGCACCAACAAACACACTACCATACCCACATATGAAAAGACACACACAGCTTGTGGAAAATCCCTGAATTAATTAGAATTTCTACTTCAAAGAAAAGGCCTTTGCTTCGGTGGGAAAGTAGGCTGGCATGTAATGTGCAAGTCACTCATAGGTAGGAGTGTGTGTGTGTGTGTGTGTGTGTGTGTACGTGTGTACGTGTGTGTGTGTGTGTGTGCACTTATTTCTGTGTAGTAGTTGCACACAAGCTGATAAAAACACCATGTTGCTGAAGGTCCTTCTGAATCCATTTTTGGAGCAGTTATCACTAAATAATTTGATCAGTAATCAAATTAGCTTTATAAGAGACGCACAAAGGGGTTGTGTGTGTGTGTGTGTGTGTGTGTGCGTGCTCAAGTGTTTACGTCAGTCTTTCTCAAATAGTGGGGCGCGCCCCCCTGGGGGGGCGCGGAGCGATGCCAGGGGGGGCGCATGTGACCCCGGGGAACATGCTTTTTTTTTGCCGCAGGGAGAAGGTTTTTTTTGCACCGAACAAGAGCACACAGCACATAGCAGGAGATATGAAGTGCAGAGAACAAACTCTTAAGAGACACCATGGAAAAATATTTAACAGGGATGAAAAGAAAGGCGGAGAGAGACGGAGATAATGAGACAAACGTAAGTCTCCCGAAAGCTAAGACGAGGAAATATGACGAAGCGTATGTAGCGCTTGGCTTCACTGTGACTACGGTGGGAGACGAGGAAAGACCGGTATGTTTACTGTGTCTAAAAATGTTGGCAGCGGACAGTATGAAGCCAAATACATTAAGGCGTCACTTAAAGACATTACACCCCAATCACGCTGATAAGCCGCTTGAGTTTTTTCAGCGAAAACCTGCCGAATATTGCCAACAATCGTCCCGCTTTGTGAATGCTACTTCAGTAAACCAGCGAGCACTGTTAGCATCATATAAGGTGGCGTACTAAATTGCTCAGTGCAAAAAAAACCACTCCATAGCAGAGGAGCTGATACTGCCTGCAGCATTAGAGATGATCTCTGTCATGCTGGATGACGCAAGTGCTGCAAAAATAAAAACTATCCCTCTGTCCA
>JACYXH010000708.1:604977-692477 GCA_026745465.1 Lota lota
TAAAAACAAGAGTCTTCTCTGCTATCTGTGAGGAGATGGGAGCTGAACATCAAGCTGTGCTGTTTCACAGTGAAGCAAGGTGGCTGTCACGAGGAAAAGTCTTGTCCCGAGTTTTTGAGCTCAGAGAACAGATAAGAATGTTTTCGGAGCAGGAGCACAAGTATGACCTCGCAGAAAGATTTAGTGATGAGAACTTCCTGGCAAAACTGGCCTACCTGGGTGACATATTTGGAAAGCTAAATGAACTAAATCTACAGCTTCAAGGGAAAGATAAACACCTCCCTCAGGTCACAGACAAGATCAGCTCTTTCACTCGAAAGCTTGCAATGTGGGGCAGGCGACTTGATGAAGGAAATACTGATTCATTCGAGAACCTGCATGAATTTGTTGACACTGTTGACTATGATGCCACCTCAGTGATTCCACATATTAAGGAGCATATTTCATCACTGGTGGGATTCTTTAAAAAGTACTTCCCTGAAAGCAGTTCACAATATGACTGGGTGAGAGATCCTTTCAATGCACCAGCTCCAACTGGTTTCAGCTCTGCAGAGGAGGACCAGTTCATTGATATGACGTCTGACTCCACATTGAGACTGAGGTTCACATCACAGACACTGAGTGAATTCTGGCTGAGTGTAGAGAGGCAGTATCCACTCTTAGGGCAGAGGGCAATGGGCATTGTTCTTCCTTTTGCAACATCTTATCTTTGTGAGACTGGCTTCTCTGCTGTTGCTGCACTGAAGACCAAGTACAGGTCCCAGCTAAACATTGAGCAGGAGCTGAGAGTTGCAGTATCATGCTTCAAACCCCGCTTCGAAAAGCTGTGCACTGCCAAACGTGCTCATTGTAGCCATTAATCCTGACTTCCTCATTTTGATAAAAAAAATCTGCACAAATTGTTTTATTCATTTTTGTTTTATAGGTCAAAGTGTTTCACATATTGTGTTCCCGAGTTAATGTTGCTGATCAATTTGAATTTATTATTTATTTATTGATTATATTTTATTTTATTTTTCAGTATCAACTGGTCAAAAAATGTTTACAGTTTAAATATGGATAAAAAAAAATCAGGCAAATTGATGCACTTTAAGTATTTTCTGTTACAGACCAAAAAACAATGTTAATAAAGTTATTCTTTGTTGTAAGTTGATCTATATTTCTCTTTTTTGTTTTTTTGTTTTCTTTAATGTTAATAAGAATACAAAGTTATGCAGAGGTGTACTTATAACAATTTTATAGACAAATGATACTATTTACAGTCGCGGCGGAGAGTTGGGGGGGCGCGAAATGTTTATTTCTTCCTAGGGGGGGCGCAACAGAAAATAATTGAGAAGCACTGGTTTACGTGCAAGGTTCTGTGAGGGCATATGTGTGTTTCAGTGCAGTTCTTTGTGAGTTACTCGTTTGTCCCTGAGCTGCCTCTTGAACCATACAAAGGTTACATCAGACGGACAGCTTTTGCATAGGCGGTAGAAAATCTGCGATATATTTGCATGCAATACAAAACAACTTGCCTTCAGAGACTTCAAGACTTGACAGAGTGAGCACCATTTCTTTACCAACACCTAGGGTGCTGGGGGGAGTGGGCAGCTACGAGCTACCACATACTGTAAAGGCTACTGAGTTAGCGGGAGCCAGTACACAATATACACACACGTTGTGTGTATATTACGCAGGTTGTAGTTTGGTTCCTACAATGCACTAGATCCTCATAAAAGGGTTAATTTACTTCCTAGCGAAAGGAAAGGGTGTAACTACCCAGCTCTATGGAGGAGCCCGTTAGCGTTGCTGCTAGCATCCTGATAGCTAGGCGGAGGAGATGTTAAGAGCTCATTTGACAAACATTACAAAACAACAACAAATAGTTACAAATGCATTAATAAGTCACCATCTGTCAAGGCTACAGCCGTGCCTCCTGTCATTCCTTGTGTTTCTCGTGTTTTCCCTCTCCCTTGTGTCTCCTGTGTTCTCTGGTCTTTCTCCCTTTCATGGTGTGTGTGTGTGTGTATGTGTATGTGTGTGTGTGTGTATGTGTGTGTGTGTGTGTGTGTGTGTGTGTGTTTGCGGTGTCAATCCATTCATTCTCCCGGCTCCCTGATTGCTATTCATCCCATTCACTTGCTCTCCACCTCCACCTCATCAGCTCTGCAGTATATCTACCCCGGTTGTTCCCTCACTCATCCCCAGATCGTTGTTTCAACCACTGTGGTTAGATTCATAGCACCCGCTCCTTGATTTGTGCACTCAGGTTGATCTCTCGTGGGACCTTTTTCTGCCTGCCTGCTCATCTGCCTGCCTGCTCATCTCCCTGGCTCACTGCTCAGTTCTGTCCGCCGCCATTGCCTTTCCACCTCCTGGTTTGCCTGCCGTTCTCACCCCCCCCCCCCCCCCACCCCCCTTACCACTACAACAAACCCCTTTGCATTTACTTAAATTCCCTTGTTGCTGTCTGCGTTTGGGTCCGCCTCTACTGACCGTAGCAGGTTTTGGACTTACAATGTTTCCCCCAACAGCGACCACATCTAAGTGGTTGACGTTTCCAGTCTGACTTCCGTAGGTCTTGCGTTATTATGCAACGATACCCAGCAGCGTTTAGCACTCAGAACCACTTTGGCGCAGCTGCCATCGCCGATGCAGTCTGGTTGGACAGCACTACCCTGAGTCACAAGATGCAGCTATTGTATGATGTTAGAGTCTGGGAGATGAGCCTTACATAACTACCAGTGTTAACTCAATATTAAATAACAACCATAATAGCAAATATAACCTGGGCACACAGGGAGAGGGTTGTTTTTAAGACTGTAGACAAAAATACCAGCCTCAGGCAAAGTCAAGTCAATTGTTTTTGCATAGCTCTTAATCATAGTTAAAGTGGCAAATCACCAGTCACTCAGCACAGTGTCTCTAGTTTTGCTCCGGTGCTCTCTTAACTCCAGAAAGAAGAGGAGAACACACATCAACACATTTGAAGTAGCCCACACAGTGCATGAATGTGCCCAAAGCCAGGCTGTGAAAGTTGAAACGTCAGTGAACAGTGTGTCTGCGGGGGCGGGGACAGGTGTTAGGGGAGGAGCCAGGTGTTAGGTGAAGAGCCAGGTGTAAGGGGAGGAGCCAGGTGTTAGGGGCGGAGCCAGGTGTAAGGGGAGGAGCCATGTGTTGGGGGAAGAGCCAGGTGTTAGGGGCGGAGCCAGGTGTTAGGGGAAGAGCAAGGTGTTAGGGGCGGAGAGGAGAGGATGTCTTGTTCAGGAAATGAAACTTAAGGTTCATAGAAACCAAAGACACACGACGTGGAAGCAGTTCTCTCTTTCAGGCGAAAGATAAAACGCATTTTGGGACAAAAGACTACAGACTAGACCGCAACAAGGTGAGTAAAACAACACAACTTTTGAAGGAAGTTAAAACCTCTCTTCCTGTAATGGAATAAGAACATAAATGGAATTGCTCAATACAAAAACCTTGTCATCTGTTTCTAGGAATGGCCTCTGCTACTTCCTGGTCTGAAGATAACTTTTCATGTTCCATCTGTCTGGATGTGTTCAACAGCCCAGTTTCCACACCATGTGGACACAACTTCTGTAGAACCTGTATTACAAAGTTCTGGGATGGTAGAGTCCAGTACAAATGTCCTGTTTGCAACAATCTGTTCCACACAAGACCTGATCTACGGGTCAATACCCTCTTTTCAGAGATAATTGATCTGTTTAGAAGGTCTGTACGAGTCAAAGAGCAGCCTTGTGTTGAACCAGGAGAAGTTCCCTGTGACGTCTGTACTGGGACCCAGCTGAAGGCTGTGAAGTCCTGCCTAGTGTGTTTTATCTCTTACTGCCAAACCCACCTGGAGCCACATCAGAGAGTCGCAGGCCTGAAGAAACATCGGCTGGTCGAGCCTATGGACCGTCTGGAAGACAGGATGTGTAAGAAACATGACCGACTTCTGGAGCTCTTTTGCCAGACTGAGCAGGTGTGTGTGTGTGTGTAAGTTCTGCACAGAGACAGACCACAAGTCCCATCTTGTTGTACCTCTAAAGGAGGAATATGAAGTGAAGACGGCCCAGCTGGGGAAGATGGAGTCGGAAGTTCAGCAGATGATCCAGGAGAGAAAACTAAAGATGAGGGAGATCAAAGACACAATAGAATTGAGCAACAAAGACGCAGACAGAGAGATAGCTGATGGTGTGCAGGTCCTCACTGCTCTGAAGCGCTCTATTGAAAAGTGCCAGGATGATCTCAACAAAACGATTAAAGAGAAACTAAAATCCACAGAGAAAGAAGCTGAAGGCCTCATCAAAGAGCTGGAGCAGGAAATAGGAGATCTGACCAATAGAAGCTCAGTGGTGAAGCAGCTCTCACACACTGAAGACCACCTCCACTTCCTCCAGACCTTCAGATCCCTGAAGGATCCTCCACCCACCAGGGACTGGACAACGGTGGAGGTCTGTCCTCGGTCATACTTAGGGACCTTGAGGAGATCCCTGGATCAACTGGAGGAGACACTGAACATGGAGATGAAGAAGCTGCGTGATGATGCTGAACTGAAGAGGGTCCAGCAGTATGAAGTAGATGTGACTCTGGATCCTGATACAGCTCCACCCCAGCTCATCCTGTCTGAGGATGGGAAACAAGTAAATGATGGAGGTGTAGGAATGAAACTCCCAGACAACCCTAAGAGATTTACAAAGAAAATATATATTCTCACAAGGCAGAGCTTCTCCTCAGGGAGATTTTACTTTGAGGTCCAGGTTAAAGACAAGACTGAATGGTATTTAGGAGTGGCCAGAGAGTCCATCAACAGAAAAGATCAGATCAAGTTGACCACTGAGAGAGGTTACTGGACTCTTTACTTAGACAACGATAAGTTGGTATTTAAAGATAACACTGCTGTCCGTCTCCCTCTGAGAGCTGAGCTCCAGAAGGTGGGGGTGTTTGTTGATTATGATGAGGGTCTGGTCTCCTTCTATGATGTGGAAGCCAGGGTTCATATCTACTCTGCTACTGGCTGCACCTTTAGTGAGCCTCTCTATCCATTCCTCTGCCCAGGTCTCTATGATTATGAAGGTCGAAACTCTGCCCCCCTGATCATCTCACCTGTCAATCAAACAGACTAGGACCTTTGTTAGATAATAAAATAATAAAACGACCAAAACCACTAATCTTTATATCATACTGTTTTCTGTTATTTGAGAAGGAGAATTAAACAACTAACACAAAACAACCACAAAATGAAACCCATTATAAATAATTAAAATACACTATGTTGTTCAATGTCCTTTTTTATCCTGGATGTTTTTGATAAGTTTAATGAAATAAAATGGTTAAAGGTTGCAGTAAAGTAAAATGTTGAATATATGAAATGTTCATTTTGATAACATATTCTGTTTGTTTTTTGACCAAAACAAAAAACGTATATTAGTTTTATTTTTCTGAATCATGTATGGCAACCCAATCAAATGTTTGTACACTTCTCCGATTTAAATAAAAATGTACAAAAAGTAGATAGTGGACATTTTCTGTGGAATATGTACATTCTCAATATGTTATTAGAATATGTACATTCTCAGTATAATATTTATTGAGTAGAATAGTTATATTCACAGCACAATATGTATACAGTAGAATAGGTACATTCTCAGTACAATATGTATTCAGTAGAATAGGTAAATATTTTTTACAATGTATCTTCAGTAGAACGTTTACATGGTGTTAAAAACTCAAATCCCCTGATCATCTCACCTGTCAATCAAACAAACAAACGCATTGTTTGATAATAAAATCTCTCTCACACACTTAATCCATCCTACAGTGAAGCTGACTGTCATCGATGTGTGTCTATGTCAACAGCATTGGGACTGTGTCTTCCTACCACACCGCGAATTAAAGTTCCTATCCCTCTCTCTTTTTTCTTCCTGTCCACTGTATCACTTCTCTCTAACTCCCTCTCTTTCACTCTGTGTCTCCCTAATGCTCTCTCTTTTGCTGTCTTTATCTCTCTCTCTATCTCACACTGTATATTGTGTGCCTCCTATTATCTCTCCCTCTTTATCTGTCCTTGTCTCTCTCACAGTTTGGTCTTTCTCTCCATCTGTCTTTCAGTATCTCGTCATCGCTCTGTAAGTCTCCTCCTTTTTCTTAATCTCTCCATAACAGAGGGAGTCATCGAATGCAAATAATGCAAACCAATCTACAAATTGTTCTATGTACCATATCTAAAGAAAAGGAAACAGTTTTCATCCAAAGCCTCGTACAATAGCATGATCGCTTACGTTTCTTGGCATCAATTCGATTCGATTCAAATAACTTATTGTTCTGTTAGCGACTTTGTTTGCATGGTGTGGGGTTGCAGTGCATCTAAAACATGTGAGACAGAAAACATCCAAGCACAAGACAACGAGTTAAAAGCAGTGTAAAATGTCAACTGGGAATCGATCCCTCAACCCTGGCCAGGGTGAAAGGGCACGGCTCTGCCGGTCGTGTCACACCGCGTCATGCCGTCCACTTCTGCCTCCTAGTGGTGGTCGGGCGTCACGTTCCCTCGCTCTCCAGTTACGTCACCCATTCATCTCCTTCTGTCTACACACCTGCCGCCAATCTACTTCATCAGCACACAGGATGTCAACCCCGGCTTTCCGGACACTCATCGCTACGCAGTTGTTCGACTTTACCGTCGGTGTTCGTTGCTGGTCCTCCGCCTTTTGAGACGCTCAGCTGTAGTGTTGCGGCGCTCATGCTGACCGTCTCCTCCCTGTGCCCAGTCTGTCTACCCGCCTGCTGCCGAACCCTCACCCCGACCTCATCACGTTTCCAGATCACCAATCTGACTCCCACAAACTGTTTTTCTTGTTGTGTGTTGTTTGTCTGGATGAAAGGCGTTGCAGGATGTTACATAGTAGTGAGATGGATTAATCTATGTCCACATCTCATCTCTAAATCCATAACTTAAACAATGTGTAGGATAAGATGTAAATATGGACTCAAATCGCCCTCTATTAAACACATGCTATTACACGCGCTAACTGTTACTGGCAGTTTCTGGGTTATCAGGTTACGTCCATCAAATGTTCTGGCTCCACCCCAGAGACGGTGAAAACCTGATCTGCATCCAATACATTTTTTACATGCATTTAGTTCCGGTAAACCTGTTTATAAGTCATACAAATGCCATTTTACTGCACCTACCAAGCTCACTGTATCCGCCACGTATGGAAGACTGCTCCCTCTCAAAACATAGTGTGATTTGAACCTGGCAATATACATGTGTCTGTCTGTCTCTGTCTGCGTGTCTCTCTATTTGTCTGAGTGTTCATGTATGTGTGTGTGTTTGTCTCTGTCTGCGTGTCTCTCTATATGTCTGAGTGTTCATGTATGTGTGTGTGTGTGTGTCTCTCTCTCTCTCTCTCTCTGTGTCTGTCTGTCTCTGTCTGCATGTCTCTCTATATGTCTGAGTGTTCATGTATGTGTGTGTGTGTGTCTCTCTCTCTCCTCCCTCTCTCTCTCTCTCTCTCTCTCTGTGTCTGTCTGTCTCTGTCTGCGTGTCTCTCTGTATGACTGAGTGTTCATGTATCTGTGTTTGTTTGTCTCTCTGTCTGTGTGTGTCTGTGCCTTTGTGGTTGTCTCTATGTATTTGTGTGTGTCTGTCTTTCTCTGTGTGTGTGTTTGTCTCTATGTGGTTCTTTATATTTCAGAATATAACAACTTTCAGAAGTGAATTGGATGCATTGGTTTGACGTTCGCCTATCCAAACCGAGGCCTCTCTACAACGCAGGCTGGGCCATAATGGGATACACACATCATTTCTCAATAGTCCGTTTTGAAGGTGGATGTCGACTCTGTTTACTTTAGAAACATGGTTGGTGATTATTTAGATGTTTACTTCCAGTAAACCGGTTTATAAGTCATACATCTGCCACTATTGGAAGACCGCACCCTCTCAAAACATAGTGTGAATTGAACATGTATGTGTGTGTTTGTCTGTGTGTGTCTCTCTCTCTCTCTCTCTGTGTCTGTCTGTCTATCTCTGTCTGCGTGTCTTTCTGTCTGCGTGTCTTTCTGTATGTCTTAGTGTGCATGTATATGTGTGTGTGTCTCTCTCTCTCTGTGTGTCTGTCTGTCTATCTCTGTCTGCGTGTCTATCTGTCTGTGTGTCTTTCTGTATGTCTTAGTGTGCATGTATATGTGTGTGTGTGTCTCTGTGTGTGTGTGTGTGTCTGTCTGTCTATCTCTGTCTGCGTGTCTCTCTGTATGTCTGAGTGTGCATGTATATGTGTGTGTGTGTGTGTGTCTCTCTGTGTGTGTGTGTCTGTCTGTCTATCTCTGTCTGCGTGTCTCTGTATGTCTGAGTCTGCATGTATGTATGTGGGTGCGTGTCTCTCTTTCTGTGTGTTTGTGTGTGTCTGTCTGTGTGTGTTTCTGTCCGTCTATCTCTGTTTGCGTGTCTCTCTGTATGTCTGAGTGTGCATGAATGTGTGTGTGTGTGTGTGTGTCTCTGTGTCTGTCTGTGCCTTTGTGTGTGTCTCTCTATGTCTTTATATTTGAAAATATAACAATTTTCAGAATAAAATTGGATGCATTGGTTTGACATTCGCCTATCCAAACCGAGGCTTCTCTACAACGCAGGCTGGGCCATAATGGGATACACACATCATTTCTCAATGGTCCGTTTTGAAGGTGGCTGTCGACTCTGTTTACTTTAGAAACATGGTTGGTGATTATTTAGATGTTTACTTCCAGTAAACCGGTTTATAAGTCATACATCTGACACTATCGCTCCAGCTCAAAACATAGTGTGAATTGAACATGTATGTGTGTGTTTGTCTGTGTGTGTGTCTCTCTCTCTGTGTGTGTCTGTCTGTCTATCTCTGTTTGCGTGTCTCTCTGTCTGCGTGTCTTTCTGTATGTCTTAGTGTGCATGTATATGTGTGTGTGTCTCTCTCTCTCTGTGTGTCTGTCTGTATGTCTGAGTGTGCATGTATGTGCGTGTTTCTCTGTCTGTGTGTTTGTGTCTGTCTGTCTATCTCTGTCTGCGTGTCTCTCTGTCTGCGTGTCTCTCTGTATGTCTGAGTGTGCATGTATGTGTGTGGGTCTGTCTGTTTGTGTCTGTCTGTCTTTCTCAGTCTGCAGAGGTGTGGGGGGAAGGAGGTGCGTGGGAAAGGAGGTGCGTGGGCTGTGAATACCTTGTGTGACTGCTTGCAGTCCTAGTTATTATTCTTGATTGGCAACGCTTATATCTCCATGGTGGAGTAATCTAAAGTTTTCAAATTAGGGGGATTTGTACATATCCCCAGTAAGCAGGCATAGGGGGCTCTATAATATCTGGTCAAAGTTAAACGATCGGCACATCCGCCCCTATGGATGAATATTTTTAAAACTTCATATATATATATGCCTTATTTCACATGTTGAACATTTTATCTAACAGGACCATAAAGTCAGTCAGTGTCGATTTTGCTGTACAGTGACAATTCCATGAAACCTTAAAAAATCTTCTTCTACAGAAACAGAGCTTCCCAGGAATAAGGGATTTTAGATTCATGATCTATGGGCCTGTTTGAAATTAAATCTTTGAGCGATTCTTCATTGGGTAAAAAATGGCTGAGTTATGGTAAATTCAAAAGTTACAAATGATGGAACATTACTATATCAGCCACAAGTCAGCTTCAGAAGAGATCAGACATGTGTAACTTGGCAAGCACATAGAGGACACCTCCCTTAACATATAATACAATATGTGTGTCCATATCTCATTCCATGATGTCACAGTGTCAATTAACATGATTGCTCTTAAGTTCATTGCACCAATTTGCCCGCAGGTGGGAGACTACCACACATAAACGACATCTACTATGTAACCATTGTGTCTGTGGCAAAATATCACACATAAACGGCATATATTATGAAACCACTGTGTCTGTGTGTTTGTGTGTGTCTCTGTGTCTCTGTGTGTGTGCCTTTGTGTGTGTGTGTCATTATGTCTTTGATTATTTAGATGTGTTTACTTCCAGTAAACCGGTTTATAAGTCATACATCTGTCACGTTTGTAAGACCGCTCCCTCTCTAAACATAATGTAATTGAAACCCAGTAATTCAAACACATGTCCATCTACTGTAGGGGTGCAACTCCTGCCTCACAGACGCAAGGTCGCCGGTTTGAATCCGACCTCAAATCACCATTAAATCCCCACAATTGTCTCTGGTTATGCAATATCTGTTGGTCTGTGTTTTGTCTATTAAAGATTGAACATATTTGACCACACATCAATGCATTTGAATTAGCCTACACAATACATGAACACGCCCAATATCAGAGTGAAATGTAAAACATCATAGAACTGTGTCTGTGGGGGCGGAGCCAGGTATTAGGGGAGGAACCTGGAGTTAGGGGCGGAGCCCAGAGTTAGAGGAGGAGAGGAGAGGACGTGTTGTTCAGAGAATGAAACTTAGGTTCATAGAAACCAAAGCCACCCGACGTGGAAGCAGTTCTCTCTTTCAGGAGAAGAATTAAACGCATTTTGGAGCAAATAGTCTGACAGACAGAAACAACAAGGTGAGTAAAACAACACAACTTTGACGGAAGTTAAAACCGCTCTTCCCGTTATGGAATTAGTCAAATATAGGAATTGCTCAGTACATAAACCTTTTCTTCTGTGTCTAGGAATGGCCTCTGCTACTTCCTGGTCTGAAGAGAACTTTTCATGTTCCATCTGTCTGGATGTGTTCAACAGCCCAGTTTCCACACCATGTGGACACAACTTCTGTAGAACCTGTATTACAAAGTTCTGGGATGACCAACTCCAGTACAAATGTCCTGTTTGCAACAAGCTGTTCCAGACAAGACCTGATATACAGGTCAATACTGTATTTTCAGAGATGGTTGATCAGTTTAGAAGTTCTGTACGAGTCAAAGAGCAGCCTTGTGTTGAACCAGGAGAAGTTCCCTGTGACGTCTGTACTGGGACCCAGCTGAAGGCTGTGAAGTCCTGCCTAGTGTGTTTAATCTCTTACTGCCAAACCCATCTGGAGCCACATCAGAGAGTTGCAGTCCTGAAGAGACATCGGCTGGTCGAGGCTATGGACCGTCTGGAAGACAGGATGTGTAAGAAACACGACCGACTTCTGGAGCTCTTCTGCCAGACTGAACAGGTGTGTGTGTGTCTGTTCTGCACAGAGACAGACCACAAGTCACATCCTGTTGTGTCTCTAAAGGAGGAATATGAAGTGAAGACGGCCCAGCTGGGGAAGATAGAGGCTGAAGTTCAGCAGATGATCCAGGAGAGTAAACTAAAGATTCAGGAGATTGCAGACACAGCGGACCGCAGCAAAGCAGATGCAGACAGAGAGATAGCTGATGGTGTGCAGGTCTTCACTGCTCTGATGCGCTACATTGAAAAGTGGCAGGATGAGTTCAACCAAACGGTTAAAGAGAGACTGAAATCCACAGAGAAACAAGTTGAAGACCTCTTCAAAGAGCTGGAGCAGGAAATAGAAGATCTGACCAATATAATCTCAGAGGTGAAGCAGCTTTCACACACTGAAGACCACCTGCACTTCCTCCAGACCTTCAGATCCCTGAAGAATCCTCCACCCACCAAGGACTGGACAACGGTGGAGGTCCGTCCTCCGTCATACGTAGGGACCTTGAGGAGATCCCTTGATCAGCTGGCGGAGACACTGAACATGGAGATGAAGAAGCTGCGTGATGATGCTGAACTGAAGAGGGTCCAGCAGTATGAAGTAGATGTGACTCTGGATCCTGATACAGCTCATTCCTGGCTCATCCTGTCTGAGGATGGGAAACAAGTCCATGATGGAGGTGTGTTGAAGAAACTTCCAAATATTCCCAAAAACCCTAAGAGATTTACACAGAATCTAAATGTTCTCACGAGGCAGAGCTTCTCCTCAGGAAGATTTTACTTTGAGGTCCAGGTTAAAAACAAGACTGCATGGTATTTAGGAGTGGCCAGAGAGTCCATCAACAGAAAATGTGGGATTACATTCACCCCTGAGAAAGGTTACTGGACTCTTTACTTCAGAAAGGAAAAGTTTATATTCAATGATAACCCTGATGTCTGTCTCCCTCTGGGAGCTGAGCTCCAGAAGGTGGGGGTGTTTGTTGATTATGATGAGGGTCTGGTCTCCTTCTATGATGTGGAAGCCAGGGTTCATATCTACTCTGCTACTGGCTGCACCTTTATTGAGCCTCTCTATCCATTCCTCTGCCCAGGTCGCTATAATTATGAAGGTATAAACTTTGCCCCCCTGATCATCTCACCTGTCAATCAAACAGACTAGGACCTTTGTTTGATGATAAAATAATTAAACGACCAAAACAACTAATGTTGTTTCATGATTGAGAATCTCTGCTATGTGAGATCTGAGAGAACTGCATTAATGTATATAATGTATAATCTGCTGTCTTTTAACAAGGATAAATTCGTTAAGAAAATAACTGTTACTAATATAAAATGTAACCCATTAGAAATTCTTAGATTACACTCTATTTTTCAAGTGTAATGCTATAAAATTGTATATGGTTGCAGTTGTGTAGAACATGATGATTAGTTTGTATAACATAATCTGTAGTTTTTTAAACATTAGTTTATATTTCTGAATCATGAATGACAACATAATGCTGTCATAAACTTTTCTGATTTCAGTAATAAATTGCAAAAAATAGAATCTGTCATTCTCAATGGAATAAGTACATCATCAGTACAATATGTATTCAGTGGATTAGATACATTCTCAGTACAATATGCATTCAGTGTAATACATTCTCAGTGCAATAGGTACATTCTCAGTACAATATGTAGTGGAATATGTCCATTTTCAGTGGAATAGGTACATTCTCAGTACAAAATGTGTTCAGTTGAATAGGTAAATGTGCTGTGGAATAGGTACTTTCTCAGTACAATATGTATTAAGTGGATTAGGTACATTATCATGGGGATAATTTTTTTTACATTTGTTGCCTAAAAACCCTATTTTACACACTGGGATTCATGGAAGGATTAAAATCACTGATCGATTGCACACGTTGTAGCTGATGAGCCAGTCAATGACTTAATGTCCACCATACAACAACCCAACATGTGTTACACCTTACACAAAGGTCACAGTGACTACATGTAAAGATTCACCCCATGTGTGTGAGTACTGTGACTTTGTCTTGACAGCTCTCCTCTCCTCTCCATCCTCTCATCTTAGTTTCTCCTCTCTCCTTCCTCTCCCTTCTCTTCCTCCTCTCTGCTATCTCTGCTCTCCTTTCCAGCTAATCTGGGATTATGTTAATTCTTGTCATGCATACACATTGTGTACACATTACAACAGTAAGCATATTTTGATTTGCTTAGTAAAATATTGTTAAGTACTTTAACTTTAATTGAGATATTCCATAATTTAAATAAAGTGGCAAAGATTGGTCCATGACAGCTTATGAGTTTACAAGCAAATACCATGGATGTTTGATCCATGATAGGATCAAACATCCATGTAGATGGCCTACAAGGTGACCACCTTGTAGGCCAGTACCATTGTCATATATATATATATATATATATTCATTTTCTCTCTCTCTCTCTCTCTCTCTCTCTCTCTCTCTCTCTCTCTCTCTCTCTCTCTCTCTCTCTCTCTCTCTCTCTCTCTCTCTCAAGATTTGATGTGTTATTGTGTATTGATCTTTTGAAAGGGATACATACTATTTTATGTGTTGTTAATGTCTATTAGACAAGCATATACAATGTTATTTTTGGCTATTTATGTTCATATTGCTCTGCTTATTACAGCAATAAATCAGGTGAGAGGACTGGCATCAGGATGTATATTACATGTGTGGCTGGCTTTTGTTTTTTGGAGAGTACTAACTATTGTTATCACATCTTCAATCAAAACTGCACAGTATGGAAGAAGATACATATAAAATAAACGATTGACATCTGAGCTATAGCAATGCTGGAGTAAAATAAATATTCACATCATGAACAGGGAGAAAAGTCCAGTGTGCAAATAGAACACGTGTGTCAAGGTTCAGAAAGGACTGAGGCGGCGCAGGTGGAGGTCCTTACTGTCAGCTGGAGGTCCTTACTGTCAGCTGGAGGTCCTTACTGTCAGCTGGAGGTCCTTACTGTCAGCTGGAGGTCCTTACTGTCAGCTGGAGGTCCTTACTGTCAGCTGGAGGTCCTTACTGTCAGCTGGAGGTCCTTACTGTCAGCTGGAGGTCCTTACTGTCAGCTGGAGGTGCTTACTGTCAGCTGGAGGTCCTTACTGTCAGCTGGAGGTCCTTACTGTCAGCTGGAGGTCCTTACTGTCAGCTGGAGGTGCTTACTGTCAGCTGGAGGTCCTTACTGTCAGCTGGAGGTCCTTACTGTCAGCTGGAGATCCTTACCGTCAGCTGGAGGTCCTTGAGGTGGCGGTCAGCTGGAGGTCCTTGTGGAGGTCAGCTGGAGGTCCTTGCGGTGGAGGTCCTTGTGGTGGAGGTCAGCTTGAGGTCCTTGAGGTGGAGGTCAGCTGGAGGTCCTTACTGTCAGCTGGAGGTCCTTGTGGTGGAGGTCAGCTGGAGGTCCTTGCGATGGAGGTCCTTGTGGTGGAGGTCAGCTGGAGGTCCTTGAGGTGGAGGTCCTTGTGGTGGAGGTTAGCTGGAGGTCCTAGCGGTGGAGGTCAGCTGGAGGTCCTTGAGTTGGAGGTCAGCTGGAGGTCCTTACTGTCAGCTGGAGATCCTTACCGTCAGCTGGAGGTCCTTGAGGTGGCGGTCAGCTGGAGGTCCTTGTGGAGGTCAGCTGGAGGTCCTTGCGGTGGAGGTCCTTGTGGTGGAGGTCAGCTTGAGGTCCTTGAGGTGGAGGTCAGCTGGAGGTCCTTACTGTCAGCTGGAGGTCCTTGTGGTGGAGGTCAGCTGGAGGTCCTTGCGATGGAGGTCCTTGTGGTGGAGGTCAGCTGGAGGTCCTTGAGGTGGAGGTCCTTGTGGTGGAGGTTAACTGGAGGTCCTAGCAGTGGAGGTCAGCTGGAGGTCCTTGAGTTGGAGGTCAGCTGGAGGTCCTTGAGTTGGAGGTCAGCTGGAGGTCCTTACTGTCAGCTGGAGATCCTTACTGTCAGCTGGAGGTCCTTGCGGTAGTGGTTCTTGCGAGGGCGTCTTGTGTTAAGACCAATAGCCTCCTCATCCAGGAAACTCTTCTTCAGACCAATTAATAGTTCAATAGAGTCAATCTGATCATCTAATAAATCTAGGACTGCAGCCAGGAACTTGTGCTATAGCCATTTGTGAAGAAAAAGGCTTGTTATTTCTAACTAGATTATGGCTAACCTGAGTAATTTGGTTTTTATCAATTAGAACCTAGTAGTGAGTACACTAGAGTAGCTGGGTTTATCAGCAAATGGTAACTGGGTGCTTGGTCCACCTGAATAGAAGGGGTCACTGCTGCTGAACATACCTGCTCAGGTGAAGACCCCCCCCCCCCCCCCCTCATCTATCCAGAGAAGGTACATCAATGTACAGCTGATCTGTTTAAAGTTCAAAGAAAGAAACAGATCAGCTGTTAAATTGTCACCAATGGGATGTTGTAGTATAATTCCTTTCGGCTTATAGGCCTAGCCTACTAACACAAAGTTATAAATAGCACGCTTATGAAGGTCCTAATTCATCATCAATGTGTTACTCAAACATCCCTACTAGGCGTATACTTTATTGGTTGATGTATGAAACAATGGTAATTAATCTATGACTCAAACATCCCTAGTAGCCTTCTACTTTATTGGTTTATGTATGAAACAATGGTAATTAATTTATGACTCAAACATCCCTAGTAGCCTTCTACTTTATTGGTTTATGTATGAAACAATGGTAATTAATCTATGACTCAAACATCCCTAGGGATGCTAGGAGGCCAGGAGGTGCAGAAGGAGCACACATGAATAATAATAACATGACAAGGAGTTCAAACAGTCCCACATGAAGACTAAAGTCTCCATGAATAGAGTCGAGGAGTGGCTGATGAAATAATGGCTGATCAATAATAAACAGTAACAAGGTCCATTGCTACACTCCACCTAGGTGGCTTTAACTGGGCTCCTCCAGACAAGGACGCAGGCTGGTGGTGTTGGAAAACCGGTTTATTGTACAAGTTTGTAGACAATGATACATGGCATGTTGCTCTATGTTGCCATGCAGGAGATCTCCCTGAGTGTGTGTGGTGATGGCTGCTTTAACCTGTGCACACTGATTACTCAATGCACAACAGGTGTGCAGCCTCACCCAGCCCCAGAGTCCAGTCAGTCTGACCCGGGCCAGGTGAGGCTGCTTCAACCAGCCATCATCCACACACACTCCCACTAACAGTAACTATTGTCATCAGATTCATCAGTACATTATAAAACAATATGAAAAATAAACCAAACAGTTTCAGCATTTTAGTTATCTTTATTTTAGTAGTATTTCTAAACCCCATTGAAGTATTGTTGTATATCTGTAGGCTACTGCTTTAAAAACATTTTTTTAACTCACTTACATTGCTTATATAATGTGTGTGTGTGTGTGTGTGTGTGAGAGAGTGAGAGAGAGAGAGAGAGAGAGAGAGAGAGAGAGAGAGAGAGAGAAAGAGAGAATAAATTACATGAAGAATCCAGCCCAACAACATAAATCATATGGTAAATATGCTGATCTGTATCAAACTCAAATCAAGTTTCTGCACAAAATATGACAGTTAAAAACAACTTTATTTTATTATTTTTATAGCCCATTGCAGTATTATTGTATATTTATAGGATACTGCTCGTTAAAACCATCTCTAGCATTGCTTATATATATAATGTGTGTGTGTGTGTGTGTGTGTGTGTGTGTGTGTGTGTGTGTGTGTGTGTGTGTGTGTGTGTGTGTGTGTCTGCCTTTCTGAATATCTGCCTGTAAAGGGTGTTACAAGAGGAAGAAACACGATAACCCAACCAGATGACTCATTGAAGAGAAATGAAGGAAGAAAATAACCCCGCCTTATTATGGAAACATAACCCATTACAACACACACACAGACACACACACACACACACACATACACACACACACACAGCGCTGCTTGCTACTCTGACTGAATCCGCTGTCTGCTGCTCTCATAGCTCTGCTGCTCGTGTGTGCACTGTGCGTGTGCACGCCGGGGCGCGTTCCTGCAGCGGCAGGATAGCGGCAATAAACACATCTTTGATTTATTTTCTTGTTGAACATTGGATCGGGGCTGGATAAATAGTATTCGGGGAAGCCCCGGAAACCAGGGTCGATCAACGTCAATGAATCCCAGTTACAGACGCAAATAACCACTACATCACCACAGTGTCTCTCGGTTTGCACCGGCTCTCTTCTAACTCCACAGAGAAGAGGAGAACACACATCAACGCACTTGAAGGAGCCTTCACGGTGCGGGAACGCCCCACAGTCATAGTGGGAAGTTGAACGGCTGTGAACTGTGTGTCCGTGGGGACGGAGCCAGGACTTAGGGGCGGAGCCAGGAGTTAGGGGAGGAGAGGAGAGGACGTGTTGTTCAGGAAATGAAACTTAAGGTTCATAGAAACCAAAGCCACCCGACGTGGAAGCAGTTCTCTCTTTCAGGAGAAATATAAAACGCATTTTGGGACAAATAGTCTGACAGACAGCAACCACAAATAGGTGAGTAAAACAACACAACTTTAGAACTTCTCTTCCCGTTATGGAATTAGAAAAAGAATGGAATTGCTCAATACATAAACCTTGTCGTCTGTGTCTAGGAATGGCCTCTGCTACTTCCTGGTCTGAAGAGAACTTTTCATGTTCCATCTGTCTGGAAGTGTTCAACAGCCCCGTTTCCACACCATGTGGACACAACTTCTGCAGAACCTGTATTACAAAGTTCTGGGATGACCAAGTCCAGTACAAATGTCCTGTCTGCAATGAGCTTTTCAAAACTAGACCTGATCTACGTGTCAATAACTTTATATCAGAGATGGCTGATCAGTTTAGAAGTTCTGTACGAGTCAAAGACCAGCCTTGTGTTGAACCAGGAGAAGTTCCCTGTGACGTCTGTACTGGGACCCAGCTGAAGGCTGTGAAGTCCTGCCTAGTGTGTTTTACCTCTTACTGCCAAACCCATCTGGAGCCACATCAGAGAGTCGCAGGCCTGAAGAGACATCGGCTGGTCGAGCCTATGGACTGTCTGGAAGACAGGATGTGTAAGAAACACAATCAACTTCTGGAGCTCTTTTGCCAGACTGAACAGGTGTGTGTGTGTCAGTTCTGCACAGAGGGTGACCACAAGTTCCATCGTGTTGTACCTCTAAAGGAGGAATATGAAGTGAAAATGGCCCAGCTGGGGAAGATAGAGACTGAAGTTCCGCAGATGATCCAGGAGAGAAAACTAAAGATTAAGGAGATCAAAGACACAGTAGAATTGAGCAACAAATACGCAGACAGAGAGATAGCTGATGGTGTGCAGGTCTTCACTGCTCTGAAGCGCTCTATTGAAAAGTGGCAGGATGAGTTCAACCAAATGGTTAAAGAGAGACTGAAATCCACAGAGAAACAAGCTGAAGACCTCATCAAAGAGCTGGAGCAGGAAATAGGAGATCTGACCAATAGAAGCTCAGAGGTGAAGCTGCTCTCACAGACTGAAGACCACCTCCACTTCCTCCAGACCTTCAGATCCCTGAAGAGTCCTCCACAAACCAGGGACTGGACAACGGTGGAGGTCCGTCCTCCGTCATACGTAGGGACCTTGAGGAGATCCCTGGATCAGCTGGAGGAGACACTGAACATGGAGATGAAGAAGCTGCGTGCTGCTGAACTGAAGAGGGTCCAGCAGTATGAAGTAGATGTGACTCTGGATCCTGATACAGCTCCACCCCAGCTCATCCTGTCTGAGGATGGGAAACAAGTACATGATAGAGGTGTAGGGAAGAAACTCCCAGACAACCCTAAGAGATTTACACAGCATCTATATGTTCTAACGAGGCAGAGCTTCTCCTCAGGGAGATTTTACTTTGAGGTACAGGTTAAAGACAAGACTAAATGGTGTTTAGGAGTGGCCAGAGAGTCCATCAACAGAAAAGGTGTGATAATATTGACCCCTGAGAATGGTTACTGGACACTTATCTTCAACAACGATGGGTTGGTATTTAAAGATAACCCTGCTGTCCGTCTCCCTCTGAGAGCTGAGCTCCAGAAGGTGGGGGTGTTTGTTGATTATGATGAGGGTCTGGTCTCCTTCTATGATGTGGAAGCCAGGGTTCATATCCACTCTGCTACTGGCTGCACCTTTAGTGAGCCTCTCTATCCATTCCTCTGCCCAGATTTTCGTGATGCAGGTAAAAACTCTGCCCCCTTGATCATCTCACCTGTCAATCAAACAGACTAGGACCTTTGTTTGATGATAAAATAATCAAACGACCAAAACAACTAATGTTGTTTCATGATTGAGAATCTCTGCTATGTGACATCTGAGAGAACTGCATTAATGTATATAATGTATAATCTGCTGTCTTTTAACAAGGATAAATTCGTTAAGAAAATAACTCTTACTAATATAAAATGTAACCCATTAGAAATTCTTAGATTACACTCTATTGTTCAAGGGTAATGCTATAAAATTGTAAATGGTTGCAGTTGTGTAGAACATGTTTGGGTGAATAGTTTGTATAACATAATCTGTATTTTTTTAAACATTAGTTTATATTTCTGAATCATGAATGACATCATAATGAAATGTCTGTAAACCTTTCTGATTTCAACAATAAATTGCGAAAAATATAATGGGCCATTCTCAATGGAATACGTACATCATCAGTACAATATGTATTCAGTGGAATAGATACATTCTCAGTACAATATTTATTCAGTGGAATAAATACATTCTCAGTACAATATGTATTCAGTGGAATAGGTACATTCTCAGTACAACATGTATTCAGTGGAATAGGTACATTCTCAGTACAATATGTATTCAGTGGAATAGGTACATTCTCAGTACAACATGTATTCAGTGGAATACATGATCAGTGCAATAGGTACATTCTCAGTACAATATGTAGTGGAATATGTAAATTTTCAGTGGAATAGGTACATTCTCAGTACAATGTGTTTAGTTGAATAGGTAAATGTTCTGTGGAATAGGTGCTTTCTCAGTACAATATGTATTAAGTAGATTAGGTACATTATCAGGGGGATAATTGTTTTTACAATTGTTGCCTAAAACCCTATTTTGCACATTATGGGATTCATGGAAGGATTAAAATCACTGATCGATTGTTTGTAGCTGATGAGCCAGTCAATGACTGAATGTCCACCATACAATAACCGAACATGTGTTACACCTTACACAAAGGTCACAGTGACTACATGTAAAGATTCACCCCATGTGTGTGAGTACTGTGACTTTGTCTTGACTCCACTCCTCTCCTCTCCATCCTCTCATCTTAGTTTCTCCTCTCTCCTTCCTCTCCCTTCTCTTCCTCCTCTCTGCTATCTCTGCTCTCCTTTCTAGCTCATCTAGGATTATGTTCATTCTTGTCATGCATACACATTGTGTACACATTGCAACAGTAAGCATATTTTGATTTGTTTAGTAAAATATTGTTAAGTACTTTAACTTTAGTTTAGTTATTCCATAATTTAAATAAAGTGACAAAGATTGGTCCATGACAGCTTATGAGTTTACAAGCAAATATCATGGATGTTAGAAATCAAAACAATGATCCCGCACACACACACACAGACACACACACACACACACCTAACTATTCCAGAAGTATCAAAGAGAGAGGTGGGCGATCCCTTGACAACTGAAAAAAGAGTTAAATGAAACGTTACGAAAGAAACCTAAACTCAGCGAGGTCTTTGTATGAATATGAGAACCGCTGTATTATAACATCTGGCCCAATGTAGGACTAGTAGTTCACACACACACACACACACACACACACACTGAATAACTCTGAATAATTGCTTACTCCCTCTCTCGCCCTCTGCCTCCTTCCCTCTCCTCTCTCCCCCTCTCTTTTTTTCGTTTGTCTACCAGTCCGTGTGTATTTCCGTGTTGTTTCCCCCCCCCCGACAGCTTTTGCTGTTTGGGGGGGGGGAGTTCTTTCGTTTGTTTGTAGGGAGAGGTAAAAGTCGAGGAAGGACAGCATGCCTGCTGAATTTGGAACGGAGAAAACGACGACGGACAAACGGACTGAAGGAACAGAGAGAAGCATCGAGACGGACAGACAAAAAGTAAACGAGATCGGAACGAACGACGACGGCGGCGGTGGCATAAAGCACGCGCACGGTGAGAGTAGAGGAAACGGTGAGGCACGGGGTGTTGTGAGAGAGATGGATGGGGAAGAACTGACGGTGGACGGTGGAGGGTAAAGGAAGTGACGTCGATGATGGATGCACTGAGGGAGGTTAAGAAAGGGTGTGGAGGTGTGATGATGGGGATGCAGAGTGAAAGGGGGGACAGGAGCTTCGAGATCACGATGAGAGACGAGGTGGGCACATCGAGATTAATGGACTGGCATTCGAGTGAAAGGGAGCAATGGTGCACGCCAGAGACATTGTTAACAATGAGTTGGTGGATTCCTTTTATTAACTTTTATGGTATCGGTGTGTATTATGTTATTTTTTTGCACTATTTTATTAAGACTATTCTTGTTTGATTTTCAGTTTGATAAAGCGCAGTTCGGTGGGACTTTGTCTGCTGCAGCCAGGCCTAATCTAAACGTGACTAGGAAGCCTGTTGAGGTGATACATGTAGCTATAGCTGTGCCTGATGCCTAAGAACACCGCCATCAAGCAATACACTGTCCATGTTTTATAAATTGACTTCATCAGGTACGTTTCCCCCCTCTCTCACAGCGTCCCTCCAGCGCTGCCACTACCCCAGCTGGGAGAAGCACTCCATCCGCTACCACACCTCGAGCGACTTCCAGTCCCAGATATATCAGGCCCATCTCCCCTTTCTCTCTGCCCCCATCCAGCCCTGCTGTGTCATCTGTCAGGACCGGCTCTTCCCATCTGGTTAGTGCAACTATAATTACCTCTATACTGGTCTTACAAACTGTAGCGTGTAGCGGATAGATGTTTTATTGTATTTTTCATTTGTTTTATGTAGGTTGCGTCAAATAGGAGTCTTGCTCCTCCTGGTCCCGTGCCTTCTCCTCCTGGTCCCATCCCTGCTCCTCCTGGTCCCCCCCCTGCCCCCCCCCCCCCCCATTGCTCTAGATCACTTCTGGCTGCCGGCAAAAATGAAAGAGACAATTCCCCAGCAAGACCAGCGCTGGATTGCGTCCACGCTGTGGAGGAACCAGCGGCTGCGCCCGGACGTCAAGCTCTGGTATGAGCCACCGGTGCCAGCCCTGATTTATAACCAGGCCCCATTACCAGAGCATAATATAATGTATAATGTGAGAATTCCAGATGGCTTTATGGGTCTTCTTTCAAATGGTACACATAGGTCTTTCTTGAATAAACATCTTTCATGAACAAGTCTTTGGTAATATTCATAAAAGACTGAAGAAGATCAAGCCTGTCCATATCTATGTCCAGTAAATAGGAGATCCTGTGTTGAAATGCTAGCAGTTCAGGGTGTGATGTAACATGCTCCCACAATAGCATTGGCATAAGATGACAATCTTGTTTCTCTTTTCACACAGCCACAGAATAGTGCAGCCTTTGTTTGCTGTTCTCTCAAGAATTCGGTGAAGCTATACCACCAAAGTGGTGCTGTGGTTTAGTTGGTAAAGTGCCTGTCTAGTAAACAGGAGATCCTGGGTTCACATCCCAGCAGTACCTGCAATTCTGCATCATTATTAACTGGTGTACATTTTAATACAAGCTTCACTTGCAGCACCAAAAAACGTCTTGTCTTACTGGTAACTTTGCTAGTGGTTGCAAACCTGCAAAGTATCAATGCAATTGATTTCCTCCGACATCAACTGTACGTCCGCTAGGTCAAAGCAATGTGTTGTCCGCTCTTGGGTGAATAGGGCAATGCAGCAAAGGGCTTAAACAGCTTGCTTTCACTTTATGCCATTACATGACTGTGTTTTTGACCGCTTTACAAGTCCCCTTGGACACTTGCAAAAATTGCCATGGGTGACTCTTTTCAAGTCATCCTTGCGGTGTAGTGGGTTAAGTTTTAAACCAGCAAAAATAATGTCTCAGTTGTACTTCACTGACTACGATATTGCCTCTGCGAAATAGTAAGTAGCTGTGGCCCAATATAATCTTACGTTTTGAAGGTTAGGGTTCCACAAGGACAGTTTGAAACTTTGCCACATTGAATGCAATGTTTCCATTGCAGTTCATGGTCCGTAACTTATCAAAATCATAGAACAAAGATGAATTTAAAGGTTCTGGTTTCAAATCAAAGTTAACAACATTGCAAGGACCCAGGGCAATGCACATATTATATGGCATACAAAGCATTCTTAGTAAAGTTCAGGCACTTTCTTTGTCTTTGCCAATTTTGATTTATATTTGTCAGGGATGAACAGGTGTACGTGCCCGGTTAGCTCAGTCGGTAGAGCATGAGACTCTTAATCTCAGTGTCGTGGGTTCGAGCCCCACATTGGGCGTTCTAGTCTTTGGACGCAGTTTAAGCGTTCTGTGTGTAATTGTGCAGCGTTGCATACATTGTGAGTTTCAAAGCACACATTCACTCTTAAGGTGTTAATGTGAGTATTCCAGATGGCTTTATGGGTCTCCTTTCAAATTGTACACATAGGTCTTTCTTGAATAAACATCTTTCATGAACAAGTCTTTGGTAATATTCATAAAAGACTGAAGAAGATCAAGCCTAGCCAAATCTATGTCCAGTAAAAAGGAGATCCTGTGTTGAAATGCTAGCAGTTCAGGGTGTGGTGTAACATACTCCCACAATAGCATTGGCATAAGATGACAATCTTGTTTCTTTTTTCACACAGCCACAGAATAGTGCAGCCTTTGTTTGCTGTTCTCTCAAGAATTCGGTGAAGTTTTACCACCAAAGTGGTTCTGTGGCTTAGTTGCTAAAGTGCCTGTCTAGTAAACAGGAGATCCTGGGTTCAAATCCCAGCAGTACCTGCAACTCTGCATCATTATTAACTGGTGTACATTTTAATACAAGCTTCACTTGCAGCACCAAAAAAACGTCTTGTCTTACTGGTAACTTTGCTAGTGGTTGTAAACCTGCAAAGTATCAATGCAATTGATTTCCTCCGACATCAACTGTACGTCCGCTAGGTCAAAGCAATGTGATGTTCGCTCTTGGGTGAGTAGGGCAATGCAGCAAAGGGCTTAAACAGCTTGCTTTCACTTTATGCCATAACATGACTGTGTTTTTGACCGCTCTACAAGTCCCCTTGAAGACTGGGAAAAATTGCCATGGGTGACTCTTTTCAAGTCATCCTTGCGGGGTATTAAGTTTTCAACCAGCAAACATCATGTCTCAGTTGTACTTCACTGACTACGATGTTGCCTCTGCGAAATAGTAAGTAGCTGTGGCCCAGTATAATCTTACGATTTGAAGGTTAGGGTTCCACAAGGACAGTGTGAAGCTTTGCCACATTGAATGCAATGTTTCCATTGCAGTTCATGGTCCTTAACTTATCAAAATCATGGAACAAAGATGAACTTAAAGGTTCTGGTTTCAAATCAAAGTTTGTAACTGTGTTGAACATTATGGTAGTTAATTACTGATGTGAGAAAGCATGCAGAGATGTCTTCCAAAGGTACACAGTGCCAATAGGTTCCACCGAGATTTGAACTCAGATCGCTGGATTCAGAGTCCACAGTGCTAACCGTTACACCATGGAACCATTTCCAATACATGTGTTTCAATAGAGAGTCCATAACAATTATATTTCAAACCTGGAGGACTGTGATCTTTAGCGACTACTCTGAAACTTGGTTGAATTCATGGTGTCTATTATCATTCGGTTATTGGCTGCCGAAAGCATTGGTGGATTAGATGTTAGCATTGCTGCCTTCCAAGTAGTCGTTCTTAAAACGACATATAAGTGAAACTGAAAAATTGAACAGTGGTTCATAGGGTTGAGAATGAACAACACCCTTAATGTCTAGAGTTATTCTAGGAAGCTCACCAGCAAACTAGGTTCCGCCGTGATTTGAGGTTGGGTCGGACGATTCAGAGTATGAGTCTCACGCAAGCATTGGTGGTATAGTGGTGAGCATAGCTGCCTTCCAAGCAGTTGACCCGGGTTCGATTCCCAGCCAATGCATTGCTATCTATTTATCAATGCCAAAGTAATTTAGGACTTTCGAGATCATTGTCTGGATTTATTTGTGGCAAATGTTGTTCTCTAGACTACATTTAAGTGAAACTGAAACATTGAACAGTGGTTCAGACCATAGAGAATGAAGAAGACCCTTAGTGTCTAGAGTTGTCCGAGGAAGCTCACCAGAAAATTAGGTTCCTCCGTGTTTTGAGGTCAGGTCGGACAATCCACAGTACGTAATTTCTCACTCCTGCATTGGTGTTATAGTGGTAAACATAGCTGCCTTCCAAGCATTTGACCAGGGTTCGATTCCTGACCTCACCCTGTTCTCAAAACGTCTGTCAGAAGTGGGATTTGAACCCACGCCTCCAGAGGAGACTGCGACCTGAACGCAGCGCCTTAGACCGCTCGGCCATCCTGACATATTATTGAAAATGTTAAAGAGTGGATCGTTGCGTGAATTTTTTTACGTTTGTCATGTATTTCAAATTCAAAGATCGTTTCTTGCTCACAGACACGGACTGCTCCTAAAATAACAAAATTTTGGTTATATTGGTGACTGTGGGCTAATGTCAAACACTCCCCGTCAGGGAATTGAATCCCGGTCTCCCGCGTGACAGGTGGGGATACTGACCAATATACTAAAGAGGACCTGTTGGAATGAGAACACCTTGACATTAGTAAGCGCATTGACGTCTACAGGTGTTTTATGGCAACTTAAACGCTTTGTGTGACGTCTCCTCTTTCTTGACATCTAGCTGATGAGGGCGAACTAAACTTTAAAGAGTAATTTGATATGAAAATGTTATTTCGATAGTTATTTCGCTTGTCCTTAAACTTTCTTTCAGAAGTGGGATTTGAACCCACGCCTCCAGAGGAGACTGCGACCTTAACGCAGCGCCTTAGACCGCTCGGCCATCCTGACACATAATATAAATTGTCCAAGAGTGGATCGTTGGGTGAATAGTGTTACGTTTATCATGTATTTCAAAGAACGCTTCTTTCTCACAGACACCGACTGCTACTAAAATAACTCAACTTTGATTGTATTGGTGACTGTGGGTTAATGTTAAACACTCCCCGTCGGGGAATTGAACCCCGGTCTCCCGCGTGACAGGCGGGGATACTGACCACTATACTAACGAGGACCTGTTGGAATGAGAACACCTCGACATTAGTAAGCGCATTGACGTCTACAGGTATACGTTTTTGTCAGACAAATTCAATTCTGGGAGCCCCAAGTCTTGAGAAAGCAAGCACTGATAAGGAGGAGCAGTTGGGTTCCAGTATTCCTTGACCTGAGTAAATACTTTGAGTCCTGCAGGTGTAAATGTATGGCAAGCCCTTTTAACATTGAATCAGTAGCGCTAATATCAATTGTAGATATCTACAATTCCTTTTTGACTAGTTATAATTCCAAGCCAACATATCCATAATGTAATTTTGACTAGTAGCGATTCTAATTAAAGATATCTAATTAACTAAAAGCTACAGGTTATTATTTATTACAAATGAATCCCCCAAACATGATTAAACCATTAAACATTTTATAACATTAACAAAATAAAATTATTCAGGAGATAACATACATTGAAAACACATAATGGTTTATATTTTATAATAGTTAATAACATATTTTCTAAATGTATCCTTGTTAAATGACAGCGGTATGACATGAATGCAGTTCTCTCAGATCTCACATGATACAGATTCCCATTCAGTCAACATGAACCTAGAGTTGTTTCGGTCGTTTGATTATTTTATTATCAAACTAAGGTCCTAGTCTGTTTGATTGACAGGTGAGATGATCAGAGGGGCAGAGTTTCTACCTTCATAATTATAGCAACCTGTGCAGAGGAATGGATAGAGAGGCAGAGTAGATATAGCAGAGTAGATATGAACACTGGCTTCCACATCATAGAAGGTGACCAGACCCTCATCATAATCAACAAACACCCCCACCTTCTGGAGCTCAGCTCTCAGAGGGAGACGGACATCAGGTTTATCATTAAATACCAACCCATCGCTGTTGAAGTAAAGAGTCCAGTAACCATTCTCAGGGATGGGTTTGATCACACCTTTTCTGTTGATGGACTCTCTGGCCACTCCTAAACACCATTGAATCTTGTCTTTAACCTGGACCTCAAAGTAAAATCTCCCTGAGGAGAAGCTCTGCCTTGTGACAACATATATACACTGTGTAAATCTCTTAGGGTTGTCGGGGAGTTTCTTCTCTACACCTCCAACATGTACTTGTCTCCTCCAGCTGATCCAGGGATCTCCTCAAGGTCCCTACGTATGACGGAGGACGGACCTCCACCGTCGTCCAGTCCCTGGTGGGTGGAGGATCCTTCAGGGATCTGAAGGTCTGGAGGAAGAGGAGGTGGTCTTCAGTGTGTGAAAGCTGCTTCACCTCTGAGATTCTATTGGTCAGATCTCCTATTTCCTGCTCCAGCTCTTTGATGAGGTCTTCAACTTGTTTCTCTGTGGATTTCAGTCTCTCTTTAACCGTTTGGTTGAACTCATCCTGCCACTTTTCAATAGAGCGCTTCAGAGCAGTGAAGACCTGCACACCATCAGCTATCTCTCTGTCTGCGTCTTTCTTGCTCAATTCTACTGTGTCTTTGATCTCCTTAATCTTTAGTTTTCTCTCCTGGATCATCTGCTGAACATCAGTCTCTGTCTTCTCCAGCTGGGCCGTCTTCACTTCATATTCCTCCTTTAGAGGTACAACAGGATGGAACTTGTGGTCTGTCTCTGTGCAGAACTGACACATACACACCTGTTCAGTCTGGCAGAAGAGCTCCAGAAGTCTGTCATGTTTCTTACACATCCTGTCTTCCAGACGGTCCATAGGCTCGACCAGCCGATGTCTCTTCAGGACTGCGACTCTCTGATGTGGCTCCAGGTGGGTTTGGCAGAAAGAGGTAAAACACACTAGGCAGGATTTCACAGCCTTCAGCCGGGTCCCAGTACAGACGTCACAGGGAACTTCTCCTGGTTCAACACAAGGCTGCTCTTTGACTCGTACAGAACTTCTAAACTGCTCAATCATTTCTGAAAAGAGAGTATTGACCTGTAAATCAGGTCTTGTCTGGAACAGTTTGTTACAAACAGGACATTTTTACTGGACTTGGTCATCCCAGAACTTTGTAATACAGGTTCTACAGAAGTTGTGTCCACATGGTGTGGTGACTGGGCTGCTGAACACATCCAGACAGATGGAACATGAAAAGTTATCCTCAGACCAGGAAGTAGCAGAGGCCATTCCTAGACACAGACGACAAGGTTTATGTATTGAGCAATTCCATTCTTTTTCTAATTCCAAAAAGGGAAGAGAGGTTCTAACGTTGTATTGTTTTACTCACCTATGTGTGGTTACTGTCTGTCAGACTATTTGTCCCAAAATGTGTTTTATTATTCTCCTTAAAGAGGGAACTCCTTCCACGTCGGGTTTCTATGAACGTTAAGTTTCGTTTTCTGAACAACACGTCCTCTCCTCTCCTCCCCTAACTCCTGGCCCCGCCCCTAACTCCTGGCTCCTCCCCTAACTCCTGGCTCTCCCCCCACGGACACACATTTCACCGCCGTTCAACTTCCCACTCTGACTGTGGGGCGTTCCCGCACCGTGAAGGCTCCTTCAAATGCGTTGATGTGTGTTCTCCTCTTCTCTGTGGAGTTAGAAGAGAGCCGGTGCAAACCGAGAGACACTGTGGTGATGTAGTGGTTATTTGCGACTGTAACTGGGATTAATTGGCGTTGATCCACCCTGGTTTCCGGGGCTTCCCCGCATACTATTTATCCAGCCCCGATCCAATATTCAACAAGAAAATAAATCAAAGATGTGTTTATTGCCGCTACATTCGCTGCAGGAACTCGCCCCGGCGTGCACGCGCACAGTGCACACATCTTTCAAAATGGTGGTACTTAGAGAGCCACATATTCTCTGAGGTGGTACACGGTATACAAAGTTTGAGAACCACTGATTTAGAATATATTAATACAGTAAGAATATATGAGGAATAATGTAAAGAGAACATGACATTTAGCGAGCTGTACCTTAGCTTCTCCGTGATGAAAACGTGCGCTGCCCCGTGTAGTTTGAAAATATTAAAGCACAAGAGCAAGGGAAGTAAGGTCCGGTGAAGGAAGAGATTCAGGTGTTCGCCCAAAACACAAAGTAAGTGTTTAGAACCGAGACAGAACATTAACACGGTTCTAAAGGTTCTGAGAGTAAAGATTGAGCTGCTGGGCTCCTCAGACAGATCAAATGAGGAAGGAGACTTTGAACAGCAGCTAACTACGTCTAAAACCTTTATGATGGTTCCAAAGGTCTCCGTCAGGGCTGGGCCTCCACCAGAACACACAACCTTAACTGATGAAGTGTGAAGATAAGACAGAGCAACGGTTTGATGAAGTCCTTATAAAGCTGTAAAACTACCAGGTCCCGGTAATGATGTCCGAGGTTAAAACAGGGGAAGTAAAGTTACTTCAATGGTATACAGTTCTGCTATGCTTTGTATTGTCTGCAGTGAAATCGTGTGACTCCCAATGAATCAAAATACAACCGGAAGAAAAGCTAAGGAAACACTTTAACTTTGAAGGAGAAGAAAACGACTAAAGACTTTTTAGAGATAGGAAACAGACAAGACAACAAACCAAACAAACATAAGTAAAGAGATCTTTTGAAGAGTATCCACGCTGTCATAAACACCTCAGATCAAACCAGGACACAGACCTGGACCTGAGTAAGAGCTGTCATTAAAATAATCAATCATTAACTAACTAAAAAGGAGTATGGGTTTACGTATACTCCACACACACACACACACACACACACACACACACACACACACACACACACACACACACACACACACACACACACACACACACACACACACACACACAAACGGGAATTTCACTTGTTCCAGCAGCTCAAGAGTCAAAAAGAGAGATAAAGTGATAAATACAAATACAAAATAAATTAAAGAATAAAATAAAGATAAAAATATTGTACACTGAATACTCCTTTCACAGGATACTCGCTCAGTATAAATATAATTACACAGGACAATTGCACAGTATAAATATAAACATAATTGTATATGATCATTTGTAAAACACCCCTAAAAACATAGTCAGTTAAATTATATCTTATCAACCCCAAACATACAGTCAGTCATAAATATCAACCCCACCCAAACATTGTCACTCAGATAGATTATATTATATCAACCCCACCCAAAGCTGAACTCCAACTTGATGCCGTTAAAATTCAAGACAGTGTAGTGACAACAAGTGTGTCTCCAATTATCTGAGTCATTCAGTCACTGTGGTGAAAGGATGAACACGGTTTAATAAACCTACCTTGAATGAACCTTTCATTATGTCTTGTTGTGGTGTGTGTGTTGAGCACCAAAGGCTATTTAACCATTCCAAACACCTACACCACACACACACACACACACACACACACACACACACACACACACACACACACACACACACACACACACACACACACACACACACACACACACACACACACACGCGCACCTGTGTCTCCTTCACCTTAATCATATTGGCCAGAAGGTGAACTGCACCGAGGTGGATTCACCGCCCCCTAGTGGCTCCACATGCAATAACAGAGTACTACAACATGGCTCTGATTAACGGCCTCATATCTTACTATTGAGTCATTTATCAGACGCGTTCATCCAAAGCTACTTACAGTGAATACAGATACACATAGGCGCAGGACGTATGGCGCTGAGGGTGCTGCAGCACCCCCTGTTGGCTGAGAGGGAAATAATATTGGAAATAATAATGTTGTTTTTAAATAAGTTTTGATTGATATATTATAGAAAATACTTTTCTTAAGGCTGAGAAGCAGCTGGTCCTAATATTTATTTACTGAGTCGGTTGAGTGGTAGTAGGTCCTATAGACTCATCCTGTAAGTTTGAGTCAATTGTTATGCATTGCTAGGGTAACGTTGTCTTGATTTGGAGAACATGTTTTTTTTAAGGCTGATTGATGAATTGATGAATTTTGGGATGAATTATACAGGATAGCCATTTGTGCATTTACAGCTTTATGATGTACACTGTATATAGACTCATGTTTAAATGATTGAATTGGATGATATTTTGTACCATACATGTACTGTTTTCTGCTGTCCCATCCCGTCTCCCCTTGTGTGCTCACATAGGCACATGCGCATGCACACACACACACACACACACACACACACACACACACACACACACACACACACACACACACACACACAGTATTCTTTAATATATCTATTCATACACTCACAGAGATAACATACACTTCCACCCAAAAGGACCACAATGGAAACAAGCTCTTGGGCTTTATTGTGTTTGATCCCTTTGACAGTTGTCAATAAAGAATTGACAAATCTCGGGGCGGTGCGCTGGCACTCCGGACACGCCTGACAGTGCTGAGTGACGTCCCTCTTAACCCCGGGCCAGTAAACCCGCTCTAGGATTGTGTCCCTAGTCTAGTCCATGCCTAGGTGAGCCCCTAGTACATGGGAATGGGCCATGTAAAGGACTTTGCTCATGTAGGGGTGGGGGCACCACCAACTGCTGGGTCACTGCTCCCCCCCCCCTCCCCCCCTCTACTACCCGATAAAGCAAGCCCGCCCTGGTGCTGGAATGGGGGTGGGGTTAGGTTACTCACCGACTCCCGGGCCTGGCCGTCACGGGCGAGGACGTGGCTCCAGGCGTGCTTCAGGGCGTCGTCCTGCAGTTGGGCGGTGGTGAACTGCCCGGGCCGGTCCCCCCCCCCCCCCCCCCCCCCCCCGGTCCCCCCCCCTAAGTCAGAGACCTCTGTGAGTGGGGAGCCCTCCGCCTCTCCGGGTGGGGGCAGACTGTTTCGTGGCGGTCACGGGTTCTGGGGGAGGCCCCGTGGAGTCCGTGTGGTGGGGCCCTCCCATCGGCAGTGTGTGACCGTCCAACCCAGGGCCGTCGCCCTCTCCGGTCGACTCGCCCCAGGCGCGTGGCCTCAGCTGGGGTCGGGGGGCCGGGGGCCCGGCTAAGGGCTCCAGAGCGGGTTGAAAATGGAGCGGTCTCTCCCTATGAGTGGGGGTCCCAGCTGAAACAGCGCCATTCCTCTCGGGCGGGGGTCGGCGACCTCGGCTGGGGAGGGCCAATGACGACGTAGTGGGCTAAAAAAAAGGGTTTGAATGTTTTGTCAACCAAAATAAACGGCACATCCTACTACTGCAAATGTCATAAATGCAACAAACTATAGACTATTAGTTATTTAATATATAGTATAACCAAATATAAAACGTTGTACGCTGTGTTATCTTCATTTTAGGGGTCAAATAGGTTTTATTTGGTGGGAGAGGGACCACAAACGGCTCTTTAGAGAGTGCAGGTTGCAGACCCCGGCCCCAGTGAACACAAGTCAGTGGTGCATTGAAGCCGTGATGGCGCTTTACTTCAAAGAAAAGAACAAACGTCAGGGGCCCAACAGAAAACAAAAAGTGTTCTGGCTCCGTGAGCCACGGAGAGACCTCCGGTGCTGTTCCCGGTAGCGCGGGTCTCCTCCGAGGGGGTGGGGGGGGGGGGGGGGGGGGGGGGGGTAGTACAGGCCCGGACGCCACTCGCCAGCGTAGCGTCACCGCCCCTCCGAGGGGTTGGTCCAGCTTCTCGTTCCGGGTAGCTGCGCTCCAACGTCCGTTCCCCAGGGCGGCTCCGGTTCTAGGGAAGAGGGAAACGGTCCTCTACCCGCGAGCATCCTCTCCCCCAGGCTGTTGGATGTTCGTGGCGTTAGGCTGCGTTCTCCGCTCTGCGACACACGACACACACACGCAGCCCGTTTACACGTTTGGCGGACAAACCTTAAAACAAGTCACCCCGAGTCCCGTGTCTGCTGGCGTTCCTCCTCCTCCTCCTCCTCCGTCGCAGGTGTTTCCCACGGCGCTGAGCGGGGCCAGCGCTAATGCGCTCCCGGGGGCCAGCTGGGGGAGAGCGTCGGTCTGCTCCGTCTACCAGCGCTCCCCTGGGCCGTCTGGGCCGCTGCGCTGGAGCCGGGCTGACACAATGTCTTGAAACACATCTCTAGTGGGACTGCTGATGTCTTCTGTGTCTCTCTCCATTTCTGTCTGACCAAAGACATCCTGCAGAGAGAGAGAGAGAGAGAGAGAGAGAGAGAGAGAGAGAGAGAGAGAGAGAGAGAGAGAGAGAGAGAGAGAGAGAGAGAGAGAGGGTGAAAAATACACAAAGACGACAAGAGAGTGATACAGAAAGACAGGAGGAGATAAAGAACAGTGTGACATAGAGAGAGACAAGGAAAGATAAAAGAGAGAGAGAGTATAGGACACTAACAATATACAGTGAGAGAGAGAGGTTTTTATTCAGAGTTATTCAGTACAATACAGATTGAGAATATAGCTATTCTACTAAATACATATTGTAGAGAATGCTAATTTTCCAATGAATATGTCCCATTCTACGTTTGTAAATTTGAATTTAAATCAAAAATGTTTAGAAACATTTTATTATGTTAACAAAATGAACACTTCAAATTGTCAATATTTTCTACTTCCTGTTGTCGATTGTAACTTGATATCGTTAAACGTATAAAAACCACGAACAAGAGGAGAGCGGACAGAGAGATGGAGAGAGAAAATAACTTTAACTGAACATTTAGATTGGAAGACACAGGCCCAATGCTGTTGACACAGAGACATCGATGACAGTCAGCTTAATGTAGGATTGAGGGAGGGAGAGGGAGGGAGGGAGAGGGAACAACAAACTGGCGCCGGCTGCTAGGAAGCGCGATGGAGAAATAGGGAGCGTAGATTGGTGATTGCTGGCAGTGTGTGTAAACAGAAGCACGTGGAGAAGTAGCAGCCGGCGGCCGCTAGGTGGCGGCAATGGACGGAGTGACGCACAGGCCCAATGCTGTTGACACAGAGACATCGATGACAGTCAGCTTCACTGTAGGAGAGAGGGAGGGAGAGGGAGGGAGAGGGGAAGAGGGAAGGTGGGAGAGAGAGGGAGGGAAAGGGAGGGGAAAAGAGGTAGAGAGAGAGTAGAGACACTGAGAGGGAAGGAGAGAAGGAGGGAGGGAGTGAGAGGAGGGGAAGAGAATGAGGGAAGGAGGGGGAGAGAGCAAAGGAAAATGTACTCTATTCTACTGAATACATGTTGTACTGAGAATGTACCTATTCTACTGAATACATATTGTAGAGAATTTACCTATTCTACTGAATACATATTGTACTGAGAATGTACCTATTCGACTGAATACATATTGTAGAGAATGTACCTATTCTACTGAACACATATTGTACTGAGAATGTACCTATTCGACTGAATACATATTGTACTGAGAATGTACCTATTCGACTGAATACATATTGTACTGAGAATGTACCTATTCTACTGACTAATTATTGTACTGAGAATGTAGCTATTCTACTGAATACATATTGTACTGAGAATGTACCTATTGTACTGACTAATTATTGTACTGAGAATGTAGCTATTCTACTGAATACATATTGTACTGAGAATGTACCTATTCTACTAAATACATATTGCTGAGAATGTACCTATTCTACTGAGTAATTATTGTAGAGAATGTAAATATTCCACAGAAAATCACCCCATTCTACCTTTTGTAAATTTTTATTGAAATAAAAAAGTGTACAAACATTTGATGTCATTCATATTTCAGGAGTATAAACTAATATCCTCGTTTTGTTTAAGAAACTAGATATTTTTAACATGCACCTGCAAATGTTTCTAAATTTCATATTGTTAAATGTATAAAAAACATTCAGCAGTAATCAGATATTGATCAATATAGTATTTGTAATCTAATCACGTATCATGGGTTATATTTTACAATAGTCAGGGTTATTTTCCGAATGAATTCCTTCTTGTCAAATGAAAGCAGTACAACATTAATGCAGTTCTCTCAGATCTCACGTAGTAGATATTATAATTCATGAAACAACATTAGTGGTTTTGGTCGTTTGACTATTTTATTATCAAACAAAAGGTCCTAGTCTGTTTGATTGACAGGTGAGATGGTCAGGGGGGCAGAGTTTTTACCTTTATAATCATAGCGACATGGGCAGAGGAATAGATAGAGAGGCTCACTAAAGGTGCAGCCAGTAGCAGAGTAGATATTAACCCTGGCTTCCACATCATAGAAGGAGACCAGACCCTCATCATAATCAACAAACACCCCCACCTTCTGGAGCTCAACTCTCAGAGGGAGACGGACATAAGGGTTACCTCTAAATACCAACCGTTCCTTGTTGAATAAAATAGTCCAGTAACCATTCTTAGGGATGGGTTTGATCGCACTGCTTCTGTTGATGGACTCTCTGACCACTCCTAAACACCATTCAGTCTTGTCTTTAACCTGGACCTCAAAGTAAAATCTCCCTGAGGAGAAGCTCTGCCTCGTGAGAACAAATAATTTCTCTGTAAAACTGTTAGGGTTGTCTGGGAGTATCTTCCTGACACCTCCATGATGTACTTGTTTCCCATCCTCAGACAGGATGAGACTGGAATGAGCTGTATCAGGATCCAGAGTCACATCTACTTCATACTGCTGGACCATCTTTAGTTCAGCAGCATCACACAGCTTCTTCATCTCCATGTTCAGTGTCTCCTCCAGCTGATCCAGGGATCCCCTCAAGGTCCCTACGTATGACGGAGGACGGACCTCCACCGTCGTCCAGTCCCTGGTGGGTGGAGGATTCTTCAGGGATCTGAAGGTCTGGAGGAAGTGGAGGTGGTCTTCAGTCTGTGAGAGCTGCTTCACCTCTGTGCTTCTATTGGTCAGATCTTCTATTTCCTGCTCCAGCTCTTTGAAGAGGTCTTCAGCCTCTTTCTCTGTGGATTTCAGTCTCTCTTTAACCGTTTGGTTGAACTCATCCTGCCACTTTTCAATGTAGCGCATCAGAGCAGTGAAGACCTGCACACCATCAGCTATCTCTCTGTCTGCGTCTTTGTTGCTCAATTCTACGGTGTCTTTGATCTCCTTAATCTTTAGTTTTCTCTCCTGGATCTTCTGCTGAATTTCAGACTCTATCTTCCCCAGCTGGGCCGTCTTCACTTCATATTCCTCCTTTAGAGACACAACAGGATGGGACTTGTGGTCTGTCTCTGTGCAGAACTGACACACACACACCTGTTCAGTCTGGCAGAAGAGCTCCAGAAGTCGGTCGTGTTTCTTACACCTCCTGTCTTCCAGACGGTCCATAGGCTCGACCAGCCGATGTCTCTTCAGGCCTGCGACTCTCTGATGAGGCTCCAGGTGGGTTTGGCAGTAAGAGGTAAAACACACTAGGCAGGACTTCACAGCCTTCAGCTGGGTCCCAGTACAGACATCACAGGGAACTTCTGCTGGTTCAACACACGGCTGCTCTGTGACTCGTACAGACCTTCTAAACTGATCAATCATCTCTGAAAAGAGAGTATTGACCTGTAAATCAGGTCTTGTCTGGAACAGTTTGTTACAAACAGGACATTTGTACTGGACTTGGCCATCCCAGAACCTTGTAATACAGGTTCTGCAGAAGTTGTGTCCACATGGTGTGGTGACTGGGCTGTTGAACACATCCAGGCAGATGGGACATGAAAAGTTATCCTCAGACCAGGAAGAATTGGACGCCATTCCTAGAAATAAAAATTATGAAAATTAAATTACCGTTTTTAACTATACGTTATATACATGTAATAATGTGTTAAGAATAAGACAAGTTAAGAACAAGACATCTTTCTTCACCAGCAACACCGTACACAGGTTTTGAATATATAACTATTATAGACTCTATAATATAGAGAGAATTGAAATGTGATACAAACAAAAAGAAATCAATAAACAAGAGAAAAGAAAAGACAGTGGCATAGAGCAACAGGGACGGGGTCTGCATGCAGCTGGGCCTCAAAAAGGCCTGAAGCCTTATCTGAACAGTTCTTCTGGAGGAAGATCTGCTTTTTGTCCTTTCCTGGTAATCATTCTGGATGAACGATCACCAGGAAGTAAATCTATTTCCTTTGTTCCTCAAATACCGATTGCAGCGCCGGGTACGTCGGAGCTCATCGATACTTAGATTAGATTACACAGAACGCCCTGATGCTTTAACACCAAACTAACTTTGTTAAAGTCCCGTGTTGGCCCCACTGGTCGGGTTCAACCAAAGCGCACAGAGCGCGGCCCCACGTGTGGCGCCGCGCTCCAAACAGGACGCCGAGCACCGAGCACGCGCTGGTGGAATCCGACGAGGCGACACAATAGAGCACGTGAAGGTTGGTTTCGCTAAGCATCAACATCACGTGTTCACACGGAGCGCAGGAGACCCGTGTGGGGCTAACGCTACAGTACAACATGGCGCCCTGCAGACAGGACGGCAACAATGAGGGTTAGAGGTTCAACGTGTTGGACCCACCTTGGAATGTTTCTGTCCCGGCTCTCTGATTTAAAACGTCTTTTTCTTCGTCTCCGGAGAGGCTAACGCGTTCACGTCGTCTCTTCGTCATGTCGTCCCTTCGTCTGTTGGATTTGCGTAAACTTCCGTTTCCTGAACAAGCGAGAGGGGTCTTTATACAGAGCTCCAGGCTCGGGCCCGCCCCCTCGGTAGCCTTCTGACACGCTCACAGACACAGCCACGCGCAGACACAGCCGCGCGCGCACACGCGCACACGCACACACACACACACACACACACACACACACACACACCGCGCTGCTTGCGCCTCTACTTCCTACTCTGACTGAATCCGCTGTCTGCTGCTCTCATAGCTCTGCTGCTCGTGTGTGCACTGTGCGCGTGCACGCCGGGGCGCGTTCCTGCAGCGAGCGTAGCGGCAATAAACACATCTGTTCTATTTAATCTAGGCTTCGCCTTATGGGCTTGCGCCTTGGACCGCTGAGTGTGTCTTTGGCTCCGTGCTTTTATATGCTTTACTGCGGAGCCCTAACTGCGGACCAATAGAAACGAGCAGGGATTACGCACACACCTACTGGAGCTGCTGAGAAGGATTCTCCGTCGGCAGGCCGACACTTTTTTTCTTTCCTGGTGGAATTCTGCATTCTAGTGCATTTGTAAGGGTGGAAAGACCAGAGTAAGAACCACATAGAACATCGGTTTGAAAAATGATGTGTATTCCTAAAAAATTAAAATGTATATATATATATACTTTTTTTCTTTCCTGGTGGAACATGGGTTGTGAGTGCAGCTCACACATACATGGCAGACAATACAGAACACACACAATAACCACAACACTCAAATTTATAACAGTTCACACAATTTGCTGTACTGTACTGAATGAAAATAAGGTTCACCTAGAAAATGCTGAATTGATATGACAGATTTACTGTATTTTTTATAACTGTATGGTGGGGAGCAAGAGGAGCAGCAACATGTGAGGACGCGTTTTTCCGAGCTCTGCACGTGGATAACTTTATTTACAAATTAAATTGATGATATAACCCCCCCTCCCACCCATACAAATAGTCCTTCACTAGTCATATTTAACACCTTAATAACTGTATGGAGAAAACGAAAAACATGATGTTGATGATGAAGAAGTCATAATAATTATAAACAAATCAAATAGTTTTCTACAATCTCGGCCATATTCTGGTTCAACATGTCCCCAGGTACCTCTGTGATGATTTTCAAGTGTTTTCACTGGAGCATTTTTTTTAATAACGTGTTACTGCTGCGTTCCGACGCCCCGCCCTCATGTGTAAAACCCTCCCTGTGTTTGACAGTTGTATGTAAATTACCATGTGTCGTTCCCCGTATGTGATTGTCCCACAAATATGTAAATTAAGATGTGTGATTCCCCGGACGTGATTGGTTCCTGCATTGGAAATGCAGAAGATCCTGATTGGCGCGGAACCTGTCATCGTCCAATCCGGAGCGAGCAATGCGGGGACTGAGGAGCGCTACAGAGCGGCCAGCTCAACAGGCGGGGCAGCTAGGACTTTGAGCTCGGCCACTGAGCCTCTCTCTTATGTCGGTAGAGACGGTGAGACCTTAATGAGTGGAAATGAGGAAAGTGAGCCACGTGTGAGCTAGCTGGGGACTGGGCCAGGATAAGAGCTCAAAGCAAACTGAAACACACGCAGCCTTTTCTTTGTCAGAGACACTAGGAGCAGGGCTGCTGTTTCAACTGTGTATTTCGGAGTCCTCCTTTAGTTGGATTTGTTTCTTTGATCTGAACAGCATCCAAATCGCAAATTTTACCCCTTTGTAGTTCGCCTCCTCTATTTGTGTGTGTGTGGTTGGTTATCCAAGTTGGTTATCCAATTATTGTTAATAAATAATTGTCCAAAAATACCTGGTTTTATGTTGCCTCCCCCTTCCCTAGCGAGCTGGGACGCAACACATTAGATGTTGAAGTCATCCCAACACATTGCAATTGTTTTTGGCTTTGTCTCGCTTGCTGTCTATATATTATGGGAATTAATAAGGAGGCCCACTACATTTACAATGGTTAAAATAGCGTGTACAAAACAGAAATAATAAGCATTAACCAACAGTTTCCCATGAAAATACCGTTTTGAAACTAATGAAATAATCAAACAGTCACAGAAATACCAGTTCAGTTTAGAATTTATTGTCATCTCGCCTTTACACCAAATTACAGAAAAGTATCAACCTTTATGAAAGGTTGATAAATGTATTCCAAATGTACATCCAGATAACTGGTCATCATCAGTAAACGTTTCATCAAGAATTATAACCTGCATGCAAATCTCAGTCAGTCGGTCTATGTGTGTGGCTACAACCGACACAGAGACACTGAGGCATCATCCCTGCATAACCCAATCCCAAGATAGAGGTCCTCCTGGGTGAAGGTGGCCTGGAAGGTGTGGATGTGTTTCAGTGTGTCTGAGGACCCTCCTACATCTGGGGACACTCTGTAGAAGGACAGAGTGCCATTAGGCCTGTCCAGATACACTCCTACTCTTTTAGAAGGCTCAGGGAGACGCAGGCCTGTTCTAATACCGTTGTGCCAGGCAGTGTAACCACCAGCATGACAATAAAGACTCCAGGAATTGTGATTCCTTCCAAGCCTGCTTTCACCAGCACTTCCTCTTCTTGAGAATCCTCTGTATGTCACGCCTATCTCAACACGTTGTTTCCTCTCTACCTCCCAGTAACAGCGGCCAGTCAGAGCCTCTCTTCACAACACCTGTGGACAAGAGTCAAATCTCTCTGGGTGATAAGGATACGACTGGTCCTCTCTAAACCACTTCACCTTTCTGTTGTCCTCAGACAGAGAGAGTCGTCTGTGGGCTGTGTTTGGGTCCAGTGTGAGTTCACAGGCATCTGACGGGGGGGAAAAAAGACATGATTAGAATAATTACCATTATTATACACACTTTAACTTTTAAAAAGGTTCCAATAGACATTGTAATACACCTTCAAAGAGACACCTGTACGTACCCATAAGTATACATACGTACAATTTCAAATCAGGATTTATTTTCCTAGTTCTAATAAAGACCATCACCACTTATAGTAGTAGTTTAAATCCGATATGAAATAAATGCATCGTTATAATCATTTTATAAATATGTAATGTCTAATATGATAGTAATAATTAAATTAATAAAGATTATATATCACCACAAATTATAGTAATTAATACATTCATAATAATAAATAGGACTAGTAAGAATGATGATAATAAAACAGTAGTCTAGAGTGCAATTTACAATACACACAAAAAAACATTTATTAAAGTTTGTATCATGACTGATTTTGTCTAATAACAACCACACTACTATTTATCATAACTAATAAATAACACTAACAATACCTATTGTTTTACAGACTTCACCTACTGCTGTGTGGATGGACTTTCCATCTAAACAGTTGGTGTGTGTTGTGATGAATCAAACGGATAAGACACTTACACTTCATTAGAGTTGATTTCAGGACAGGAAGATTCTCCATCTCCATGTTCAGTGTCTCCTCCAGCTGATCCAGGGATCTCCTCAAGGTCCCTACGTATGACGGAGGACGGACCTCCACCGTCGTCCAGTCCCTGGTGGGTGGAGGATTCTTCAGGGATCTGAAGGTCTGGAGGAAGTGGAGGTGGTCTTCAGTGCGTGAGAGCTGCTCCACCTCTGTGCTTCTATTGGTCAGATCTTTTATTTCCTGCTCCAGCTCTTTGATGAGGTCTTCAGCCTCTTTCTCTGTGGATTTCAGTTTCTCTTTAACTGTTTGGTTGAACTCATCCTGCCACTTTTCAATCGAGCGCTTCAGAGCAGTGAAGACCTGCACACCATCAGCTATCTCTTTGTCTGCGTCTGCTTTGCTGCGGTCTGCTGTATCTGAAATCTCATGAATCTTTCGTTGTCTCTCCTGGATCATCTGCTGAACTTCAGACTCTATCTTCCCCAGCTGGGCCGTCTTCACTTCATATTCCTCCTTTAGAGGTACAACAGGATGGGACTTTTTGTCCGTCACTGTGCAGCACAGACACACACACACCTGTTCAGTCTGGCAGAAGAGCTCCAGAAGTCGGTCGTGTTTCTTACACATCCTGTCTTCCAGATGGTCCATAGGCTCAACCAGCCGATGTTTCTTCAGGACTGCGACTCTCTGATGAGGCTCCAGGTGGGTTTGGCAGTAAGAGATAAAACACACTAGGCAGGACTTCACAGCCTTCAGCTGGGTCCCAGTACAGACGTCACAGGGAACTTCTCCTGGTTCAACACAAGGCTGCTCTGTGACTCGTACAGACCGTCTAAACTGATCAGCCATCTCTGATATGAAGGTATTGACCTGTAAATCAGGTCTTGTCTGGAACAGTTTGTTACAAACAGGACATTTGTACTGGACTTGGCCATCCCAGAACCTTGTAATACAGGTTCTGCAGAAGCTGTGTCCACATGGTGTGGTGACTGGGCTGTTGAACACATCCAGACAGATGGGACATGAAAAGTTATCCTCAGACCAGGAAGAATTGGACGCCATTCCTAGAAAGAAAAATTATGAAAATTTAATTACAGTTTTAACTATACTATATATGTTGCATACATGTAATAATGTGTTAAGAATAAGACAAGTTAAGAACAAGACATCTTTCTTCAACAGCAACACCGTACACAAGTTTTGAAAATATAACTATTATAGACTCTATACTATTGAGAAAATTGAAATGTGATTCAAACAAAAAGAAATCAATAAACAAGATAAAAGAAAAGACAGTGGCATAGAGCAAAAGGGATGGGGTCTGCATGCAGCTGGGCCTCAAAAAGGCCTGAAGCCTTATCTTAACAGTTCTTCTGAAGGAAGATCTGCTTTTTTTCCTTTCCTGGTAATCATTCTGGATGAACGATCACCAGGAAGTAAATATATTGCCTTTGTTCCTCAAATACCGCGTGCAGCGCCGGGTACGTCGGAGCTCATCGATACTTAGATTAGATTACACTTTACATACTATGGTGTGTAATAGTATCATGGGTCCACCCCCAGGGGCCCCGGTTAATACCCGGTTTCGGGAGCCATCCCTACTCACGCATGCGTCCTCCTCGTGAAGAACGCCCTGATGCTTTAACACCAAACTAACTTTGTTAAAGTCCCGTGTTGGCCTCGGCTGGTCGGGTTCAACCAAAGCGTACAGAGCGCGGCCCCGCGCGTGGCGCCGCGCTCCAAACAGGACGCCGAGCACTGAGCACGCGCTGGTGGAATCCGACGTGGCGACACAATAGAGCACGTGAAGGTTGGTTTCGCTAAGCATCAACATCACGTGTTCACACGGAGCGCAGGAGACCCGTGTGGGGCTAACGCTACAGTACAACATGGCGCCCTGCGGACAGGACAATGAGGATTAGAGGTTCAATGTGTTGGACCCACCTTGGAATGTTTCTGTCCCGGCTCTCTGATTTAAAACGTCTTTTTCTTCGTCTCCGGAGAGGCTAACGCGTTCACGTCGTCTCTTCGTCATGTCGTCCCTTCGTCGGTTGGATTTGCGTAAACTTCCGTTTCCTGAACAAGAGAGAGGGGTCTTTCTACAGAGCTCCAGGCTCGGGCCCGCCCCCTCGGTAGCCTTCTGACACGCTCACAGACACAGCCACGCGCAGACACAGCCGCGCGCGCACACACACACACAGTGCTGCTTGCGCCTCTACTTGCTACTCTGACTGAATCCGCTGTCTGCTGCTCTCATAGCTCTGCTGCTCGTGTGTGCACTGTGCGCGTGCACGCCGGGGTGAGTTCCTGCAGCGAGCGTAGCGGCAATAAACACATCTGTTCTATTTCATCTAGGCTTCGCCTTATGGGCTTGTGCCTTGGACCGCTGAGTGTGTCTTTGGCTCCGTGCTTTTATATGCTTTACTGCGGAGCCCTAACTGCGGACCAATAGAAACGGGCAGGGATTACGCACACACCTACTCGAGCTGCTGAGAAGGATTCTCCGTCGGCAGGCCGACACTTTTTTTCTTTCCTGGTGGAATTCTGCATTCTAGTGCATTTGTAAGGGTGGAAAGACCAGAGTAAGAAGCACATAGAACATCGGTTTGAAAAATGATGTGTATTCCTAAAAAAATGAAAAAGTATATATTTATATATATACTTTTTTTCTTTCCTGGTGGAACATGGGTTGTGAGTGCAGCTCACACATCAATGGCAGACAATACAGAACACACACACAATAACCACAACACTCAAAGTTAAAACAGTTCACACACTTTGCTGTACTGTACTGAAATAAAATAAGGTAACCTAGAAAATGCTGAATTGATTTGATAGATTTAGTGTATTGTTTATAACTGTATGGTGGGGATCAAGAGGAGCAGCGACATGTGAGGACGCGTTTTTTCGAGCTCTGCACGTGGAGAACTTTATTTACAAATTAAATTGATGATACCCCCCCTCAATTGAAATATTCCTTCACTAGTCATATTTAAGTCCTTAAAAACTGTATGGAGAAATCTAAAAAAGATGATGTTGATGATAAAGAAGTCATAATAATAATAAACTAATCAAATAGTTTTCTACCATCTCGGCCATATTCTGGTTCAACATATCCCCAGGTACCTCTGAGATGATTTTCAAGTGTTTTCATTGGAGCATTTTTAATAATGTGTTACTGCTGCGTTCCGACGCACCGCCCTCATGTGTAAAACCCTCCCTGTGTTTAGACAGCTGTATGCAAATTACCATGTGTCGTTCCCCGTATGTGATTGTCCCACAAATATGTAAATTACTATGTGTGATTCCCCGGACGTGATTGGTTCCTGCATAGGAAACGCAGAGGATCCTGATTGGCGCGGAACCAGTCATCGTCCAATCCGGAGCGAGCAATGCGGGGACTGAAGAGCGCTAAAGAGCGGCCAGCTCAACAGGCGGGGCAGCTAGGACTTTGAGCTCGGCCACTGAGCCTCTCTCTTATGTCGGTAGAGACGGTGAGACCTTAATGATTGGAAATGAGGAAAGTGAGCCACGTGTTAGCTAGCTGGGGACTGGGCCAGGATAAGAGTTCAAAGCAAACTGAAACACACGCAGCCTTTTCTTTGTCAGCGACACTAGGAGCAGGGCTGCTGTTTCAACTGTGTATTTTGGAGTCCTCCTTTAGTTAGGTTTGTTTCTTTGATCTGAACAGCATCCACATGGCACCTTTTTCCCCTTTGTAGTTTGCCTCCTCTATTTGTGTGTGTGGTTGGTTATCCAAGTTCCTTGTTAATAAATAACTTTGCCAAAAATACCTGGTTTTATGTTGCCTCCCCTTTCCCTAGCGAGCTGGGACGTAACACATTAGATGTTGAAGTCATCCCAACACATTTCAATTTTTTTTGGCTTTGTCTCGCTTGCTGTCGATATATTATGTGAATAAATAAGTAGGCCCACTACATTTATAATGGTTAAAATAGCGTGTACAAAACTCTGTTAATAAGCATTAACCAACGCTTAGCTTGGAAAACAAAATACCCTTTTGAAATTAATGAAATAATCAAACAGTCACACAAATACCAGTTCGGTTTAGAATTTATTGTCATCTCGCCTTTACACCAAATTACAGAAAACTATCAATGCATCAATGAAAGTATCAAAACTATTGAATAAAAACAGTTATATTTACAATCAATCAACATCACAAATTTTAACTTTGTAGAACCAGCTCAGTTAACCCTATGGAAGATCTTAAAAGACACTTCCTCTCATTGTACATCCATAGGTCCAGATGCATGTATTCCAAATGTACATCCAGATAACTGGTCATCATCAACAAACGTTTCATCAAGAATTATAACCTGCATGTAAATCACATACAGTCAGTCGGTCTATGTGTGTGGCTACAACCGACACAGAGACACTGAGGCATCTTCTCTGCATAACCCAACCCCAAGATAGAGGTCCTCCTGGGTGAAGGTGGCCTGGAAGGTGTGGATGTGTGTCAGTGTGTCTGAGGACCCTCCTACATCTGGGGACACTCTGTAGAAGGACAGAGTGCCAGCAGGCCGGTCCAGATACACTCCTACTCTTTTAGAAGGCTCAGGGAGAAGCGGGACTGTTCTAATACCGTTGTGCCAGGCAGTGTAACCACCATCATGACAATAAAGAATCCAAGAATTGTGATTCCTTCCAAGCCTGCTTTCACCAGCACTTCCTCTTCTTGAGATTCCTCTGTATGTCACGCCTATCTCAACACGGTGTTTCCTCTCTACCTCCCAGTAACAGCGGCCAGTCAGAGCCTCTCTACACAACACCTGTCTATAGGAGTCAAATCTCTCTGGGTGATCAGGATACGACTGCTCCTCTCTAACCCACGTCACCTTTCTGTTGTCCTCTGACAGATAGAGTTGTCTGTGGGCTGTGTTTGGGTCCAGTGTGACTTCACAGGCATCTGACGGGGGGAAAAAGAAGACATAATTAGAATAATTACCATTATTATACACACTTTACCTTTTAAAAAGGTTCCAATGCAGACATTGTAATACACCTTCAAAAAGACATCTGTACATACCCATAAGTATACATACGTACAATTTCAAATCAGGATTTTTTCCCCTAGTTCTAATAAAGACCATCACCACTAATAGTAGTTTAAATCCGATATGAAATAAATGCATCGTTATAATCATTTTATAAATATGTAAAGTCTAATATGATAGTAATAATTAAATTAATAAAGATTATATATCACCACAAATTATAGAAATTAATACATTCATAATAATAAATAGGACTAGTAAGAATGATGATAATAAAACAGTAGTCTAGAGTGCAATTTACAATACACACAAAAACAAACATTTATTAAAGTTTGTATCATGACTGATTTTGTCTAATAACAACCACACTACTATTTATCATAATTAATAAATAACACTAACAATACCTATTGTTTTACGGACTTCACCTACTGCTGTGTGGATGGACTTTCCATCTAAACAGTTGGTGTGTGTTGTGATGAATCAAACGGATAAGACACTTACACTTCTTTAGAGCTGATCTCAGGTCAGGCAGCTTCTTCATCTCCATGTTCAGTGTCTCCTCCAGCTGATCCAGGGATCTCCACAAGTTCCCTACGTATGACGGAGGACGGACCTCCACCGTTGTCCAGTCCCTGGTGGGTGGAGGATCCTTCAGGGATCTGAAGGTCTGGAGGAAGTGGAGGTGGTCTTCACTGTGTGAGAGCTGCTTCACCTCTGAGCTTCTATTGGTCAGATCTTGTATTTCCTGCTCCAGCTCTTTGATTAGGTCTTCAACTTCTTTCTCTGTGGATTTCAGTTTCTCTTTAACCGTTTGGTTGAACTCATCCTGCCACTTTTCAATGTAGCGCATCAGAGCAGTGAAGACCTGCACACCATCAGCTATCTCTCTGTCTGCGTCTTTCTTGCTCAATTCTACTGTGTCTTTGATCTCCTTAATCTTCAGTTTTCTCTCCTGGATCATCTGCTGAACATCAGTCTCTGTCTTCTCCAGCTGGGCCGTCTTCACTTCATATTCCTCCTTTAGAGGTACAACAGGATGGAACTTGTGGTCTGTCTCTGTGCATAACAGATACACACACACCTGTTCAGTCTGGCAGAAGAGCTCCAGAAGTCGGTCGTGTTTCTTACACATCCTGTCTCCCAGACGGTCCATAGGGTTGACCAGCCGATGTTTCTTCAGGACTGCGACTCTCTGATGTGGCTCCAGGTGGGTTTGGCAGTAAGAGGTAAAACACACTAGGCAGGACTTCACAGCCTTCAGCTGGGTCCCAGTACAGATGTCACAGGGAACTTCTCCTGGTTCAACACAAGGCTGCTCTTTTTCTTGTTCGGATCTTCTAAACTGATCAGCCATCTCTGATATGAAGGTATTGACCTGTAAATCAGGTCTTGTGTGGAACAGCTTGTTGCAAACAGGACATTTGTACTGGACTTGGCCATCCCAGAACGTTGTAATACAGGTTCTGCAGAAGTTGTGTCCACATGGTGTGGTGACTGGGCTGTTGAACACATCCAGGCAGATGGGACATGAAAAGTTATCCTCAGACCAGGAAGAATTGGACGCCATTCCTAGAAATAAAGATTATGAAAATTAAATTACCGTTTTAACTATACGTTATATACATGTAATAATGTGTTAAGAATAAGACAAGTTAAGAACATGACATCTTTCTTCACCAGCAACACCGTACACAGGTTTTGAATATATAACTATTATAGACTCTATAATATAGAGAGAATTGAAATGTGATACAAACAAAAAGAAATCAATAAACAAGAGAAAAGAAAAGACAGTGGCATAGAGCAACAGGGATGGTGTCTGCATGCAGCTGGGCCTCAAAAAGGCCTGAAGCCTTATCTGGACACTTCTTCTGGAGGAAGATCTGCTTTTTTTCCTGGATGAACGATCACCAAGAAGTAAATCTATTTCCTTTGTTCCTCAAATACCGCTTGCAGCGCCGGGTAAATCGTAGCTAATCGATACTTAGATTAGATTACACTTTACACAAAGCACTGAGCACGCGCTGGTGGAATCCGACGAGGCGACACAATAGAGCACGTGAAGGTTGGTTTCGCTAAGCATCAACATCACGTGTTCACACGGAGCGCAGGAGACCCGTGTGGGGCTAACGCTACAGTACAACATGGCGCCCTAAGGACAGGACGGCAACAATGAGGATTAGAGGTTCAATGTGTTGGACCCACCTTGGAATGTTTCTGTCCCGGCTCTCTGCTTTAAAACGTCTTGTTCTTCGTCTCCGGAGAGGCTAACGCGTTCACGTCGTCTCTTCGTCATGTCGTCCCTTCGTCGGTTGGATTTCCGTAAACTTCCGTTTACTGAACAAGAGAGGGCTCTTTATACAGAGCTCCAGGCTCGGGCCCGCCCCCTCGGTACTTCCGGTTCGAGTTTGGAGAAGGAAGTGACGTTTGAAACGGTGTACTCCGGAATAGACGATAAGATCGTCCCATACACATCCAACAACGATAGGTTGCACCATGTCCTTTTAACACCAGAAACGGAAAGAATAAACCTCGCGGAAAAAAACGGAGAACTAATTCTAATTAACCAGCGTATGAAATAAATCAACTATGGATATCCATTAGTCTTAGCCTTTTATTCGAGCCAGCCACCAGTCATTTAATTTGCTACAACACAGTCCAAGTGTAAACTATTGGAGTGATTGGCAGGTCGCGGTGGAGGGCCTTTATGAGAAATGGCTTTGCGTTATTTAATACAGCCACGTTTTGAAGACGTGCTGCTGCCTGTCCCTAATCCATTGCACTTTTGCTCTTCTTCGTCTTCTTATAATTATTACTGCTGATGTTTTATTTTTTTATATTTGTTTAAATGATATTGTGTTTTATAGATATTATAACTTCTTTCTACTGCTAGGCCGAGGAGCCAGAACAAAATAATTGTACTGCTGTCTACTTGTATATGACATGTGACAATAATGAATCTTGAATCTAGAATCTTAATCTGAGACGGCACTGCATCACTGTATGGAACATATCCAGTGGGTTCAGAGGTCAAATCAAAGTGCAGGGCGTCTGAATGACCAAGAGGGGCGCTATAATGGTTCTGTTGGACCGGTCCTGTTAGGAACAAGAGGAGTACCATACGCTGTAGCATGGATTCTTGGTAAAGAAAAGAAACCCTTCAGATTCTGAATCCCTAAACCATCTGAATACTGAATGACATCACGTTAAATTAGTTGTACACTTTACTGATTTTAATAAAAGACCAAAAGGTGTGCGTACCTTTCTGAATACCTACCTGTAAAGGGTGTAACGAAGGAGGAACGACAAGAATCCAATCTAGCTAGATTGACTGATTTCTAATTGAAGAGAAATGAAGGAATAAAATAACCCTGCCTAATTTTAGAAACATAACCATTATAAATGATTCCATTACAGATACTGTTGTGATACAGAAAAAATTATTAGGTATACAGAAAGATGATTAGATACAGAAAGACAGATGGAGAGAAAAACCAAACTGTGAGAGACATGAAAAGAGAAAAAGAAAGATAAAGGGAGGCACACAATATACAGTGTGACAAAGAGAGAGAAAAATACAGCAAAAAAGAGCGCAGTAGGAAGACGAGAGAGAGTGAAAGAGAGGGAGTGAAAGAGAAGTGATATGGTGGACCGGTAGAACATAGCGAGAGAGATATTAACTTTAATTCCCCGTGTGGATGGAAGACACAGGCCCAATGCGGTTGACATGGAGACACACATCGAAGACTGTCAGCTTCACTGTAGGAGGGAGGGAGGGAGAGAGAGGGAGAGGGAGAGAGGGGGGAGGATAGAGCGAGAGAGATATGAACTTTAATTCCCAGTGTGGATGGAAGACACAGGCCCAATGCGGTTGACATGGAGACACACATCGAAGACTGTCAGGTTCACTGTAGGAGAGGGAGGGAGAGAGAGGGAGAGAGGGGGAGGATAGAGCGAGAGGGAGGGAGAGGGAGAGAGAGGGAGAGGGAGAGAGGGAAGAGGATAGAGCGAGAGAGAGGGAGAGAGAGGGAGAGGGAGAGAGGGAAGAGGATAGAGCGAGAGAGGCAGGGAGAGGGAGAGAGGGGGGAGGATAGAGTGAGAGAGTGGGATGGAGAGAGAGAGAAGGTGGGAGAGAGAGGGGGCAGAGAGAGGGGAGGAGAGAGAGAGGGAAGGAGGCAGAGGGAGGGAGAGGGAGTAAGATATTATTCAGAGTTATTTAGGGTGTGTGTGCACTACTAATCCTATATTGGGCCAGATGTTAGTATACAGCGGTTCGTTCTCCTTGTCATTCAAAGACCTCGTAGAGTTTAGGTTTTGTTTCGTAACATTTCATTTAACTCTTTTTTCAGTTGTCATGGGATCGCCCACCTCACTCTTTGATACTTCTGGAATAGTAAGGTGTGTGTGTGTGTGTGTGTGTGTGTGTGTGTGTGTGTGTGTGTGTGTGTGTGTGTGTGTGTGTGTGTGTGTGTGTGTGTGTGTGTGTGTGTGTGCGTGCGTGTGTGTGTGTGTGTGCGGGATCATTGTTTGGATTTCTAACATCCATGATATTTGCTTGTAAACTCATAAACTGTCATGGACCAATCTTTACCACTTTATTTAAATTATGGACTAACTAAATTAAAGTTAAAGTACTCAACAATATTTTATTAAACTAATCAAAATATGCTTACTGTTGTAATATGTACACAATGTGTATGAATGACAAGAATGACCATAATCCCAGATAAGCTAGAAAGCAGAGCAGAGACAGCAGAGAGGAGGAAGAGAAGGGAGAGGAAGGAGAGAGGAGAAACTAAGATGAGAGGCTGGAGAGGAGAGGAGAGCTAAAAAGACAAAGTCACTTTACTCACACACACGGGGTGAATCTTTACATGTAGTCACTGTGACCTTTGTGTAAGGTGTAACACATGTTGGGTTGTTGTATGGTGGACATTAAGTCATTGACTGGCTCATCAGCTACAAACTTGTGCAATCGATCAGTGATTTTAATCCTTCCATGAATCCCATGTGTAAAATAGGGGTTTTAGGCAACAAATGTACATTTATTATATCTCCCTAATAATGTACCTAATCTACTTAATACAAATTGTACTGAGAAAGTACCTATTCCACTGAAAATTGACATATTCCACTACATATTGTACTGAGAATGTACCTGTTGCACTGATAATGTATTACACTGAATACATATTGTACTGAGAAAGTATCTATTCCACTGAATACATATTGTACTGATGATGTACTTATTCCAAAGAGAATGACCCATTCAATTTTTTGCAATTTATTGTTGAAATCAGAAAAGTTCACAAACATTTCATTATGTTGTCATTCATGATTCAGAAATATAAACTGTTTAAAAAAAACTACAGATTATGTTATACAAACTAATCATCCAAACTTGTTCTAAACAACTGCAATCGTTTACAATTTTATAGCATTACACTTGAACAATAGTGTAATTTAAGAATTTCTAATGGGTTACATTTTATATTAATAAGGGTTATTTTCTTAACGAATTGATCGTTGTTAAAAGACAGCAGATTATACATTATATACATTAATGCAGTTCTCTCTGATCTCACATAGCAGATATTCTCAATCATGAAACATGTGTACAAAACAAAAAGTGTACAAACGTTTTATTATGTTGTCATTCATAATTCAGAGGTATAGACTAATAAAAACGTTTTGTTAAAAAAAACTGTACATTTTCAGGGTTATTTTCTTAATGAATGTATCCTTGTTAAATGACAGCAGTACAAAATTAATGCAGTTCTGTTAGATAAAAATAGTAGAGATTCCCATGCAGGAAACAACATTAGTGGTTTTAATCGTTTGATTATCAAACAAAAGGTCCTAGTCTGTTTGATTGACAGGTGAGATGATCAGGGGGGAAGAGTTTTTACCTGCATCACAAAAATCTGGGCAGAGGATTGGATAGAGAGGCTCACTAAAGGTGCAGCCAGTAGCAGAGTAGATATGAACCCTGGCTTCCACATCATAGAAGGAGACCAGACCCTCATCATAATCAACAAACACCCCCACCTTCTTGAGCCCAGCTCTCAGAGGGAGATGGACAGCAGGGTTATCACTAAATATCAACCGATCGTTGTCTAAGAAAAGAGTCCAGGAGCCATTGTTAGGGGTCAAACTGATCACATCTTTTCTGTTAATGGACTCTCTGGCCACTCCTAAAACCCATGCAGTCTTGTCTTTAATATGGACCTCAAAGTAAAATCTCCCTGAGGAGAAGCTCTGCCTCGCGAGAACAAATAGATACCGTGTAAATCTCTTAGGGTTGTCTGGGAGTTTCTTCCCTACATCTCCATCATGGACTTGTTTCCCATCCTCAGACAGGATGAGATGGGGATGAGTTGTATCAGGATCCAGAGTCACATTTACTTCATACTGCTGGACCCTCTTCAGTTTAGCATCATCACGCAGCTTCTTCATCTCCATGTCCAGTGTCTCCTCCAGCTGATCCAGGGCTCTCCTCAAGGTCCCTACGTATGACGGAGGACGGACATCCACCGTTGTCCAGTCCCTGGTGGGTGGAGGATCCTTCAGGGATCTGAAGGTCTGGAGGAAGTGGAGGTGGTCTTCAGTGTGTGAGAGCTGCTTCACCTCTGAGATTCTATTGGTCAGACCTCCTATTTCCTGCTCCAGCTTTTTGACGAGGACTTCAACTTGTTTCTCTGTTGATTTCAGTCTCTCTTTAATCGTTTGGTTGAACTCATCCTGCCACTTTTCAATACAGCGCATCAGAGCAGTGAAGACCTGCACACCATCAGCTATCTCTCTGTCCGCGTCTGCTTTGCTGCGGTCCGCTGTATCTGAAATCTCCTGAATCTTTCGTTGTCTCTCCTGGATCATCTGCTGAACTTCAGACTCTATCTTCCCCAGCTGGGCCGTCTTCACTTCATATTCCTCCTTTAGAGGTACAACAGGATGGGACCTGTGGTCACCCTCTGTGCAGAACTGACACACACACACCTGTTCAGTCTGGCAGAAGAGCTCCAGAAGTCGGTCGTGTTTCTTACACATCCTGTCTTCCAGACGGTCCATAGGCTCGACCAGCCGATGTTTCTTCAGGACTGCGACTCTCTGATGTGGCTCCAGGTGGGTTTGGCAGAATGAGGTAAAACACACTAGGCAGGACTTCACAGCCTTCAGCTGGGTCCCAGTACAGACGTCACAGGGAACTTCTCCTGGTTCAACACAAGGCTGCTCTGTGACTCGTACAGAACTTCTAAACTGATCAGCCATCTCTGATATGAAGGTATTGACCTGTAAATCAGGTCTTGTCTGGAACAGTTTGTTACAAACAGGACATTTGTACTGGACTTGGCCATCCCAGAACCTTGTAATACAGGTTCTACAGAAGTTGTGTCCACATGGTGTGGTGACTGGGCTGTTGAACACATCCAGGCAGATGGGACATGAAAAGTTATCCTCAGACCAGGAAGAATTGGACGCCATTCCTAGAAATAAAAATTATGAAAATTAAATTACCGTTTTAACTATACATTATATACATGTAATAATGGGTTAAGAACAAGACAAGTTAAGAAGAAGACATCTTTCTTCACCAGCAACACCGTACACAGGTTTTGAATATATAACTATTATAGACTCTATAATATAGAGAGAATTGAAATGTGATACAAACAAAAAGAAATCAATAAACAAGAGAAAAGAAAAGACAGTGGCATAGAGCAACAGGGACGGGGTCTGCATGCAGCTGGGCCTCAAAAAGGCCTAGGGCCTTATCTGGACAGTTCTTCTGGAGGAAGATCTGCTTTTTTTCCTGGATGAACGATCACCAAGAAGTAAATCTATGTCCTTTGTTCCTCAAATACCGCTTGCAGCGCCGGGTACGTCGTAGCTAATCGATACTTAGATTAGATTACACTTTACATACTACGGTGTGTAATAGTATCAAGGGGGCACCCCCAGGGGCCCCGGTTAATACCCGGTTTCGGGACCCATCCCTACTCACGCATGCGTCCTCCTCGTTTAGAACGCCCTGATGCTTTAACACCAAACTAACTTTGTTAAAGTCCCGTGTTGGCCTCGCCTGGTCGGGTTCAACCAAAGCGCACAGAGCGCGGCCCCGCGTGCCTGCGCCTTGCTCCAAACAGGACGCCGAGCACCGAGCACGCGCTGGTGGAATCCGACGAGGCGACACAATAGAGCACGTGTTCACACGGAGCGCAGGAGACACGTGTGGGGCTAACGCTACAGTACAACATGGCGCACTGCAGACAGGACGGCAACGATGAGGATTAGAGGTTCAATGTGTTGGACCCACCTTGGAATGTTTCTGTCCCGGCTCTCCGCTTTAAAACGTCTTGTTCTTCGTCTCCGGAGAGGCTAACGCGCCCATGTTGTCTCTTCGTCATGTCGTCCCTTCGTCGGTTGGATTTCCGTAAACTTCCGTTTCCTGAACAAGAGAGGGGGGTCTATATGCAGAGCTCCAGGCTCGGGCCCGCCCCCTCGGTAGGACACTTCCGGTCTGAGTTTGGAGTACTCCGGAAAAGACGATACGAACGAACCATACACAGCCTCACCGTTACCTCTACTCTCACCGTGCGTATGCGTTATGTCGTCGTCGTTCGTTCCGATCTCGTTCACTAGTTTGTCTGTCCGTCTCGATGCTTCTCACCGTTCCTTCACTCCGTTTGTCCGTCGTCGTTTTCTCCGTTCTTTGTTTATTTTTTTATTATCAAAAATATCAATTTATATTTACATTATCATTCTGGTATAAATAAAAACATGTAACAATCACATACACACCCAAAATAATCCTGCTCACCATACACATCATACACAACACAACTTATAAGCTATAAAAACAAACATCCTCCACATAACAACATAAACATAAAAAATAAATAAACAATAAACATAAATACACATAATGAAACATTCTTTAAAAATGCATCTGCATTTTCCTATCATCTGTCTCACTAATAAAGCTGGAACCATCAATAAACCATTCTTTAAAAGTGTCTCTTCCTAGGTGGTTTTTTAACAATTCCACCTCTTTCCTAATCTTTGCTTCGAACAAAACCCATTCATCCACTTTTCTTCCTTCATAATATGCCATGTTCCTCCTTATCCACACTGCATATCTTGCATAGCTCACCATGTAATTCAACAAATTACTATTTACATTTCCCTCTTTTTTACACAGTCCGAATAACATGTTTTCTTTTCACTTCTTCCCCTCCATTACATCCAGTTTCCAGTGAGTTTTTACCATGATTTTTATTTTGTTATAGAACTTCTGTAAGAACTTACACTCAATGAATAAATGCATGAAGTTTTCTGGTTCTGTTTCACACATGTCACATTCCCTTTGAATCCCCTTATTTATTTGGTGCAAAACCATTCGTGAATATTCTATTGTGTCTTAATTTGTAATCAGTTTTCTCATTCCAGATTATTGTATTTTACTTTCAAATTCTTCCATATGTTTTTTACATTAATGCCCACACCTTTCCCACACCTTCTCAGAAGCAGGCGTTTTGAATTCTTTATTCACCAGATTATTATAAAAGTATTTTGTTTTTAATTTACACATTTCAATATGTTTCCCATTCTTTTCCACATATAATTCAGGAAATATTATTTTCCTGTCAACCACCACATTATTTTCTTTTCTAAATCCATTGAACACCAACTCACCCTCTTTGTTGGTTAAAACTGAAATGATGCATGAGTAGTAAAAACTTGAAGCTCATGTGTCGACAACAAAGACTATTTCTGAAAAAGGAGGAGGAGGATGTAGAGGAGGGGAAAGGAGGAGGAGGAGGAGGAGAATGAGGCGCAGGAAGAGAAGGGAGGAAGTAGAGGAGGAGGAGGGGGAGGAGGAGGTGCAGGAGCAGAAGGGGGGAAGAGGTGGAGGATGAGGAGAAGGGGGGAGGAGTTGGAGAAGGGATGAGGAGGAGAAAGGGGAAGGAGTTGAAAGAAGAGAAGGGAGGAGGAGGAGGAGGAGAAAGAGGAGGAGGAGGAGGAGGGGGGAGGAATTGGAGAAGACAGGAGGGGGGAGGAAGTGGAGGGTAGGGTGGGAGGAGGTGGAGGAGGAGGTTTATGTGTAAGAGGTGAATGAGGAAGAGGGAGAAAATACCTATTCTACTGAATACATATTGTGCTGAGAATGTACATTTTCTACTGAATACATATTGTACTGAGAATGTAGCTATTCTACTGAATACATATTGTACAGAATGTACCTATTCAACTGAATACATATTGTAGAGAATGTACCTATTCTACTGAATACATATTGTACTGAGAAGGTACCTATTCTACTGAATACAAAGGGTAATAAAGGTTTAATAGAGCTTTTTGCTTTATTTACTTTATTCTTTGTCATTCATTGGTTGTTGTAACTATGTAAGCCTATAAAGGGTAATGAAGGTTTAATAGAAGAGTTCTCAACAGCTTTCTTCTTTGTCATTCATTGGTTGCTATACCTATATAAGCCTATAAAGGGTAATGAAGGTTTAATAGCGCACCGCGGAGATGTTAGTTGGACGATATTGTCTTCAAAACCAAATAGGTGGTTGAAATAGATTTGGTTCAGATTAGTCTTGGTGTAAAGACCGGACATCGGACAATATTTCACACTATTAGATCGCTGATAACGATATTCATGTTGAAAATCCCTCCGATTCTTCACTGACACAGACGTGGCGCGACAGTGTATGCCGCAGAACGTCTGCAGAAGAGCGCGTCCATGAGTCCATCCGAGCGGCTGAAGGAACGCGGAAGGCGCGGGCACGCTACCGCCGTGTTGTTCCCGCGGCTGGTCTCTTCTCATTGGTTGGCCACATCCACGCTACCTGTGCTGTGTGACGTTCAGAGGCTGACTCCTGATACTGCCTCATGAGCAGCATCAACGTGATGTACTGGCGGCTCAGACCGCTACAAAAGACAACTAAACACTGGTTCACTTGAGGAGAAGCATTTAGCATCTAACACAAGTTATTGTTACTTATACCACGTTCACCACCATGAGACTTATTACACTCATCTATTCTCATAGCCTGTTCTTTCTCCTAATAAACACAACGATGAACTATACAATGTGAAGATCGGACCCTATTTAATCACCCATGTAAAAAAGCACTGCTCTTTATAAACAGTCAGCTAAACCATGGGCTTTATAAGTTCAGTTAGCTTGTTGCTTTTAGCGGGGGTGTACAAAGGGGCGGGACCAAAGCTGAAGCTTGATTGACTTTATTAATGAGCGAGTTGAGAGCGGCGCGTGCGGTCGTTTGATTGGACCACAGGATCCAGTGAGTGACAGGTGGGGCGGTCTCTGGCTCCAGCCAAACGGAGGAGACGGTTGTACAGCTTGTGTCGGGTTTCAAACCCATCCCGTGTTCCCCTTCCGCGCACATTGGTTCACGAGTTCAACGCGGGTGAAATGACGTGATTGGCTAGAAAACAAGTTTCCCATGATTCCCACAACGTGGCCGGGCATGTGTGAGAGCACGGAGAGCAGTAGTCCCAGACGTCCATTCCAAACAGCGATCTGGTGACAACACGCCCTTGTCACTAAGGCCAATAAGCTGCAGCGGTTTCCTTCACATCAACATTGATCACACATTGACAATAAGCCGCCCTTGCTGCTTGTGGGACTTTACAAAGAGGCGTTCCCTCCCACTAGACGCGGCTCGCGCGCGGGCACGTTGAACTTCAGTTTACTTTATGCAAATGAGCGTCTAGTGCGGCGCGTGTTTGGCCATCTGATTGGCCAGTCGACATTCAGTGAGTCTCGGCGGGACACAATATGAAGGAAACAGCTGTAGGTTATTACAGGCATGCACCATACAGGGGGACAGCGTTTACTAACAACTGTCCCCCTGTATGGTGTGTTATATTACTATATTAAATGGTCACGCTAATGGAATAGCTCTTACACGTTGTATTTTTAAATCCCATCACACAAAAAACGAACATTAATTTATGTTGCTGATATTGTGTGTTTGTGTGTGTGTGTGTGTGTGTGTGTGTGTGTGTGTGTGTGTGTGTACTTTGCCTTGGGCCTTTTCTGAATACCTGCCTGTTAAGGTGAAGGAAAAAAAACACAAAAAGAACCCAACCCAACAAGATGACTCATTGTAGATAATTGAATGAAGAAAATAACCCTATCTATTATAGAATCACACGCCAGTACAAACATGCTTACCCTCACTCTGAGTACTCTGTACTCTGCTCTTCTGAGAAGAGAAATCATCCATTGTATAGATTCTACAGAAAGTCTTACTGATCCACTAGGAACAGAGGAGAGGAGGCATTTTCTACTTCATGTGTGTCTATTCATTATGTTTATTTGTCTCTTTATTGATAACATGGTATAAATGTTCCTGTTGGTTCTACTGTAAAGAAGGAGCTGCATCAGTGACATGTCTCTACATGCTGTTTGAACTATCACATGTCTCTTTGTTTTTCTTTTAGTCATGGAACAGCAGCCTATGAGAGGTTAGTCTGAATGGGAGGGGAATTGGACCAACTGGTTGTTTCACAACATAATTTCCTTGTTATAAGTCAGACGGTTGGTTGTTGCTCACTTCATTAAAGCAGGAAGAAGACTAAGGTACTGTACTCAACTCTGATCAGTGATATATCATAAATATGTATAACTTATACATCATATTAATAGGAAGAGTGCTATCTTTCTGTAAACACGTGCGGTTAAAAACTTTATTAAATGTTATGTACATGATTGAACTGTAGCCCACTTGAAACCCCTCACTGTGTCTCTTTGTCTTTCTCTGTCTGAGCTTCTAGACATCAGAGCTCTCTGTCTATCGTTCATATTTGAACAAAGTCTTCATCACTGAGTAGATCCTAACAAATTACATGTGTGACAAAGAGTATATTTGTGTGGGACAATGTGGGACACGTTAATAATGTGGAGAGTAGTCTACAAATGTGTCTTTCTATCTTAAGAAATAAACATTCTCACATGTCGCTTCACATCGTATTCCCCCCGTGGGACGTTGAAAAGGACTAACTGTGAGAACCGCCTTGCACCGGCTTTACCCAGTTCTAAGGAGTTCCACGGTGTTTGTTGAAAGTGCATTTCATTTTCTTTGTGGTAGTTTCCAACATATTCCGCCTAAATCTGCACAGCTTGTGACTTTGTGGTGACTCCATGTTCCGCGTTGGGCGGAGCAGAGCAGGCAGCAAAGACGGTGACAGGTTCACCTGCACTCGACACACATGTCTGCTCAGTTTGATCCACATCAAACACACCCCCGTGATGACAGCCTTCCCTGCCTTCTTCACAGCCATTGGCTAAAATCCAGATTTTAGAAAGGCGTCTGTCCTACAGTGGTTTGACTTTTTAAAACTAGAGCCAATCAAAATGCGGGACATCCTCTCAATATGTTGGAGGCGGGACAAGAGATATAAATGCTGTGCATTCTCGCATCGAGCAGGACACCTGACACCTTACAGTGAAGGCGTGGAAAGGCAGCCTATAAGAGGTTAGTCCGAGAGGAGTGTATACTGGGAGGGGAACTGGTCCAACTGGTTGGTTCACAACATAATTTCCTTGTTACTGAGTCTGACGGTTTGGTGTTGCTCACTTCATTACAGCAGGAAGAAGAATATGGTACTGTACTCAACTCTTATCCGTGATATATCATAAATATGCATAACTTTGAATCTTGTCAAAATGTTAATGGTTAATTTTCTATAAAAACACATGGTTAAAAATGTTAGTAAATACATGGTTGCATTGCTATTTATAACATTTACTATTGAAGAATCTTGAAGATTCTTGGTCTGTAGGATGCTGCTGGTTAGACTGTGGACATTGGGGATCGAACCCAGAACCTTTTCTTCTGATTTAGGATTTGTCCTTGGGTGACTTTAAAGGTACTTAGGATAGAATGAACAGCTGTTATATTTGTAGTATGGTATTATGAATAATATTATTATTATTAGTCAGGAAGACGGCCATCTTGGTTAGTGAAGATGTTTAAACGGCATCTTGTACTGGGTCTTGTTCTCTTTGGGCCTGCATCACAGATGTGTTTGTGATACGACATGAGGAAGTCCATATATGGTCATGCCTTCAGAGTAGTTTAACCAGCACAGGGAACAGTAGGTTTGATATCTGCATGGTGAACTTGATCTTGATCAGACACATGTGAAGCCCTTAGAGACCTTCTGTGTGGAATGATAAATAGTTCTTCTTCTTCTTCTTCTTCTTCTTCTTCTTCTTCTTCTTCTTCTTCTTCTTCTTCTTCTTCTTCTTCTTCTTCTTCTTCTTCTTCTTCTTCTTCTTCTTCTTCTTCTTCTTCTTCTTCTTCTTATTATTATTATTATTATTATTATTATTCTACTTATTAATAGTTATTAACTAGTTATTAGAAACGTCTGGGCAGCATCTTCAAATCTTTCCCCTCCTTGAGAATAAGAGGGTCTATGAATCTGAGTCTAGGAAAGACCACCCTGCCTCTCGTTCAAAGTAAACAGAGACAACAGCAGCCCCCTGTGACCGGCAATAAGCAGCTTATATAAAAGCAGAGAATAAACAAATGCTGAATGACCGTAGAAATAATATGTAGTTGTGTTTTTGTCCAGGTCTCCAGTCTACTATGAAAAAGACGAAGAGTAACAGGGTTCTTTTCTCTAAAACCACTCTGTCTGGGGAACATGGCCGCCAGAGCAAAGCTAAGAGGTAAGAAGAGGATCTCTCACTGTCTGTGTCTGTTGTCCATCTCAGAGCTCAGCAGTGATATATCATGACTCCATCATTAGTCAGAGTAAAAGCTGTGTGTGTGTTGTGTTGAAGCCCAGAGCAGCAGGAGAGAGCAGACTCCCCTGGACCCAGCTGTGTCTCCATGAAGAGTGACCGCTCTAGGGATATACCTTTGAACTTTAAAGATGGAAATCAGTCTTTTGAGAAAAGGTAAGGATTGATTAGAGATTATAAAGATACAGCATTTATCAGACGTGCATAAATCCTTTTAAGTCCATAAGTTCATGTAACTGATTAGGTGGAAAAATCAGTTATATGATGTGGTTGACATGATGTGAATGAGAGGAGGGATAAGGCTGTTTTAGTGATGTGGTTGACATGGTGTGAATGAGAGGAGGGATAAGGCTGTTTTAGTGATGTGGTTGACATGGTGTGAATGAGAGGAGGGATAAGGCTGTTTTAGTGATGTGGTTGACATGGTGTGAATGAGAGGAGGGATAAGGCTGTTTTAGTGATGTGGTTGACATGGTGTGAATGAGAGGAGGGATAAGGCTGTTTTAGTGATGTGGTTGACATGGTGTGAATGAGAGGGAGATCCTTGTTCTTGTTTTTCTAGAAAGGTCCAGTGGGCGAGAGCAGACTCCCTTGGACCCAGCTGTGTCTCCATGAAAAGTTACTGGTCTATGGAGCATCCTACTGTATTTAAAGATGGACTCCCCTCCAGAGAGTTTCAAACAGATGATGAAAACAGACCAGTTGGTTGTTATCAGACTGTACTGACACTAATGTGTGTGTGTGTGTGTGTGTGTGTTTGTGTGTGTGTGTGTGTGTGTGTTCTCCACAGACAACACCCGGAGAGGTCAAAGGTCCCCAGTGCTCAGTCTGTACAGCATCAAACAGAGCTGATCAAGGTGTGTAAATGTCCAACAAGAGATTTGACTTTAGCTCTACAGGAACATTAGAAAGCATCTCTTGTGGTGCTAATAGTCTCCAGACTTCCCTCTTTAGACCAACGTGAATCTAGGACAGATGCTTCTGATGTCCTCAGTTAGTTCAGAGTAAAGTTCTCCTTGATGTTTGTTCTGTTCCAGAGGGCTGAGGAGAACGCACACGCTTTTCTAGACAAGGAGCTGAAGAAGCTCTGGGGGGTTCTCTTCCCAGATTACCCACAATGCTCAGAGAGTCAGAAGGAGGAGGAGGAGGAGGTGGATGGTGAGAAAGAGAGGCAGAGGAGGCGTGCCATAGAGGGAGTGGTAGACATCACAAAGCTCTGCCTGATGGATATGAGCCAGGAGGAACTGGCCGACACACTGTGGGGTGGTAAGAGACTCTTATTTTGAAGACAGAGGAGACAATTATTTTGAAGGGCAGAAGAGACTCTTATCTTGAAAACAGAAGAAATACAAATTTGAAGAGCAGTATAAGACCCTTATTTTTAATGACATAATGTGAGATTTCTACATTTCCAGCTTCAATGTGGAGATGTTTCCTCTTTGCTGTTAAATGGATTCATCCAGATATGTAGGGTTATTATGGGGGTATCAGGTTAAATGGTTTGATCCAGATATGTAGGGTTATTGTGGATATTTCATGTTAAATGGTTTGATCCAGATATGGATGGTTATTGTGTGGGTACCAGGGGAAATGGTTTGATCCAAATATGTAGGGTTATTGTGGGTATATCATATTCAATGGTTTGATCCAGATATGTATGGTTATTGTGGGGGTACCAGGTGAAATGGTTTGATCCAAATATGTAGGGTTATTGTGAGTCTATCAGGTTAAAGAATGTTAAACAATATACTGCAGATCAACAGCAGAATAACTCAGTGGAAGACATGCAGCACTATCTTGTTATATCAGCATAGCAAGTCACTTTCCACTGATTCACTATCACTATTTCTAACATTAGACCAATCATATTGCTGTTGAAATTACGAAATAATCCTGAACATTTTGAATCTGTAACATGCAGTCCTTGTCACGACCAGCTTCTCCAACCACAAGTAATGAAGCCACTAAATATCATGAAGTTCATCATTTTACAGGAAATATTGACATGTTTCACTGATGTCACCATCCACTAACTGATGTCTTCTGTTACTTTCTCATTTAGGATTTGCTGCTGTCGAGTGCCAACATAACATCAAGTCTCGTTTGAAGAAGACGTTCAGGTGTGTGTTTGAGGGAATCGCTAAAGCAGGACAGCCAACAGGTCTGAATGACTTCTACACAGAGCTCTTCATCACAGAGAGAGGCAGTGGAGAGGTCAACAAGGAACATGAGGTCAGACTGATTGAAACTGCTTCCAGGAAACCAGCCAAGGAGGAAACACCAATCAGATGTGAAGACATCTTTAAACCCTTACCTGGACAAGATCAACCAATAAGAACATTAATGACCACTGGAGTGGCCGGCATTGGTAAAACCATCTTAACACACAAGTTCACTCTGGACTGGGCTGAAGGCAAAGCCAACCACGACATACACTTCACATTTCTCTTCACCTTCAGAGAGCTGAATTTACTGAAAGGGAAAGAGTTTAGCTTGGTGGAACTTCTTCATCACTTCTTTATTGAAACCAAAGAAGCAGGAATCTGCAGATACGACCGGTTCCAAGTTGTCCTCATCTTGGATGGTCTGGATGAGTGTCGACTTCCTCTGGACTTCCAGAACAACCAGATCTGGACTGATGTCACAGAGCCGACCTCGGTGGACGTGCTACTGACAAACCTCATCAGGGGCTACCTGCTTCCCTCCGCTCTCATCTGGATAACCACACGCCCTGCAGCAGCCAATCAGATCCCTGCTGAGTGTGTTGACATGGTGACAGAGGTGAGAGGGTTCACCGACCCACAGAAGGAGGAGTACTTCAGGAAGAGATTCAGAGAGGAGACGCTGGCCAGCACAATCATCTCCCATGTCAAGACATCACGAAGCCTCCACATCATGTGTCACATCCCAGTCTTCTGTTGGATCACTGCTACAGTTCTGGAGGACTTCTTCAAAACATCCCAGAGAGGAGAAGAGATGCCCAAGACTGTGACTCAGATGTACATCCACTTCCTGAGGGTTCAGTCCATACAGGGGGACAGGAAGTATCATGGGAGAGCTGATACAGATCCACACTGGAGTTCAGAGAGCAGGAAGATCATTGTTTCTCTGGGAAAACTGGCTTTTAACCAGCTGGAGAAAGGCAACCTGATCTTCTATGAGGCAGACCTGGCAGAGTGTGGCATCGATATCAGAGCGGCCTCAGTGTACTCAGGAGTGTTCACCCAGATCTTTAAAGAGGAGTGTGGGCTCTACCAGGACAAGGTGTTCTGCTTTGTCCATCTGAGCATCCAGGAGTTTCTGGCTGCCCTTTATGTCTTTCTGTCCTTCATCGACACTGGAGTCAATCTGCTCTCAGGAAAACCACAATCCCTGTGGTCTATTGTTGTTAGAAACAAACAAACAAAAGAAAGAAATGTCAAACTCTACCAGAGTGCTGTGGACAAGGCCTTACAGAGTGAGAACGGACACATGGACTTGTTCCTCCGCTTCCTCCTGGGCCTCTCTCTGGAGACCAATCAGATTCTCCTACGAGGACTGCTGGGACAGACAGGAAGTAGCTCAATGACCAATCAGAGAACAATCCGTTACATCAAGGAGAAGATAGATGGAGATCTCTCTCCAGAGAGAAGCATCAATCTGTTCCACTGTCTGAATGAGCTGAATGACCGTTCTCTAGTGGAGGAGATCCAACAGTCCCTGACATCAGGAAGACTCTCCACAGAATCTCTCTCCCCTGCTCAGTGGTCAGCTCTGGTCTTCATCTTACTGTCATCAGAAGAGGAGCTGGACGTGTTTGACCTGAAGAAATACTCTGCTTCAGAGGAGGGTCTTCTGAGGCTGCTGCCAGTGGTCAAAGCCTCCAAAACATCTCTGTAGGTTCACTAATAGCATGTTTTACAATACACAACACAATATTCATAATTCTAGGATTTAGAATAACATACAAACATGTATGTAGGTTCACTAATAACATGTTTTACAATACACACAACTCAATATACATAATACTGGGATTTAGAATAAAAATACAAAACATCTCTGTAGGTTCACTACTAACATGTGTTACCATACAAAACACAATATACATACTCCTACAATATACAATTATAACATGCAAAAATGTGTGTAGGTTCACTAATAATATTTATTACAATATACACAACTCAATATACCTAATACTAGACTATCAGTTATAATAAAATATATAAAACATCTCTGTAGGTTCACTCATAACATGTATAACAATACACAACACAATATACATACTACTAGAATATATAAAAGTAAAATTGAGAACAACTTTTTAACATTTTACACCCAATACATAATTAACATTTATAGATGTAATGATTTAGTAAATATATGTTAAACTACTAAACAAATATGAATAGGCTACAGAAAAAATAGTGTTATATTGTGTAACAAGGCTGAGGAGACAAACTCATAATTTATTATGACATAATAAATTAGGAAAGCCAATACTTAATAATAATAGTTTATAATAGTTAAATTCAGCTGAATTCAAATACATACCTATAAGTATAAATAAGTTATTGTTGAAATGTAGGATACATTAATAATTATACATTTATTATTAATAAAAGTTAACTCACTATTTTAAAACATGTTAACCTTGTTCAGTACATTTGGTTATATGGACACTCTTTGGGTTTAACCAATAGGAAGGGTTGATATAGAGACTTCCAGGTCATTTTGGGAAGGGTGAGAGGTCACCAGCGAGCGGGAAAAAGGAGAGAGAGGGAAGAGATGAGGACAAAGGAGAGTACTTTATTTTCTGTAGAGATCGCCAGCTAAATTATATTTTAACATTTACTTATTAGTTGTTTGACGGTTAAATGAGTACGGGAGAGAGAGTGTATTTGGGGATTGTTTTATTCTTGTTTTAGTTCGTGTCGGGATGTTTTGGTCGTTTGGTGTAAAGCTAGCTTGGTTTGCTAACCGCCTTAGCATCCTCTGAACGGGATATAAATCATCAGAGTAGCGCACGAGGATAGTCCACAGCAGGGGGTCAGGTAGCGCGCGGTTCCCCTGACGAAGATCATCCCGGGATTCCAGTGTCTTCATCCGTCGTCTCCTCTCCCTATAACGGTACCGGGACTTTGTTTTGCTCGCGTTAAGAGCGAACAGTCTCTCGTGTTGTGACACTGAGCCCGTACAGGCCGCGAGCTAAAATTACTGCGCGCACATCTAACACTACCGTGCTCGCTCTGATATTCCCTCTCAATACAATACAGAATATTGGAATACAACTTATAATAATATACAAAACATCTCTGTAGATGTACTACTAACCTGTATTATAATATATAATATGCATTATTTTACAATAATTAAGTAATATTAATATACAAAACCATTTCAAACACTACAAAGCAACTATTCAATATTATACAATTTACACCCAATATTGAATGAAACTAAGGATCTAATGTATTGACTTGTACATATTAGTAAAATTAATAAAACATCTCTAATGAATGATTTGAACACAATTCCTTCGTTATATTTAAAGTAAAAGATGAAAAGTATTTTAATCACACTTAACGTGTTGTGTTTATTTTGTGTGAAGGCTGAATGGCTGTCATCTGTCAGAGAGATGCTGTGAAGCTCTGGCCTCAGTTCTCAGCTCCAACTCCTCTAGTCTGAGAGAGCTGGACCTGAGTACCAATGATGTGCAGGATTCAGGAGTGAAGCTGCTCTCTGCTGGACTGGGGAGTCCACACTGTACACTGGAATCTCTCAGGTCAGTTTGACTCAATGTGCAAACAGTTACACCAGAAGTTCAATATCAGAGGACATTTATATAACTCAGTACCTGTGATGACCACATTCATGACTTTGGTATCATTGGAAATGTTACACCTTGTTGTTAAAGTTGATATTCTAATACATCCATAAGCCTTCAACCTTTCAATTATAAATATAAACATGAACACAACATATAATACTAGTGCCCCCCCCCCCACCCCCCAATGTCCCCCGTATACGAGACGGTGATAGTTAAGAGCAGGGTGAAATACAGGGGGTCTTGGGAGGGTCTGAGACCCCTAGTTGGACACTTAAGACCTTCTGAAAGCCTCAACAGCAACATTTTGGAGGGGCTCTGGAAAAAGTCCTTAAAAAAATTATTAGAAACTTGCAATTGTCACACAAAATGTACTTTTAGAAGCATACTATGTTCAATATTCATTATTCAAATTGCTAAACATTTATTCACAAATATGAACAGGCTACAGAAAAATATTGTTATAGAAGAGACAAAGTCATAATAACTGTATTTTTATGAATTAATAAATAAATAAGGAGAACCAAGAATTAATAATAACAGTTTATTATATTAAAATACAGCTGTATTCAGATATATAGCTATAAGTAAGTTATTGTTGAAATGTAGGATACATTCATAAATAACATTCGTTATTAAAACAAGTTAACCCACTATTGTAAAACATTTTAACCTTGTTCAGTACCTTTGGTTAAATTGACTCTATTTGGGTTTAACCAATAGGAAGGGTTGATATAGAGACTTCCAGGTCATTTGGGGAAGGGTGAGAGGTCACGAGCGAGCGGGAAAAAGGAGCGAGAGGGAAGAGACGAGGACAAAGGAGGAGAGTACTTTATTCTCTGTAGAGATCGCCCAGCTAAATTATATTTAAACATTTACTTATTAGTTGTTTGACAGTTAAATGAGGACGGGAGAGAGGTGATTTTGGGGATTGTTTTATTCGTGTTTCTGTTCGTGTCGGGATGTTTTGTTCGTTTGGTGTAAAGCTAGCTTGGTTTGCTAACCGCCTTAGCATCCTCTGAACGGGATATAAATCATCAGAGTAGCGCACGAGGATAGTCCACAGCAGGGGGTCAGGTAGCGCGCGGTTCCCCTGACGAAGATCATCCCGGGATTCCAGTTTCTTCATCCGTCGTCTCCTCTCCCTATAACGGTACCGGGACTTTGTTTTGCTCACGTTAAGAGCGAACAGTCTATCGTGTTGCGACACCGAGCCGTACAGTTCTGCAACGTTAATGGTTTATCATACGTTTATTTATCATTTCACTGACTAAAGTCTTGAGCAAAAATGACTTTGTGTGCTCACACAACTAACACATCCATGAACACAAATCATTATTGTAAACACTAACTGCACTCGCGCTCAGTAGTTCTCTGATGGCGAGAGCAATAATAAAGCCTGTGAGGAAGAAACGATTCATTGGGCGCGCACGTGAAGTGAAGCAGCACGCAACTGACGCCCCGTGCGCACAAATTATTTCTTTGCTTCGCTTCTCCTCAAAAGATATTATATATTATATTGGAATATAACTAAGAATAATATTCAAAACACCTCTGTAGATGTGCTGATACATCCATATATTACAATGCAATACACAATTTACACAATACTACAATAAAAAGTAATTAACATACAAAACTTACATTTTACACCCAATATTGAATAAACATAATGATCTAATATATTGATTAGAATATATTAATTAAACATTTCTAATCAAATAGTTCAACACAATTCCTTCATTATGTTAAAAGTAAAAGAGGTAAGTTCTTAAAACACAGTAACATGTTGTGTTTATTGTGTGTCATCTGTCAAAGAGATGCTGTGAAGCTCTGACCTCAGTTCTCAGCTCCAACTCCTCTAGTCTGAGAGAGCTGGACCTGAGTACCAATGATGTGCAGGATTCAGGAGTGAAGCTGCTCTCTGCTGGACTGGGGAGTCCACACTGTAAACTGGAAACTCTCGGGTCAGTTTGACTCAATGTGCAAACAGTTACACCACAATGTTCATATTAGAGGACATTTAACAGATTTACATCCAGAACGTTAATGGGAATGGATTTATTATTTTCATAGGAATAACTCAACATATTTATATTTGTGTTGGCATGACAGTATAGGTATACATTATATTCTTAGTTTGTTTGTGATGGTATAAGGTGTATGTTGTTACATTCTTATTGTGATTATCATTGAGTCAGACAGTAAGGTGGGGTTTAGAGTTGTTTAGTAAAGTTGAATAACTGCCTAATCATAAAACTGTATTTTTAAGTGAAGTATAATGGCAACCTTTGTTTAATAGATGTCACATAGATGTTTAATTATCTCTTAATATTTAAAGATCTAGGTTATTAATAATGTTTCAATTTTTAGAAAAAGACTGGTTACAATTCGCATAAAACATTTAATCACAGTTCCTGACATGTTGTATTTATTTTGTGTGAAGGCTGAATGGCTGTCATCTGTCAAAGAGATGCTGTGAAGCTCTGGCCTCAGTTCTCAGCTCCAACTCCTCTAGTCTGAGAGAGCTGGACCTGAGTACCAATGATGTGCAGGATTCAGGAGTGAAGCTGCTCTCTGATGGACTGGGGAGTCCACACTGTACACTGGAAACTCTCAGGTCAGTTTTACTCAATGTGCAAACAGTTACACCACAAGGTTCATATCAGAAAACATTTGACAGATTTACATCCAAAAAGTCAAAAGGCATGAATATATTCTTTCATAGGAATAACGCAACATATTATTTGTGTTGCCATGACAGTATAAGGGGAATGTTTTTTAAGGGATAATGTACAGCTAGCCGGTCATTATTGTGAAATTAACCCAATGATGCAGGACCCTCACACAAAAAAAATACATTTTAATCAATCAATTATTTTATTAATTAAAAAAAGAATATTGTTAGATTCTACGGTTGGGAATAGCGTCCACAGCAACGGTGTGTTAATCATAGTAACCGTTTGATACTCAGAAATAACCGACCATAGATTGCTGTGTATGACCAATCAGAATTGAGTATTTAACACCACATTTTTAAAGATTGTTACAATGGATTCAGTTGTGTAAATAACCCAATTATGTTTTAGCCCTAGACAACAGATAGCCCTGTTGAAGCGTCATTTATGTTCCTTCATTATGTATGTCTACCTATTTTGAACCTTTAGTGTCTTATTTCCTGTTTTGATTAGAAGTGCTTTTATTTTGAAAGTGAATCTCGGGTACTTACGCGCGCTTTGTTAGAGAGGAAAAACGGTCAAATGAAAAGTCAAACAGTGAATCATTTAATGTATGTTCACCCCCCGAAGAGGTACAAGATCAGTATTTGTTGTAATACTGTAATTTTGACATGTGGTTTGTGTCTTAAAGTAGTTTGAACTATAATAACTCTTCCTTATGGTTTGTTTAATAACATTAATCTAACGTTAGTGCTAGGCTATGCTAAAGCTCTGAAACTTTGTGCTAATTAAGCTAGCTTATATATTGTTGTTTTGTAGCCAGCTCTTATGTTGGTTTGTGTGGTAATTAAGGTAGCTTATATATTGTTATTTTGTGTTTTGTAACCAGCTCTTACCTTGGTTTGTATGGTAATTAAGATAGCTTATATATTGTTGTTTTGTGTTTTGTAAACAGCTCTTACGTTGGTTTGTATGGTAATTAAGGTAGCTTATATAGTGTTGTTTTGTGTTTTGTAACCAGCTCTTACGTTGGTTTGTATGGTAATTAAGGTAGATTATACATTGTTGTTTTGTGTTTTGCAACCAGCTCTTATGTTGGTTTGTATGGTAATTAAGGTAGCTTATATATTGTTGTTTTGTGTTTTGTAACCAGCTCTTCCGTTGGTTTGTATGGTAATTAAGTGAGCTTATATATTGTTGTTTTGTGTTTTGTAACCAGCTCTTACGTTGGTTTGTATGGTAATTAAGGTAGCTTATAGTATATTGTTGTTTTGTGTTTTGTAACCAGCTCTTACGTTGGTTTTGGGAGTTCTATTAAATCTGAAATCATCAGTTCAGGTGTCAGACCATCTTTCGGTGTGATATGCTACAAAGTGTCTGTTGTATTACATTCTTATTCCACTTATCATGTAGTCAGTCAGTATGGTGGACTTTAGAGTTGTTTATTAAGGTTTAATTACAGCCTTTTCATAAACTGTATTTTTAAGGGAAGTATATTGATATGTTGTGTTTATCAATGTGACATCAAACTCTTCATATTCAAATATTCAGTTTATTAACATTAATTATATATTTTCATATATGTAAAAATACTTTGTTTTAATTCTAATAAAACATTTAATCCCAGTTCCTAACATGTTCTGTATATTTTGCGTGAAGGCTGAATGACTGTCATCTGTCAGAGAGATGCTGTGAAAATCTGGCCTCAGTTCTCAGCTCCAACTCCTCTAGTCTGAGAGAGCTGGACCTGAGTACCAATGATGTGCAGGATTCAGGAGTGAAGCTGCTCTCTGATGGACTGGGGAGTCCACACTGTACACTGGAAACTCTCAGGTCAGTTATCAGCCTCTTCTTCAAACTGTGTCTTTGGGCTTGTTTAATATGTAAGGGAGGATCCACGACTAGGTGGGCTGTTATGGAAAAAGAACACACGACATGATGCAGCATCATTATTCATCTAGAAGCTAGGTTCACCGTGTCAGTGAGGATGCTAACGCTACAGTAGTGACATAACTTTAGAGGACCACTGATTTCAACAAGATTGGTATTGTTTAGTTCTTTATGTTTGCTGTCCTGTTAACTGCTAGTATGTTATATATGGTATATGTTATGTAACTCTGGCCAGCTGATGTGAGGGTTAGGGTTAGGGGTTGCTGTCCTGTTAACTGCTAGTATGTTATGTATGTTATATGTTATGTAACTCTGGCCAGCTGATGTGAGGGTTAGGGGTTGCTGTCCTGTTAACTGCTAGTATGTTATGTATGTTATATGTTATGTAACTCTGGCCAGCTGATGTGAGGGTTAGGGTTAGGGGTTGCTGTCCTGTTAACTGCTAGTATGTTATGTATGTTATATGTTATGGAACTCTGGCCAGCTGATGTGAGGGTTAGGGTTAGGGGTTGCTGTCCTGTTAACTGCTAGTATGTTATGTATGTTATATGTTATGTAACTCTGGCCAGCTGATGTGAGGGTTAGGGTTAGGGGTTGCTGTCCTGTTAACTGCTAGTATGTTATATGTTATGTAACTCTGGCCAGCTGATGTGAGGGTTGGGGGTTGCTGTCCTGTTAACTGCTAGTATGTTATGTATGTTATATGTTATGTAACTCTGGCCAGCTGATGTGAGGGTTAGGGGTTGCTGTCCTGTTAACTGCTAGTATGTTATGTATGTTATATGTTATGTAACTCTGGCCAGCTGATGTGAGGGTTAGGGTTAGGGGTTGCTGTCCTGTTAACTGCTAGTATGTTATGTATGTTATATGTTATGTAACTCTGGCCAGCTGATGTGAGGGTTAGGGTTAGGGGTTGCTGTCCTGTTACCTGCTAGTATGTTATGTATGTTATATGTTATGTAACTCTGGCCAGCTGATGTGAGCCGAGGAGTTGTCATTAGTGTAGACATGGTGATGAGGCTCTAGCCGTGCTGTGATCTGAATATAATGCACACCTCACCACTAGAACATCACTGGCCGTGGTATAGTGATTCATATGGAACATTAAAGATGTCCTTTACTAACATCACATTAGTTTGGTGTAAGTGCTGCTCATGTCCAATGCATTTCTGTTGCTCTTTTCCCTGCTGACAAAACACTCACTGGTTCTACACAATGTTAGAACTTGTGAAGAAATGGTGTTAGCGTACCAAACACAGCGGACTTCTCCTGACTAACCGAACAATATCTCATTTGAGTTGTAGCTATTGAGAAAGGAGCATTTGTTTAAGATCCTGTTTCACATCCAAGTGAAGGAAGAATAAAGTGTGTGTGTGTGTGTGTGTGTGTGTGTGTGTGTGTGTGTGTGTGTGTGTGTGTGTGTGTGTGTGTGTGTGTGTGTGTGTGTGTGTGTGTGTGTGTGTGTGTGTGTGTGTGTGCAGTTTGTCTGGCTGCCTGGTCACACAGGAAGGCTGTGCTTCTCTGGCCTCAGCTCTGAGCTCCAACCCCTCCCATCTGAGAGAGCTGGACCTGAGCTACAATCACCCAGGAGACTCAGGAGTTACGCTGCTCTCTGCTGGACTGGAGGATCCACGCTGGAGACTGGACACTCTCAGGTATGGAGAGGACAGCTCACCACTCAGGGACAATGTCTCCTACAAGGATTCAACCAGCTGCTAGATGAAGTGGTTTGAGAACACAGCTGGAACTCATGTTGTGTAGAAAGTGATGAGACAGCAGATGATGAAGGTGAATGTTTCAACATGCTGCTCTCACTTTGTTCCCACCCCCCCCCCCCCCCACCCCCCCCCCCCCCACCCCCCCCAGTGTGGAGCACGGTGGAGTGTGGAGGCTGAAACCAGCTCTAAAGAAGTGTAAGTTTCTGTTTAGTTAGATTCATCACAACACACACTAACTATTGAGATGGAAAGTCCATCCACACAGCAGGAGGTGACGTCCGTTCATTCAGATGTGTACTTGTGTATACGTATGTATAGCTATGTTTCCGTGTGTTTATGTATGTCTAGTATGTACGTGTATGTATGAGTACATGTCTATGTATATATAGGATGTATGAGTACATGTCTATGTATATATAGTATGTACGTGTATGTATGAGTATATTTCTATGTTTATATAGTATGTATGAACCAGTTCTATGGTACCAACAGTTAATTTCTAGCCTGAATGTGAGCTCAGCTTGTTCAGTCTGTTGATCACACAGGTGTCCCTTTGAAGGTTGAGTGCAATGTATGTGTATTGAGAAATCTAACAGTTTAATATCTTGAAAGGCAGTACAAGTATTGCTTAGATATTTCATATGGGTAACTAGCTCATCATGCTGAACATTTTGATGTATAATATGTGTATGTAGTGTAAATATTGAGGGAGTAAATGCAGTTTATACATTTTCCATGGTTTCAATGTTTTGACTGGGACAGCCACTCACACACACATGAGATTTGCTATTAAGTTTAACTTTAATTATCTTAAAAACAATATGCACTACTATTTCTAAAGCTGTAGCACTAGTCCACTATAGTACCTGTCATAAGATATTATTTTCTCTTTCTAAGTTAGTTTGTAGAGTAGAGGGCACGTGAAAAAGGACAGGAATAAGAAGAATGCAAGACAACAGTACTAGTTATAATGATGATGATGATGATGTTGAAGAATGGTTCAGCAGCTAATCATGTCTTGTTCTCCCGTCAGATGCCTGTGAACTCACACTGGACCCAAACACAGCCTACAAACGACTCTCTCTGTCTGAGGACAACAGAAAGGTGACGCGGGTTAGAGAGGACCAGTCGTATCCTGATCACCCAGAGAGATTTGACTACTGGGAGCAGGTGTTGTGTAGAGAGGCTCTGACTGGCCGCTGTTACTGGGAGGTAGAGTGGGAAGGAGATGTTGAGATAGGAGTGACATACAGAGGAATCACAAGGAAAGGAGGGGGTGATGACATAAGGCTTGGAATGAACACCAAGTCCTGGAGTCTTCTTTGTTATGATGATTTTTACTCTGCCCGGTACAACGGTAGTAGAACAGTCATACGTCTGCCCCCCCCTGGCTCTAACAGAGTAGGAGTGTATCTGGACCGGCCTGCTGGCACTCTGTCCTTCTACAGAGTGTCCCCAGATGTAGGAGGGTCCTCAGACACACTGACACACATCCACACCTTCCAGTCCACCTTCACCCAGGAGGACCTCCACCCTGCGTTTGGGTTACGGAGTTATGGTGCCTCAGTGTCTCTGTGTCTGTTGTAGCCACACACACACACACACACACACACACACACACACACACACACACACACACACACACACACACACACACACACACACACACACACACACACACACACACACACACACGCATATATCAATACATACACACATAGAATGTGTTTTGTTTATGTTCTCAACTATACTCCACACTGTATTGGGCTTCTGAAAAGTTTAGCGTGATAAACCATGAAAGTAAAATACTTGTAAGGTCTTCCATAGGGTTAACTAAGTAGGTTTACAAAAACTATAAAATGTCAAATGTATTTAAAAATTGATTGATGGTAAATCAAAACATGTTTATACTATATTTTGTATATTTTCAGATATTAACAGTTTCATACTAAAGGGCTCTGATATCAGTTTTTATTTTTATAAGCCTAGCATGGAACCCGATTTAAAGCAGATTTAATATTATATTCATAATGCAAGCGGTCTATGGAAAAGCTATTGATCATGTTGTGAATGACTTTAAACTGAATCTTGATTCCTTGTGTTCTGTTGGGAACAACACAGCAGCAGAACATGTTCAGTTATTAAAGATATGTGCACACCTGTTTATGATTTGTAATGTCTGCTGCTTCTATTGTTTTAGTCCTTGTGTTTATTGTGAACATGTATTGGACTATTTTTCTGTTGTATTGGTTAATAAAGCATAATGGTAATAAACAACTCAGTGGATCCAACTGAATGTTCTCTTGTGTTCAGCATAGGATCAGTCTCAACTTTAAGGTTGGGGGTTCACTAAATAAAAAGCACAACAGAGGCTTCGTCTACACCAACATTAATAATCAGGATACCAGCAAGTGCATTTCCATATCCTGATTTATATGCCCAATGAGTGACAGAATATGGAGAGAATTGTAGAAAAAACCAGACAGTAAACAGATCCCAGCTATTGGCGTGTCTCCAGAGATGAGCCCTGCAGGCTGGTTGATACACCACCTACCCCGTGGCGTCTAATAGGACCCTGAGCATACATGTTGAAACACACAGAGGTCTGTGTTTGAGGCGCTGGTGCTGAGCTAAAGAAGAAGGGACCTCTTCTTCTTTGCCTGGGTGCTTGTGTGAGATGTCCCATGCAGGCCACCGTACCACAGAATTAGACCAGAACCTGTTTTATGAAGATAATCACAGTCACACGACCAGTTTACCCTTTGTGTTTGTTGTTATAGGGCAAGGCATGACAATAAAGAAGGATTCATTAATAGGATATTTAAATCCCTGCATGCATTTTCGTCTGCGGCCACTAGAGGGTTCAGTGAGCTTCCTGAACCAACGCAAACGACAGTTATGTTATTCTAACTAGTTCTATTTCATGTAGGCTACGCCGTCTAGGCTTAGCCTTACGGGCTTGTCCCGTGCGCTCACTCGCGTGCACTGAACATTTCAACAATGCACCAATCAAGGTGAGCCCCGCCCACATTCCCCACGGCACCGTGTATATAAACGAGGCGCACGGCAGCGCTCGCCCTCCCTTTTCTTTCAGTAACTGGAGGGTACAGCAGGTGGGAAACCAGACGGCTACGCCTACAATCATAGCACTGGAGTTATCATAACATAACTATCGTTCTGGTTCATGTGGCCTTGTGGGCTAAGGTGAAGCTGCGAGCGGAGCCCGATAAATGTACTCCTGCTGGACCCTAAGTCACAAAGACCTAGCCTTAGAGCACACCAGACTCAATAAGACAAAGATGTGCAAAACACAACAGTAAAATAAAATAGTCTGGAATGTGAAAACTGATTAGACAACACTGAAAGAGTGCCATGAATTCTGTCTCAGAGCGCAGATTTTCAACACATGTACATGCTGAATTTATAAGTTGCAAACCTGTAAACAGATCCATGTCCTCTGCCTGTAGCATTGTGTTAGGGGGGGCGAGATATGACAATATTTTGTGCGCCATCTCAGCGATGAATCTGAAACTTGGTTCAGACATGGCCTGCAGTAAACCTGTTGGTTCAACTGGCACGTCTTTGGGATAGGCTGTGGTGCTGTTGACTTCGCGCAAAAGGGTGGTAAGGTCATCAAATGATCTTAAAATAACAGAGACCGTGCCTAGATGACCAGTCCAGCGTTGATCTAAGAGTCTCTTCAGGGTCTGTCCCTTATAGAGAAGGGAGACTGTGGGTTTTCTGCAGAACTTGTAGAGCATGTTACACATTGTGAAAAAATCCAAAAAGGCTTTCTGCATGGGTAGCAAAATGCAGCGTCTGCCTGGATGGAGTATTCCAGCCAGCCTCTGCTACCATACCAGGCGCTGTTGAAAGTTCTTTTTTTGCCTGAGAACAAGCGTGCAGGAAAAGTTTTCAAGACAATTTGATTTGGTTTCTCAACGCCGAGATCCCCTGGTTCTGCCGCTTGTGATGAAGACCCTTGCTTTGGGTTACAGTGTCGGCCAGCAGCACCGTGGCTAATGCTAGCTTCGGCCGTGACAACTTCAGAACTAACGTTACTCCCTGTACTTTCGCCGTCTTTGTCACTTTCTTCCACCAACCTTGGAGCTCGTTGTTTAACATTAAGGAAACGCCGTATATCCATAGCCTAAATTATCTCTTTAGTTTACATAAAGTTACCTATTCTCTCTTACAAATTCCTGATAGCTTCCTGACATGCAATGCATGTCAATTTCCGTTTTGACAAACCAATCAAATCCATTTACAATTATTTTAATAAAATTAAGAACAAACACCCTTTTATTTTTATCATGATTCATGTATATACAACACAACATATGTTGATTTATTATGGTATATATATGTTTAATTTTTTTTGTGCAAAACAAAAGGTGTGATTGGTGACAGGCTCGTCAGTTAAAAAAGGGCTCGTCCGTCCAGGGCGGGCACAGCTGACTCTGGGGGCGGGCCCGGCCCCCTAAAGCCCGCCCATAACGCCGGGACTGCAGACACCACAAAGACCTTTACACCTACACCTAAACAACACCACCCCAACACCAACACCACCCCAACACAAACACAACCCCAACACCATACCAACACCACCCCAACACAAACACAACCCCAACACCACCCCAACACAAACACAACCCCAACACCACCCCAACACCACCTAAACACCAACACCACCCCAACACCACCCCAACACAAACACAACCCCAACACCACCCCAACACCACCCAAACACCAACACCACCCCAACACAAACACAACCCCAACACTATACCAGCACCACCCAAACACCAACACAACACCAACGCCACCCCAACAACACGCCAACCCCAACCCGACACCAACACCACCCCAACACCACCCCAACACAAACATACACCAACATACACCAACACCACCCCAACACAAACACAACCCTAACACCACCCCAACACCACCCCAACACCTACACCACCCAAACACCAACACAACACCAACGCCACCCCAACACCACCCCAACCCCACCCCGACACCAACATACACCAACACCACCCCAACACAAACACAACCCTAACACCACCCCAACACCACCCCAACACCACACCACCCCAACACCACCCCAACCCCGAATCCACCCCAACACCACCCAAACACCACCCAAACTCAGCCGCAACACAACCCCAACACCAACACCACCCCAACACCAACATCACCCCAACACCACCCCAACACCACCCCAACACCAACACCACCCCAACACCACCCCAACACCAACACATCTCCAACACAACCCCAAACCCAACACCACCCCGACACCACCCCAACACAAACACATCCCCAACACCACACCACCCCAACACCAGCCCAACACCAACATCATTTCAAAACAACCCCAACACCAACACCACCCCAACACCACCCTAACTCCACCCCAACACCACCCCAACACCAACACCACCCCAACACCAACACAACACCAACACCACCCCGACACCTACATACACCAACACCACCCCAACACCACCCCAACACCAACACAACACCAACACAACCCCAACACAAACACAACACCAACACAACCCCAACACCACCCCAACACCAGCCCAACACCACCCCAACACCAACACCAACACCACCTCAACACCAGCCCAACACCACCCCAACACCACCCCAACACCAACACAACACCAACACCACCCCAAAACCAACACCACCCCGACACCAACATACACCAACACCACCCCAACACCACCCCAACACCAACATCACCCCAACACAAACACAACCCAACACCACCCCAACACCAACACCACCCCAACACAAACACAACCCCAACACCACCCCAACACCAACACCACCCCAACACCATCTAAACCCCAACACCACCCAGACACCAACATACACCAACACCACCCCAACACCACCCCAACACCAACACCACCCCAACACCACCCCAACACCAACACAACCCCAACACCACCCCAACACCACCCCAACACAACCCCAACACCACCCCGACACCAACACCACCCCAACACCACCCCAACACCAATACAAACCCAACACCACCCTAACCCCAACACCAACCCAATACCAACACCACCCCAACACCACCCAAAAACCAACACCACCCCAAAACCAACACCACCCCAACACCAACACCACCCCATTACCACCCCAACATCACCCCAACACCACCCCGACACCATCCCAACACCAACACCACCCCAAAACCACCCCAACCCCAACATCATTTCAAAACAACCCCAACACCAACACCACCCCAACACCACCCTAACTCCACCCCAACACCAACACCAACACCACCCAAACACCACCCCAACACCACCCAACACCACCTCAACTACACCCCAAGACCACCCCAACATCAACACCACCCCAACACAGTGCAGTGTGTGTGGATGGTTTCTGGTTGAAGCAGCCTCACCTGGCCTCAGTCAGACTGATTGTAGTCTGGAGCTGGGTGAGGCTGCACACCTGTTGCACATTGAGCAATCAGTGTGCACAGGTTAAACCAGCCACCACCACACACACTCCGGCATGGCAGCATGGAGCACCATCTGCATGCCTCATTTACTGCAATTTTTACAATAAACTGGACTTTCAACATCACCACCCTGTGTCCATTGGTTTGGAGGAGCCCGAGGAAAGTCACCTAGGTGGAGTATGGGAGCCACCTAGGTGGCGTGTAGTAGTGGACATTGCTACACACCCCTACCCCAACATCAACCCAAAACCCACCCCATCACCACCCTAACAGAAACAATCCCCCAACACCACCCCAACACCAACACCAACCCTACCCCAACACCACCCCAAAACCACGCCAACGACACACAACCCAACACCAACATCACCCCAACACCACCCAAACCCAACACCAACACCATCCCAAAACCAACACCCCCCGGACACCACCCCAACACCAACACCACCCAAACACCACCCCAACATCACCTAACACCACCTCAACTACACCCCAAGACCACCCCAACATCAACACCACCCCAACACCACCCCAACCCCAACATCAACCCAAAACCACCCCGACACCACCCTAACACCAACAATCCCCCAACACCACACCAACAACAACCCTACCCCAACACCACCCCAACACCACCCAAACACCACCCAAACACCACCCCAAAACCACGCCAACGACACACAACCTAACACCAACATAACCCCAACACCACCCAACCCCAACACCAACACCACAACAACACCATACCAAACCCAACACCACCCCAACACCAACACCACCCCAACACCAACTCCTCCCCAACACTTCCCCAACACCAACACCACCCCAACACGTACACCAACACCACCCCAACACTCTCCCAACACCACCCAACACATACACTACCCCAACACCACCCCAACACAAACACCGTCACAAAACCAACACCACCCCGACACCACCCCAACATCAACACCACCCTAACACCACCCCAACACCACCGAACAACAAACACCAATCCAACACCAACACTACCCCAACACCACTCCAACACCACCCAACACTAACACCAGCCCAAAACCAACACCAACCCAACACCACCACAAAACCACAACACCCCAACACCAAAACCACCCCTACACCACCCTAACATCAACACTATCCCGACACCATCACCACCCCAACACCACCCAAACCCCATCACCATCCCAACATAAACACCACCCCAACACTACCCCAAAACAACCCCAACACCTCACCACCCCAACACTAACACCACCTCAACACCACCCAACACCACCCCAACACCAACACAACTTCAACACCACCCACACCCCAACACCACCCCAACACCACCCTAACTCCACCCCAACACCATCCCAACACCAACACCACTTCAACACCACCCTCACCCCAACACCAACACTACCCTAACACCACTCTAACACCAACACCACCCCAACACAACCCCAAAACCACCCCAACCCCAACACCATTTCAAAACAACCCCAACACCAACATCACCCCAACACCACCCGAACACCAACACCACCCAAACACCACCCAACACCACCCAATACCACCTCAACTACACCCCAAGACCACCCAAACATCAACACCACCCCAACACCACCCCAACCCCAACATCAACCCAAAACCACCCCGACACCACCCTAACACCAACACCACCCCAACACCACCATAACACCAACACCACCGCAACACCAACACCAACCCTACCCCAACACCACCCCAAAACCTTGCCAACGACACACAACCCAACACCAACATCACCTCAACACCACCCAACACCATACCAAAACCAACACCACCCGGACACCACTCCAACACCAAAACCACCCCAACACCAACTCCTCCCCAACACCACCCCAACACCAACACCACCCCAACACCAACACCAACACCACCCCAACACTCTCCCAACACCACCCAACACATACACTACCCCAACACCACTTCAACACAAACATCGTCACAAAACCAACACCACCCCGACACCACCCCAACATCAACACCACCCTAACACCACCCCAACACCACCGAACCACAAACACCAATCCAACACCAACACTACCCCAACACCACTCCAACACCACCCAACACTAACACCAGCCCAAAACCAACACCAACCCAACACCACCACAAAACCACAACACCCCAACACCAAAACCACCCCTACACCACCCTAACATCAACACTATCCCGACACCATCACCACCCCAACACCACCCAAACCCCATCACCATCCCAACATAAACACCACCCCAACACTACCCCAAAACAACCCCAACACCTCACCACCCCAACACTAACACCACCTCAACACCACCCAACACCACCCCAACACCAACACAACTTCAACACCACCCACACCCCAACACCACCCCAACACCACCCTAACTCCACCCCAACACCATCCCAACACTAACACCACTTCAACACCACCCTCACCCCAACACCAACACTACCCTTACACCACCCTAACACCAACACCACCCCAACACAACCCCAAAACCACCCCAACCCAACACCATTTCAAAACAACCCCAACACCAACACCACCCCAACACCACCCGAACACCAACACCACCCAAACACCACCCAACACCACCCAATACCACCTCAACTACACCCCAAGACCACCCAAACATCAACACCACCCCAACACCACCCCAACCCCAACATCAACCCAAAACCACCCCAACACCACCCTAACACCAACACCACCCCAACACCACCATAACACCAACACCACCGCAACACCAACACCAACCCTACCCCAACACCACCCCAAAACCTTGCCAACGACACACAACCCAACACCAACATCACCTCAACACCACCCAACACCATACCAAAACCAACACCACCCTGACACCACTCCAACACCAAAACCACCCTAACAACACCCCAACACCACCCCAACACCACCCCAGCACCAACACCACCTCAACCCAACACCACACCGCCCCAACACCTACACAAACACCACCCCAATACCACCCAACACCAACACCACCCCAACACAACACCACCCGAACACCAACACCACCCAAACACCACCTAACACCAACACCTACCCAACATCACCTCAACACACCACTACCCCAAGACAATCATCAGCCCAACATTAACACCACCCAACACCACCCCAACACCAACACCACCCCAACACATACACCACTTCAACACCACCACCACCCCAACACCACACCACCCCAAAACCACCCCAACCCAAACCCCACCCCAAAACCACCCCAACACCACCCTAACACCACCCTTACACCACCCCAACACAAACAACACCCATAAACCACCCCAACACCACACCAACCCAACACCAACACCACCCCAACACCTCCCAAAACCAACACCAACCCCACCACAACACCAACCCAACACCAACCACAACACCACCCTAACCTCACCCCAACACCACCCAACATCACCCCAACGCAAACACCACTTCAACACCACCCACACCCCACACCCCAACACCAACACCACCCAACACCACCCTATGTCCACCATAACACCAGCCCAATACCACCCCAAATCCACCCCAACACCACCCCAACACCACCCCAACACCTAAACCACTTCAACACCACCCTCACCCCAACACCAACATCACCCCAACCTCCACACCACCCCAACACCACCCCATCCCAAACACCACCCTATCACCACCCCAACACCAACACCACCCCAAAATCAACACCACCTTAAAACCACCCCAAAACCATCCCAACACAAACACCACCCCAACACCAACACCACCCCAACACCACCCTAACACTAACACCACCCCAACACCACCCCAACACCACCCCAACACAACACCAACCAAACACAAACACCACCACAACACCAACACAACCCCATCACCATCCCAACATAAACACCACCCCAACGCCAACCCCAACATGACCCCAACAACACACCACACCGCCCAAACACCAACACCATCACCACCCCAACACTATATTACCCCAACACCATCACCACCCCAACACTAACACCAGCCCAACACCACCCAACACCACCCCAACACCACCCAACACCACCCCAACTTCAACACCACCACCACCCCAACACCAACACCTCACCAACACCACCCCAACACCAACACCCACCCAACACCACCCCAACACCAAATCCACCCCAAAACCACACCACCCCAAAACCACCCCAACCCAAACCCCACTCCAAAACCACCCCAACACCAACACCACCCTAACACGACCCCAACACCAACACCACCCCAACACCACCCCAAAACCACCCCAAATCCAACACCATTTCAAATCAACCCCAACACCAACACCACCCCAACACGAACACCACCCTAACACAAACACCAACACAACCCCAACACCAACACCACCACAACACCACCCCATCACCAACCACAACACCACCCTAACACCACCCCAACACCACCCAACATCACCCCAACACCAACACCACTTCAACACCACCCACACCCCACACCCCAACACCAACACCACCCCATCTCCACCACAACACCACCCCAACACCACTCAAACACCATACAACCCCAACACCAAAACCACCCAATCTCCACCCAACACCAACACCACCCCAATACCACCCCAACAGCAACACTACCCCAACTCCACCCCAACACCACCCCACCACCACAACATTAACACCATCCCAACACCAACACCCCCCCAACACCACCCCAAATCCACACAACCCCTACATTAACACCACCCCAACACCAACACCACCCAAACACCATACCAACACCAACACCACCCCAACACTAACGTTTTTGGACCACGTCATGTGTAGTAATTTACTCGGCCACCGGTATCAGTATTTCCCGAATGTACGAACGATCGTTGTAGAAACCTACACATGGCTAAATAGTATAATTCAATAGCCAGAGTCATATAGAATCCCCCCCCACCCCCACATTATTACAAAGTCATTGTGTCTATTAATTTATCTTCTGATGACCTCCGATGTACCAATTTTAATCACTTAGTGTTGAGCTAAAGCCACAAGATTGATGTACATGTGGTGGAGGCCTCCTCTTAATGTAAGCATCAGTTCACCAAACAGAAGCAGGGTTAGTGTGATCAGGGTGATGAGGACATTACTTTTTAATCAATAAACCATTTGATGGAGACACACGTTGACACAAACAGTTGAATTGAGAGAGACGGAGAGAGAGCGTGTGCGTGCGTCCGACCCGGAGAACGGAAGGTCGCACCGACCCGGGATTCTAATCGCTTATTACGGGGCCCCGCGTATACATCCTCTCCGAATACCGGCCCTCTGCGACCTCGGGGGGCCGCACCGCAGCCCTTTGTACCCCGACGCAGCAAAGGTCAAATGGAAGGGGGAGATATTAGGAGGCGCGGAGCGCGGCCCCCATTAGGCCGAGACGCTTGTCATTTAGAGACAGTCATCCTTGCCAGGTCGACCAACCACAGGCCCGAGTTCCTATCTCTTTTTACTGAGCTGATTTGACCTTTGAGCAACTCTCCATTTCTCCTATTGGTTTGAATGGGAGAGTTTGATGGTGTTCGTTAGGTCACTTCCCGGAGAAGGGGAAGGTCGCACCGAGCCGAGACTCGACACGCTCATATTAGGGCCCCTCCAGTATACTCTGTCCGAATCACGGCCCCCTGCGACCTCAGGGGGCCGCACCAGGGCCCTTTGACCCCCGGCGCCGCAAAGGTCAAATAACAGGGGGAGAGGTAACAGGCCCGGTGCGCGGCCCCCTTAGGGCCTAGATGCTTGATATTTTCATCCCTGCCCCCCCCCCCCCACCCCCCTCCCCCTCCCTCCCGGGTCGACCGACCACAGGCCCGAGTTGATATCTCATTCCTCTGATGTTTTATGAACAATATTTATATCCCATTCTTTTCAATGTGACAAATGTACACGTGCTCGGGTGGCTCACTTCCTGTTGGGCTACATTCATCAAATTGATAATCTCACATGTGGTGGAGGTCCCCTTAACTATGGAAAAGACCACAGGGCTCTAGCTTTATGCAAAGTCATTCTAGGGCCTTCCATAGGAGTGTGTTGTGTAGGCCTCTGACGCGGCCGTTTAAATACCTTCCGGTTGGGCTAGAAGCACAAAATGATTAACCTTCCATGTAGTCGAGGTCCTCTTTCATATACAAAAGACCCCGGGGCCCTAGCTTACTGCCAAGTGTCGCTGACCTATAGGTCACCCACAATTTTCAACACAAATAGTACATATCCAACTACTATCCATACTACTATCCGTACTAACCCTAACCCTAACCCCAATACCACCCAACACCACCAACACCATCCCTAAACAAACACTACCCGGACACCACTCTAACACCAACACCCCCCTAACACCACCCCAACACCACCCCAATTCCACCCAACACCAACACCAACACAACACCACCCCAACACAACACCACTTCAACACCACCCCCACCCCACCCCCACCCCCACCCCAACACCAACACCACCCCAAAACCAACACCACCCCAAAACCAACACACCACCCAAAACCACCCCAACCCCAACCCCACCCCAACACCACCCCAACCACAACACCAACCCAACTCCATTCCAACTCCACCCCAACCCCAACACCACCCCAACACCACCCCAACACCACACCACCCCAACACCACCCTAACACTAACACCACCTCAACTCCACCCCAACACCACCCTAACACCAACAGACCCCAAACCCCAACACCACCCCAACCCCAAACACCAACACCACCCCAACACCAACACCTCCCCAACACCACCATACCACCACCCCAACACCAACACCACCCCAACACCACCCCAACACCACCCCTACACCAACACCACCTTAACACCAACCCCACCCCAACACCACCCCCAACTCCACCCCAAACCACCCCAACACCACCCCAACACCACCCCAACACAAACACCAACACCACCCCAACACCAACACCACCCCTACACCACACCAACACCACCCCAACACCAACACCACCCCTACACCACACCAACACCACCCCAACACCAACACCATCCCTACACCACACCACACAAACACATACATCACCCCAACACCACCCCAACCCCATCACCATCCCAACATAAACACCACCCCAACACCAACACCACCCCAAACTACCCCAACACCTCACCACCCCAACACTAACACCACCCCAACACCACCCAACACCACCCCAACATCAACACCACTTCAACACCACCCACACCCTAACACCAACACCACCCCAATAGCACCCTAACTCCACCAAAACACCACCCCAAACCAAAACCACTTCAACACCACGCTCACCCCAACACCAACACCACCCCCACACCACCCCAACACCACCCCATCCCAAACAGCACACTAACACCACCCCAACACCAACACCACCCCAACACCAACACCACCTTAACCCCACCCCAAAACCATACAACACCAAACCAGCACAGTGCACACACGAGCAGCAGAGCTATGAGAGCAGCAGACAGCGGATTCAGTCAGAGTAGGAAGTTTGGTGTGTGTGTGTGTGTGTGAATGTGTGTGTGCTTGTGGGTGTGTGTGTGTGTGTTGCATCAATATAGACATGATTATTAAGCTGCATTTGTGACCCACATAAACATAATATTATGAAACGCAAAAATGTGAATTTATTTTCAAACGTAGGTTAACCCACCCCTAGGTATTTTATTTAGTTACAAATCCAACTAGATTTTATTATGTGTGTGTGTGTGTGTGTGTGTGTGTGTGTGTGTGTGTGTGTGTGTGTGTGTGTGTGTGTGTGTGTGTTACGTGGTAGGGACAAGGAGGGAACTGGGATTGGGCCTAAGTCTCTTGACCTCAGGGTTCAGAGGATAGCCTAGCATCATAGAGCCAGAGTCTAGGGTCATGGGGTCAAGGTCCCTCTGTCATGGGGGAGGTTGTTAGAGTCATCCAACA
>JACYXH010000709.1:0-37500 GCA_026745465.1 Lota lota
GGGGGTCCAGCTGCATGGGCGATGGCCTCCTCCTCTGGATCCATGATGGCCGTCTGGTTCTGGGCCAACAGACCAGACCGTATGTCCAAGAAACCCAATGATCACGAAGCCCTGCTGGCTTTATGTTCACAATTTATTGATCAGAAAGGTTGTTGTTGTTTTTTCGTACACTTTCCACAATGAGATGTTCATTCTAGTGAAGCCTGCTGTGATGGTGGGTCGCTACGGCGATGACTCCTCTTCGAAGATATGGATCCAGGCCCCTCCCATTGTTTCACTGTCCCCACGCTCTGTAGTCCACAACCGCCGCACACCATCCGTGGCGTGGTATCGCAATTGTCATGCTAGGCAACACCCATAAGCACTCCTAACGCAGCATGGTGTGTGTGTGTGTGTGTTATGTGTGTATGTGTGTGTTATGTGTCTGTGGTGTGTGTGTGTGTGTGTTATGTGTCTGCTGTGTGTGTGTGTGAGTTATGTGTGTATGTGTGTGAGTGTGTGTGTGTGTTATGTGTCTGTGGTGTGTACGTGTGTGTTATGTGTGTATGTGTGTGAGTGTGTGTGTTATGTGTCTGTGGTGTGTGCGTGTGTGTTATGTGTGTATGTGTATGAGTGTGTGTGTGTGTGTGTTATGTGTCTGCTGTGTGTGTGTGTGTTATGTGTGTATGTGTGTTATGTGTCTGTGGTGTGTGCGTGTGTGTTATGTGTGTATGTGTCACGTGCGTTTCGTTTGTAGCACAAAACGGCATCAGTCCACCACAGCATGCGAGGGAGGATGAAGCCCCCCACAGATGCTGCAACGTTGGCCGTGATTAAAGAGCGCAGATTGAATGCCTGGGGGGGGGGCGGGGGGGGGGGGGGGGGGGGGGGGGGGGGGGCATCACTCTGGCGCCGATTGAGGCACGTTGCAGGTGATTGAGCGCAGGTAGCATGCGCGTTGACTGAAACACATCGCCCCTCTCGTTCCGCCAGCAACACCGTGGCCGTGCAGAGCGTTGATGGATGAAGGCCATGAAGGCGTCATGGACGCCGTGCGTGACATCATGGACGCCATGATGTCACGCATGGCGTCCACGAGGTCACGCGTGTCAAAGCCTGGCCATGCAGGCCACACGCAACGCAACGTTTGGGTTTTCGACAAGCCGGCGACGAGCAAAGGAAATGCAGAAAGAATGAAAGAACAAAAGTAGGAGTAAGAGTACGAATTCAAACTTTTTCCAGGCAGCGTGTCAAATGTCTGCGAGTTAGTAAACAGCGGAGATTGATTCTATTGAACGCTTTCGGCAGCCATCTCACCTTCCACAACAACACCAACAAGCCGGTAGAAACACAACATGAGCACAGACTAATCTCAGCATAAACCCAACGCAGAGGCCAGGCCTCAGCCTCGAGTGATGTCGTCAGGCTGATTTAAGAGGGGCAGTCTGTTGTCCTGCATGGCCCGGTGCAGTAAAGGGCTGCTGGTTTAATGGCAGCCAGGCAGCCATTCCATGGGATCAGAAGTGTGTGTGTATGGGGGGGGGGGGATGTGATCAGGGGGCTACAGGACTGTCCAAGCAGCACCGCAGCAAATGGGTTCCAGAGCAATAATGCCGTTTTCAAAAGCATAGGAGATCTCTCCTGCCTTCTGCGAATGGGCTCGCCTTGTTTCGCCTTCGACTGGGTTAGGGTGAGGGTTATGGTTGGGGGCTAAGCTATGGGGTAGAGTTAAGGGTAAAGTTAAGGGTAGGGTTAAGGTTTAAGATTAAGCTTAGGGGTAGAGTTAAGGATAAGGCTTAGGTTAGGGTTAAGGGATAGGGTTAAACCTAGAGGTAGAGTTAAGGGTGAAGCTTAGGGTAGGGTTAAAGGATAAGGTTAAGCTTAGGGGTAGATTTAAGGGTAGGGCTTAGGGTAGGGTCAAGGGATAGGGTTAAATTTAGTGGTAGAGTTAAGGGTGAAGCTTAGGGGTAGAGTTAAGGGTGAAGATAAGGGGTAGGGTTAAGGGATAGGGTTAAGCTAAGGGGTAGCGTTAAGGCATTTGGGTGGGATTAAGTGGTAAGGTCAAGCTAGCTTGCATTCCAAAAATATCAGAAGCGGTGATGCTTAAACCTGAAGCCTCTGCCTTCAGTCAATGAAGGCAGAGAAAATGACTCTACTTTGTACAGTATAATACTACACTATTACACACAGCAGCCTCCCACTGAGTCAATGGATGTGAAACATATGTCTTTACAGACGCCTCCCTGATGGGGAGGGCAAGGGCCTGCCAGACGATAAAGAGAAGCAGCTGCAACATGTACAACGCAGAAGGCCTTTAGTCTCCTGAAACGCTGACCTTGTTGGCCCAGCGGCCAGTCAGCAACAGGACAATCACTAACCCCCCCCCCCCACCCCCCCCCCCCGCCGCGACCCCCCAAAACAAATAAAATACAACAGCCAGGAGGTGATGTGTGCAACCGCAGGAAGCCCGGAAAGCCAGTTCATCCTGGGGACAGAGAGATGGAGATGGAGATGACCCCCCCCCCCCCCCCCCCCCCCCCCCCGCACATTGCCAACATGTCCAGAGGAAATTCAAATAATAGGACGGCCACCTGGAAGTGAAGGGACAGCAGCATGCATTCTAGCCGTGGTGGTGACCGCTTCACTTGGACAGACGGGGAAACACGCAAAGTCTCCGGGACAAGACGGTTCTCTGTGACAGTTCTCTTTCTTTGTTTGTCTGGTTTTCGCCAGCTCCACTTGGCATGTTTCCAGGCCAAGTGGAGCGGCATGGTTTGGCGTATCACGGAGGTGTCGAGGTGGGAATGACTAGGACAGAGCAGAGTTGTTTATCTCCATGGCCTCCTATGCACAGCTTTGAGAGGATATGTAGACGACAAACAGATATGCTTTCAAAAGTGGTCTTGGAAAAGGTATAATTGTGCATAAGCGATGATCTTTTTTACAGTGAGGTTTTATATTCCGTTCATCGACATGTGTTCAGAAAATGGATATTTAGTGTTATGTGAAATTATGGCTTTGGATATATCGATCTATCTCTAGATCCAGATTTAGGATTTATCTATCTCTATAGCTAGATTTGGGATACATCTATCTACATTGATCTATATTGCTTAAGATATCTCCATTAGATATCCATCCATTGCTACATTTAGGATTGATCAACCGCATCTATATATCAATCATTACAGCTACATTAGCTGTATGCTTTGGATGTATCAATCTACAGTGTCTCCAGCTTTACGTTGTTGATGCCACGGAGTTGGGCTTTATCTTCAGTGAGACTACCTCATGTTCACTAGCCTCAGTTAGCACATGCTTGTTGAGGGCTAGCAGGGAGAGGCTAGCTGTTCACACAAGAGGCAAGCTGTGATATAGCTCTGTGTGTGGCGCTCTGAACTCCCTCCGACGCACTAGCAACAAGCCTGCTCCGAGTTCGGTTTAAACGTCGCCAACAGCGATGCGGAGCGAGTTAGAAGCTTTGACATGATTCTGACTTCTTCGCCTGTGCGAAACAAACACACAACACACAACGCAGAGCAAGTTGTTGATTGTTGCTTAACAGCTCTCACACTCGGGATGCTAAAAATACACCGGTTCGAGACAACCGCAGACAAGATACAAGACAGCCAATCGGCGAGCCCCAGTGACGGGTATGGTTGACAAATCAAGACGGCCACGTTCTTGCAGTGCACATCGTCTTCAGCCCACGGACTTCCAGACGACTACCTGGTGCCACGAGACAACTCTGGAGGAAGATATAGGTCGTGCTGGGTCTCCGGCCAAACTCATTCTTCATGGCAAACAGCATGGACAGTTAAATGAGCGTCGGCCGTCAGCAACACTCTCTTCCTTCCCGTGGCTTACGCGAGGAAGGAGGGGAAATAAGACGGCATTGTCTCTGTGCACCGAGTGCTGCACTAGAGAAACATGGGCCTCTCTGCTTTTTCCTTTTTCAGGGGACAGCAGTGGTTGTTTTGCAGCGGATGCAGAGACACTAAGCTGTCTCGCTGACGATGGCGGCGCAGAGAGAGCGAGGCCGTTGAGACTTCTCGGCGTCGGCCTTCGGAGTTGGCGGGGGGATGGATTGACTGAGATTCGCCTGCGGTCCGTTTCCCAGGAAGAACAGCAGAGACTGATAAAGTCTTTAAGGGCGATGAGCTCCCGGTCACATGATAATGGTCCTTGTCTATCTTTTCTTTTCCTCTTATTTGCAGTATATACTTTAGTAGTTCACTAATACCTTGGGAGTTCCACAGCATCGCCACTTTTAATTAAAGCGTCAATGCTACAACTACAGAAGCACTTCTGCTACTATTACTACTAGTGCCACTACTACCACTAGTACTACTGCTTCCACTACTACTACTGCTTCCACTACTACTACTGCTAATATTGTTACTACTACTACTAAAGTTGATACTACTACTATAACTACTAGGCCTACTATTACTACAAAAAAAAGAATCAGACTCATAATTTGCCATCATAATCATAATCCCAGTTTGATCGATTGTTCTGGTACATAAATCCTCCTCATTGTTAAAGTGCACTGTTGACCAATAAATCAAGCTGCCCATTGCCCATGATGTGATAGAAATTGTACTGTAAAGAAAGTGAATGAAATGAAAATAAATAAATAAAAACATCCGAGTCATCATTGCACAGTTTAGAGAGAACAATGCAAGCCGTTTACTTTTCCCTGAAGTGATTTTATTACAAATTTCATGAGGACTTACATTATTACAAGGATTTTGTCAACATGCGAAAACGGAACGAAGCAGAACAGGAATTTAACAGACTGGTAGGATAAGACAATCCACTGTTCACGAGAAACATAAAATCTGAATTCAAAGTCCTCAGGAGTGCCTGTGTGTGTGTGTGTGCCTGTGTGTGTGTGTGTGTGTGTGTGTGTGTGTGTGTGTGTGTGTGTGTGTGTGTGTGTGTGTGTGTGTGTGTGTGTGTGTGTGTGTGTGTGTGCGCGTATGTGTGCGCATATGTGTGTGTGAGAATGACTACTGTGCAGGCATAGAACGGCCACATTCACTGGGACTCGGCAGACGTCCACCCAACCAAGGCAAGATGTGTACGTATCAAGAAAACATGGTAACATTTTTATATGCCAATCCGAATTTTCGGTCAGAACTTTTAGAAAGCTTCACTTATATGTACATAAAACTGTACAAAGACATGGCATCACAAGCATTTTGAGTCCTATATAAATATACCAACGGTTAGGATAACAACTAGAAGCCCGGCCTGGCACAGACGCTGTCTCAAGGCATTAGTCTGCTGCAGGTGTTCAGTGTGTAAAAGATGAAGAAGTGTCCGGGTCATTTCAGTTCTTTTTGAACCACACCCCCCTCCCTCCCTCCCTCCCTCCCTCCCTCCCACCTCTCCCCCCCCCCCCTCCCCACTTCCTCCAGCCATGAGAGGAGCCAGCACTAACATCTCAGAAAAAACAGTAAACAGTATCTACCAATAATCTTTGGAATTCATGCTTAACGTGTTGGGCTGTGGATACCTATGTACACTACACCACCAAAGAGCTTTTAAACAATGTTTTTTTTTTTTTTTTCACAACCAGTTTGCTAAGAGACTTGGACCAGCACGCTAGAAGATCCCTCGCCCATACCACTACGCACCGTTAAGCCATCTGTCCACACGAATGTTCACCATTACGATACACGTTACAGTTAGGCAAAAAAGATAGTCAAGTGAAGTTAACATGAAATCAACACCGAAACACAAATGAAACCCCGGTAGACCTCTCAGTGCGTGTATTCATGTGCTTCGTCGCCTGGTGAAGACGCTTTTATATTTCATGTTGTTGTTGTGTGTGTTTTTTTTTTGGGGGGGGGGGGGGGGGGGGAGAGAAAAAAAAAGAAAAGGTTAAAGATATTGATTCGGCATGGGTTCATAAGAGCGGTCACCGAGAGTGCAGCTGCTCCCACAGAAGGCTGAAAGCAGGTCAGGCCGGACGGAGGGAAAGGTTCCAACACCGAGAGGGTGTGAAAAATACTTCTATAGGTGATGACTTCTACTTTAGCACCTTTGGACCAACCGCTGAGTCTGCAGCCTCTCAAACCGACTCGCTGGGCGTTTTGATTCGTAAACGGCGTTGCAGTTACCGCGCGCGATTCATAAATAGGCAGATTTGCACAACCATGTTCCCGTTTCTGTTTATTTTGTGCTATTTCCGCTGTTGTTTTCCTTTACAAAGTGGAGAGAGAGAGAGCGAGAGAGAGCGAGAGAGAGAGAGAGAGAGAGAGAGAGAGAGAGAGAGAGAGAGGGTGGGTGGGTGAGAGAGCGAGAGAGCGAGAGAGCGCGAGAGAGCAGCCACACTGGATGCCAGGTTAGATTACTGACGTACATGTCATCACAGAAGCCAGTCCAGCTGAAGGGCTTCTGCGCCGAGTCGAGTGACAAGATAAAGTCATTACCGAGGCCTGGTTGGCGTTGGCTTCATCGCTCGCCGCTATCTCTCACACGTCTAATGAATTCCAGGTCAGCGACCGCGGCCGTCGCACCTCTGCGTGACGCGACGCGACGCCAAGCACAGCGAGGGACTCATGGTTGCCTGTTTGGGATTTAATCCCTTTTTTTTTTCTTTTGTTGCATGAATTACACCTCGCTAAATGGCTTAGGAAACGGCATAATGTGCTCAGTTCTCCCTCAGGGCAGGGAGATACACCATCCACCAACCATATTTAATAACGGGGATGTCTGGTCATTTCAGTGTGTGTGTGTGTTCTTTTTTTGAGGCCTAATTATTTAAAATACGGTGCGCTCGCTGGCGACGCCGTGAGCTAAATACAGATAAAAACACCCGAGTGTTTTCAGCGAGCGCAGTGGAGCGGGCGGTTCTGCATTATCTCGTAGGCGTGGCGTGGGCGTGGCGTGGGCGTGGGCGTGGCGGGCCGCTGCTCGCGTGCGCCCCTTCTCGTGTCACGTGACTCCCTCTAATCAGGAAGTGTCCGTTCGCGCCCGCTCCCCTCTTACTCACCGCCGCTGTCTCCTGCTAGAAAAACCGCGAAAGCAGAGGTCACCACCGAACGGCAAAAGTTTGCCACAAATCGAATGGAATCAATGCTCGAATCAAAGACGTGCGCTGGAAGTGTGCGGAGCTGTGAGGCGTGGTCATCATTATAATCCAATTACCCGCTAATAGATGGCGTCCTTCACAAGCATCCCTCACAATCACTCGGTGAAGCCTTGTAGAGATAGATAAAGCCCACGGGCTTGGCCTATATATATTTTTTATCCTCTGCTCAGGAGAAGGAGGAGAAGGAGTGGAGGGAATAAAAAAAATAAAATAAAAAGCTTAACCAAGTACAATTAAAGAATGTTGTCCTCAATGCAACGAGCATCGAAATAGACGGGGAGTGTGTTTCAGGGTTTCGCCAACATGGGCTCAGAAAATATCATTCACACACAGGGAGGAGGGGGCACGTGAAGGCTTCAGACAGATTCGGATATTTCCTCGTGGAAAACACCTTGTAACAGCGTCACACATGATTTTTATTCAATTTTTTTTCTTCTTTTTTATAAATATTTTTGCATTCCACGTCCTATTTCTACAAACATTAACCGTCTACGGTCCCCGTGGTTCGTATTTGAATGTAACCCACGGCGATAAGCTAGGCGCGGCCTTCCCGCCGCCCTGCTTTCAGAGTAAATGGGTTAGCTTAGCCTGGCTAAGCGGTATCACAGCCTCGCTGTGACACCGACGTGTCTTCGATAACTCCAACAGGCTCTCTGCTCCGACGGCTAGCGCAAAAGAAATGTAGCCACTTGTGACATCACAAGTGGGAGGGTCCTCCGTGACGGGTGACGGATAGAGGGACTCCTCGGTCACCGCGCCTGACGGACCGCGCCAACTGGTAGGGGTGGAGAAGGGTGCATCCGTCAGGCATTTGGGTGGACACTCCCACTTGTGACGTCGCAAGCGAGTAGATCGACCGGTTTGAAATGGTTTGCCATGTGACTAGGGGCCCTTTACGCTTCTCGTAGGCTGAGGCCTACGCGCACAATTCGAACTCATTGGAGATAATAAAGTACCGTACGTTATAGTGCGCGCGTGGCCATTGGCTGATTCAGATCTGGGCCTGTCGGTAAGAGAGAGGGATCCGATTGTCACTTAGAGAGAGAGCGTTCGCGTGACTGTAGCTTGAGTGAAGCTTACGTAGCGGACGTAGGACTGCAGACTGCCTTGATGATGGACATTAGGTCACAGTGCTGAACATGGTGGGTGTGTGTGTGTGTGTGTGTGTGTGTGTGGGTTCACCACACGGCTCCCTCTGTTAGTCACAGGCGTGTGTGTGCTTTGTGTGTGTGTGTGTGTGTTTGCGTGTTCCTTTGTGTGTGTGTTTGTTTGTGTGTGCTTTGTGTGTGTGTGTTTGCGTGTGCTTTATGTGTGTGTGTTTGCGTGTTCCTTTGTGTGTGTGTGTGTTTGCGTGTTCCTTTGAGTGTGAGTGTGTGTTTGCGTGTTTCTTTGTGTGTGTGTGTGTGTGTGTGTGTTTGCATGTTCCTTTGAGTGTGAGCGTGTGTTTGCGTGTTCCTTTGTGTGTGTGTGTGTGTGTGTTTGTGCGTGTAAATAAAAGGGCGTACATGAGATTTCACGTTACCTTCCACAACATCTAGCTCCACTTTCACACTTTCAATCAAGTGCAGAACAGCAGCAGCAGCAGCAGCAAAGAAAAGCTCAAATAGGCTAAAACTCTGAGGCCATTTCAGCTTCTGCCAGACAAAAATATATCTAGAACACACCATTGAAATGTATTTACAGTTTTGTACATTAAGGACCCGGTCCGTTTGGGGGTTGAGCGTCTGGATGCCCAGGAGCGACACCGGAGTGGTTGGTCTCGTTGGTGTCGTACCGACGACGGTGGCACGTGAGAGAGTCAAACGGTTTGAAAACGTTCGAAGGGCGTCGTCGCGGGGGACTTCGTGAACGCTAGTTAGCGGCGGCGACTAAACGGGCAATTCTTTTCTTTCCATTGTGACCATCATCATATTTCATGTGTCGTTTATTAATTAAGGAACTTGAATAGATAAATGAATAATTCAACTAATTAGTGGAATTCACAATAAATAAGCTCATAAATAAACGGAATAATTTAATAAAGAAAAGAAATATGCTCCATGCCAGCAATGAAACATTACAGGCTACTGTTAATTACTGTTAATTACAAAAAGGGCATTGGCTTCGATAATTGGACTGCCTATTTATCCTTTTAAAGTGTGTGCGTGTGTGCATGTGTGTGTGTGTGTGTGTGTGCATGTGTGTGTGTGCATGTGTGTGTGTGTGTGTGTGTGTGCGCGCGCATGTGTGTGTGCGCGCGTGTGCATGTATGCGAGAGACTGCATGTGTGCGTGTCTGTGTGCGACTATGTGCATGTCTAAATCAGGAGGACCCACAATGCATTGCGATCACAGGTAGATCTCCCTCTTGGGGGTGTTGGCGGAGGGGGGGGAGGCGGCTTGGAACTCGCTGGCACTAACATTCAGAGGGATCTCCTCCAGCGGACAGTCCTGGCCGGCCCCGCCCCCGACCCCGCCCCCGCCGGAGGGGGTGCGGCCTCCTCCGGGGCCGTAGGCACTGCGGGACGGGGGGAGGCGGGGCCTGGGGGGCTCCTCCCCGGCTGGTCGGGCGCTGCCGTTGGCCATGCGGCCCAAGCTCCCTCTCTCCTGGTAAGGCACGAAGGTGGAGAGTTTGGGCAGGGTCCTGGGGGCCTTGCGCAGGGGGGAGGGGTGGCCGGGCATCCAGCAGGCGTCCGAGTGACCCAGCTCACTGCACTCCGGGGTGCAGTTCCCGGTCATCGTCACGTCCGGCAGGGAGCGGATATCTGGGGGCAGGGAGAGGGAGAGAGAGAGGGAGAGAGAGAGAGAGAGAGAGAGAGAGAGAGAGAGAGAGAGAGAGAGAGAGAGAGAGAGAGAGAGAGAGAGAGAGAGAGAGAGAGAGAGAGAGAGGAGAGAGAGAGAGAGAGAGAGACCAGAGAGAGAGAGAAAGAGAGGGAAGAGAGAAAGAGAAGGAAGAGAGAGGGAAAGAGGGGGGAAAGAGTGAGAGGGAAGAGAGATGGGGGAGAGAACAGAGGGAAATTCAACATTAGTATAAATATAAAATAATTCACTAATAGATTATAATCATCATCACGTGACCCCTTCTCCATCCTCCCTAAATCTCTCCCCCCCTGACCCCCCGCCCTTCCATCCCCCCTCCCCCCTCCTCCTCCTCCTCCTCCTACTGCTTCAAGTCTTTGCAGTTGTTGCTAAGCAGTAAGCAGCCGTTGCTATGCAACAGTTGCTAGGTGCCACGGAAAGGGAGCCATGGTGCGTGTGTGTGTTTGTCTGTGTGTGTGTCTGTCGTCCAGTGGCTGATGTCATACATTTTTGTTCGGTTAGTTGCATTGTGTACAAGCTGTTTCAAGTTTCTTCTCCGTGCGCGTGCAGAACAGATTAATTAATCGAATAATTCAGTCATCCATTCGTCCGGCGAGGTCACGTGACACAATGTATCCTGTGCACCGATGGCGTGAAACAAACATGGCCAAACGGCCCCACTAAGACCACAGGACAGACACATGCAGAAGCACGCAGGTTGGGCTGGGAAGGCTTTCTTAAAGCCGCACAAAGGGCAGGAAGCGATGAGACACCCACCGCGGCGAGACAGGCTTCCCCGAGGCTCAGCGACGTGTGCGCGCGCAGCGCCAGTGTGTGTCTGACTCCTGATTGACAGCACCAAAATGAGCCCCATGCCCCGCCGAATATTATCCATTTCTCAGCCAACCGCTCCTAATTAAATAAATAGGTCCCTAACCCAGTGCCCTCATTTCTGCATCCGACTTGATAGCGCCGGAATACATTTTATAAAGCCGTCAGAAAAAGCTGTACGCGGCGATGATTACTCCCCGACACGCACACTCAGACTAGCCTCCCTTCAAACGGCACGCCAAGATTACGCTCTTCATGAGAAATGAAAAACTGTACTTTCAGGCCGTTTTTGGTGCGATCTGCATCTCTGCGAGCTGAATAAATATACAGAGGGCAGCGTACATCTCACAGCCTCCCACATGTTCGAGGTGAGACAGAGACGCACACACACACACACACACACACACAGCCAGCATCGCATAGAACTAATACATGCACATTAGGCTTTCACATTAAGTCAGCTATTGGTTCTGTACTCCCTTGCCCACTTTCATTTCTTTTCCGTTGTCCATATTTTATTTTTGTACCATGGTGTAAGATAGCCACCAACGCCCTGTTCTGAATCCATAATGCGACGTGAAAACGATGAAATAATTGATTCCGTGAGGATCTAACGTCTCCCTGCAGCGTGGCAAAAAAAACAACCAACTATGGCCTCATCCTACAAATCATCAAACCAAGGTAATTAGACATCACTTGTGTGCAATTAAGGTGTTTGAAACAAGCCGGCGCAGGGAAGGCTACACGGCACATATGCTAATGGCGCTATCCAGAGGAACAGTCATAATGGCCATTATCTGAGGGGAGACGAAGAGGCGAGCACATGTCGCAACTGTCAGGATGACTCAAACACGGCCGCGTTATTGAGAGGGGAGAATGTACTAAAAAGGCCTCAAGCGGTTCTGCAGGAGATCCAGTATTGCATGGCTGAGAAACTTTGCAGGTGGGAAAACACCTGATACTTTTCCACCCTTATCTTCATGGTAGAGTAGAGAGAGAGAGAGAGAGAGAGACAGATACAGAGAGAGAGAGAGAGAGAGAGAGAGAGAGAAAGAGACAGATACAGAGAGAGAGAGAGAGAGAGAGAGAGAGAGAGAGAGAGAGAGAGAGAGAGAGAGAGAGAGAGAGAGAGAGAGAGCGAAAAGAAAACCCCAGAAAGAAACCTTTGTCGAGAACATTTCACATGACATCCCAGCTCGTGTTTGCCACGAGGCGTTTGTGCGATTTTGCGGTTAAGTGGAAGAAGACTGGATGGTTTTGATTGCATCACAAAGTGAGCTTTCTGTGGCCTTGACGCAGTGCTGTGTTTCGCCCGGCTCAACACTACGTATTACAAGCAATACAACAGTCACACCACGATAGCACAATGGTGCTAGCAATGCTTGGCATGCTTGCATGTCCTCCGCATGTGAAGAGTGAGGGTTACAGGGACTGCAGGGAGGTTTATGGAAATGCAGGTGGAGAAACCGACCGCAGACGTGCTAGAGGCGTGTAACTTCGGGGCTGAATTCAACTCAGATGAGGACGGTGCATACACAATATATTAGCAAAGGAAAAAATCAACACACGCCTGACTCACAACGAGCCTAAACTCAACCTCTGTTCACATCAAAGTGGCCCCCCGTTTTATCACGAGTTGTGTGAGCTTGATGAGGTAGTAGCTAGCCAATTGAAAACCTGTCCGGTTGTGACATCACAAGGGGAAGCGTCCACACAGTGTGTAACCGCCAAGGTGTGCACGGCTGACGAGCCACTAACAAGCCATTTTGAAAACCCATCAGTCCGTTTCGATAGTCACATCTGGGGAATGGAATACTCCCACTTGTGTTGGTCACATATGGACATGTTTAGAAATGTCTTGTAATTGCAGGCCAACCTCACACCTGTTGGTAGAATGGACGCCCTTTTAAAAAGGTCATTACACCCTTTTAAATGTTCTCCCCAAAAAAAAAACTAAAGGACAGAGGTTTTGACGTGTGAATGGCTTGTAGCTCGTGTAATATATCATGTGATGCATGGGAGATTGTAGCTCGTGTAATATATCATGTGATGCATGGGAGATTGTAGCTCGTGCAATATATCATGTGATGCATGGGAGATTGTAGCTAAGCAGCGCTAACATGTGCGCACCATGATCGGGAACAACCGCAAGTTCGGGTTTTTTTTTTGCAACACAGTTCCAGCCAAAGTGTTTGTTTCCCCTCGACTTTAGTTTCCCTCCGCAACGCTGGCGACAACAAGAAAACAACGAGACGCAAGAAACCAAATTAAAGCAACAGGGTTCAATACGTTTTAAATACGTCCTCTTTATATTATTCTTTTAATGATGCAACTACAAGTGATAAAAGCCTACCCAGCTGTGTGTCGCTCACAGCCAGCAGAGAAAATGCCACCCGATAAGCCCCGGAGACACAGTAGTGTGCTCTTCACTAATGGCAATATAATTATCCTACAAAATGTCATACCCCCGATGCTAGTCAAAGTGCATCTCCCCCACCAAGGCGGCTAACAATCAAAGCCTATTTGCCGGAGCTCTCGCGCTTGCCATTCATGCTTATTGACATTTAATACCAAAAAGTCACGGCCCGCACGCCTGATGGTTGAATCCAGGATGTTGACTGCGGCGAGGGCTGTGTAGGACAGCAGTGCAAGTGTTCCTATGTCTATTACCGCCACTATTTAGTCATTTACCATGTAGTCATTTAGCAGACACTTTGATCTAAAAGGGACACGCAGTGAATTCAGATGCATGAAGATAGAAATACATGAAGGAGCAGGGAGGGGTTAGGGGCATCTTGCTCAGCGATTGGCTAGCGGTAGACTGACGGCAATAGGGGGTTTGAACCCTTAGTGACACAATGTGCAAGGCATCTGCTCTCTCTTTGTGTTATATATTTACCTGGCTAATAATCCCTAAAAAGCAAGATCCTTGAACTCCATAAAATTGTTGTAACTCGCGATTCATTTTGCGTTGCATTACGCGTGTTGAATTATGTATTAATGCCCACAGGATATGTCTGTAGTAGAAATCCCCAGACTTAAACTACTATTGCATTTCACTGGAGAAGATCCCAATAAAGTCAATGATGTTAAAACAAGCGGCACAACGCACCAAAAACAACCCCCCACCCCCCCCCCGCCCCCGCCCCCGCCCTCGTTCTGTCGGCTAGAGATGGGCTCGTGTCGCACACTTCCTGTCCCCGCTTGTCCCCGCGACGGCGTCAGCTGACTGCTGGCAGCGCCATGCAGTGTGGCGCCGCGCACCAAGCCTCTGGCTGTGGAACGCGCCCGTCGGGGGGTGGGGGGGGGGGGGGGGGGGGGGAGTGGGACGGCACACGCCTCCCCGTAGCCGTCAACCCCAAGCGGATTTCACACTTGATTACAACATCTCGGGAGCTGTGAGAGGCTTTACCTCGCGCTCCCGGAGCTGCGTGAATGAAAAACCGTGCGGCTTCCGGCAGAGTATAATATGCGTGGACCTCCGCCTCCCCCCCCCCCCCCCCCCCCCCCCCCCCCGTTCCTTCTCTGAGGCGCGGGGGGGGATGCCGCGTCGACGGTACTCGCTGCCGCTCCTGTTTGGTTCAGGGGAATCACAAGCCGTTCGGAACTCATCCACATTACATCGATGTCACTCGGACGCTGAGGCGCTCTTTTTGCAGGTCGCTGAGTGACTGCCATCCATTTCCATTCAGGGGACACTCCCACTTGTGACATCGCAAATGGATTGATCTCGACGTGGCTGATCACAGTCAGAGCTGGTGTTCAAATCTGGGCCATTTAATAATCCTCTGAATCCATATTTGGAGGCGAACTACCCAAATATATTGTTATCATTGAGACTGTTTAAATAAAAGAATGTTTTATCCATGTGCGTGGTTAACGACTTCATTTTCACGCTCACACCTCTTGCTTTGGGAATTTAAAACCTCAGGAAGCGCACGACACACCTGTCTGGAGTTGAAGGGAACACATGCCATCACATTAATGACGGATCACTGTAATAAAGATAAGGTAGATGCCATGTATTGAGACGAGAAGACAGTCCTGACTATTTTATAAAAAGCCAGGGAGACCAACAGGTATGCATTTCGGATGAGTCAGTCCAAAATATGACCAAAGATTATGCGGCTGTTAGCGATTAGCATCTAATAGCTTCCCACCCGATACCACGCAGATACTGCCAGCCATTTGTAGTGCGAGATGTTCCAGTGATGGTATGGGTTACTGTGGGCGGTAACTCAGTGAAACATTGCCATTCTTGTTGTTGACTTTGTGTACACAGTACACAGCAATTAAGAATAAATCCCCTAAGATATGTATTGCATTTTCACAGCTCTAGTTCATCCAATACTTTATCCTGTCGACATTTGGGAGCACCACGCAAAATGATACCAACTGACGAATTACAAACCTCTCTCTCTCTCTCTCTCTCTCTCTCTCTCTCTCTCTCTCTCTCTCTCTCTCTCTCTCTCTCTCTCTCTCTCTCTCTCTCTCTCTCTCTCTCTCTCTCTCTCTCTCTCTCTCTCTCTCTCTCTCTCTCTCTCTCACATTATTTTTTTATATTTTCCAAATCTCCACGGCACAAGTTGAGAGGCAGAGAAAGTAAGCTGGCAGGTTAAAGTAACAGCTGAAGGCGAGAGTCGGGAGCATTTTTCCTTCCATCCCACACCAACCGCCTGTTTCTGGGTCTTGGATCTCTGCCTGGAGTAGACGGGGTGGGGGGGGGGGGGGGGGGGGGCGGGGGGGGGGGGGGGGGGACCCTGCACGTCTCCCCGGTGTGGAGAGAGGTGGATGAGGTCCATGTCACACATCCACGGGTGGAGAAGAAGCACGCCCTCCCCTGGCATGCAGATGGGTGCAGCGCAGGGTTGTCATGCTTGCGGACAGACGGACGCAGGGACAGACCTTCAGAGGGGCTACCCTCACCCCGCCTGACAGGATGTAGGGAAGCACATCATTTCCTCTTTTGAAGGACACCTCTCTTCTTCTGTGTCTTGCCGGCCCAGCTGAGCGGTGAACCTTGCAACGTGTGGATGGTTGCTCGCAGTGGTCTACTTTATTTCTTTTTATTTCTTTTTGACTTTTGAGGATTTCTGTCGTTTCTTTGTGAGCCGGCGTCGAGCAGACGCATTCAATATTAGTATTATTCTATTTCAAACACCAACTACTCCACAAATATGAATTACCCATTCTATTTTCAGTTTCAACTCAGGGGACAGGAGTGTCCAGTGGCTAGGCTCGACTCCAAGCCATAATGTACTGGGTTCCATCCCCAGCCTAACCTGTAGGCATTCCCAGAGCGAGACAGACCCTTGCCCCTCCCGTCTCCCCGACGACGCATCTCTCCAATCCTAAAATGTCACCTCGGATGGAAGCGTCAACATAAGAAAACATGATCAACATTTGTTGATGGTCAATTTTGGACGATTTCCGTCCATTTATCTTCACGTCATCGATGCACACGTTATCTCCAGCTGACAGATGTGTGTGGGTGAGGGCTGCGCTCGGTTTGCATGCAGGTTGCATCAGGGTGCCAGCGGGAGGGGTGGGCGGGTGGGTGTGGGGGGAGGTAGGTGGGCGTCCCAGCCTCTGATCCTAGGCTTACGGGCATGGGGGGAAGCTACCTCTTTCCAAGATCATTTTACACTGCTTCTTCGTATTTGATTGCGAATGCTACTTCCCTCTCCGTCCGTCCCTCTGCCCATCTCTCTCTGTCTGTCTCTCTCACTCCCTCTCATTCTCTCACTCAATCTCTCTCTGTCTGTCTCTCTCACTCCATCTCTCTCTCTCTGTCTGTCTCTCTCCCTCTCATTCTCTCTCTGTCTGTTCCTCTCACTCCATCTCTCTCTCTGTCTCTCTCTCACTCCATCTCTCTCTCTCTCTCCCTCTCTCCCTCTCATTCTCTCACTCCATCTCTCTCTCTCCCTCTCATTCTCTCACTGCATCTCTCTCTCCCTCGCTGTCTCTCTCCTTCATTCTCTCTCTCTCTGTCTGTCCCTCTGCCTCTCCGTCTTTCACTCCATCTCTCTCCCTCTCTGTTCCCCCCTATCGCTGAGTCTCCCCCCCACCCCCCCTCTCTCTGTGAGCGCCATGTTTCCACGGTGATGATTGATGGTGGTCCAATATGGAAGCCCTCGCCCCTTGCGGGCGTTGGCGAAAGACGGGGAGAGTTCTCTCTCCAGAGACGCCTCTGCTTCCGGAGCAGGAAGAAGACGAGGACGAGGAGGACTTTAATGATAGGACTGCAGAAGACACGGCAAGAGGCTCGCCACGTGAATAACACGCCCCCCTGCCCTCCCCCTTCACCCCCCCCCCCCCCCCCATCCAGAACAAAAATGGAGTAAACAAGGAACACAAGAAAGAAATACAAAATTCTGCTTCTGAAGCGATTTGACAAATTATGCCGATTTTTGTATCCAAAGAGACTTTGATACATTGTGACCTGTCCGGAAAGGAGCAGGTAGGGGTTAGAGGGTCTGAGGGTCATGAGGCATCTTGCTGGCTTATTCGGGGTTCGAACCCACCCCCTCCTGGCAGCCGGGAGTCAAACACGGGAACCGCCAGAGCCCATGCATGTTGCGGTGGTTTACTATGGTGGGGTGTGAGAACACGGTGTGACTCTTCTCTTTAGCTGTCAGACATGCTGAAGAAGGAGAGGGGGAGGATGTAGAGTAGGCTGGGGGGGGGGGGGGGGGTTTGGTTATGGGTGGGGTTGGGTGGTGGTTCTGTGTTTGTACACCAGTGACATGTTAACCTCATTATTCCAGCACTCAAAACAGCTCCTCACAATAAGCAGAGACAACTAAAAGCACTTCTAGACAGAAAAGGAGGGGGGAGTGTGTGTGTGTGTGTGTGTGTGTGTGTGTGTGTGTGTGTGTGTGTGCGTGTGTGTGTGTGTGTGCGTGTGCGTGTGTGTGTGTGTGAGTGTTCAGATGGTGGAGAATCTTGCTTATTTTTGCTCCCTTGCTGTCGTAACGGCACAGAAAGGGGTCTGACTTCCGCTGCGTTTTCCAACCCATAAAATATGCATTTTGTCACATTACATTACATTACAAACAGACTGGGCGGCCCCGACGCTTTCTTCTTTTTTGTACTGTATACAGGCGCAAAAGAAAAATGATAGAACAACTGGGAAAGGAGTAGGCTTTTGCTGACCCTTTTGTAAAGAGCGTGTCTCTGTGCGTGTCTTTCTTCGTGTGCTGTTTTGCATAATAAAGCGGTGTTGCGTTGCGCAGGACAATACGCAGAACTCAAACAACAGTACACAAGAGTTCCGCGACGACACTTGCTCTCTCCATTAAAGGGGTTCCTTTGAACATCGCGTCGTTTTTTTTTTTTTGCTTTTCCCGAATCTATTTTAAATGCAGCTGAACTTTCATCCCTGTAACTTGAATCCGTTCCCTTGATGTCGTTCTCAAGATGTTCGGAGTTCTCCTAACTATGCTGGAGCCGCCCTCCTGACTAAGCCCATTAGGATCATTCTCTCTGTGCACAGACCTAAAAACAACATCCCGGAAAAACAATGCTCTCCTACGGCAGCGGAATAGAAATGTACTGGTGCTTAAGGACACTCGTCTCAAAGTCTTCGTGAGCACATAGAGGGTAGTGGGTGTGTGCAGGGTAGTCTACCTGTTCTGTTAGGGTAAGGAATGCACCAGTCTGCCGGCAAAAAGATAAATAAAAAATAACGATTGCGCAAAGACGAATTGTGGGCAAGACGCACCGTCATTATGTTGGGTCATTGAGACAATTAATGCTTGTCCTGCATTTAACATAAAGTAAATTGCCCCGACTCTCAATGAAGGTAGTTCACACTCAACCATAGACATTGAGCCTGTTTCATTGATCTGGTTCTAGGATAATAACCAGCCTGCTACTCACTGGAGAACACTCCAGTGTGTGGGTTTTATTTTTTAGGTTCGCACAAAAAAGGATTAGTCCTACCATTGTCATTATGTTCACATCCCCATGCGAGTTGAAACTATTGAAGTATCTATAACCTCAAAGGACGAGGCTTCTCCTCGCTAATTCCTTCTGCTTTATGTGAAAGCAACTCGCTGCTCCGCCGCATTAATGGAAGATGAGCGAGAGCGATTTCCAAAATAATTATGTCTCTAAACGGCACAAACGTTTCGTAGCCACGAGATTGCAGCCATAATACTTACATGTCGACATGGTTCCTACCATGTGAAGCAAAACAAGGCTTGGCTTAATAACAGCGCTGTCCTCTGTAGCTGGAGCCGCTGGTAAACCCTTTCTCCCTGACAACCGCTGACGAACAGAAGTGTGGTCCAGCCAGGGATGGGCTTAATTTGCCGGAGGAGAGGGGTTCAACTGGGTGATACTGCGGCCCGCTGTCACCGCTCACCGTCCACCATTTTGTCTCCACCTCCCCCCCCCCCCCCCCCCTCCAGCTCCCGCCTGCCTGTTTAAAGAAGCTCTTGTGCATCAGTGGATCTGACAAGAGGCCTAGCACCTGCCGGCCCGTCCTGCCGATGGCGGCCGGCCAGTGGCTGATTTGCAGCGCGTCCAGTCCCGCCCACAGGCGCTGACACACAAAAGGCACGCGGACGAAAGGGGATCCACAACACGCACATGCGCACACACACACACACACACACACTCACATTATCCCTCACACACACACTCACACACAGTCACTCATGCACACGCACTCACTCTCACATACACACACACACACACATGCTCTCTCTCTCTCTCTCTCTCTCACACACACACACACACACACACACACACACACACATTCTCTCTCACACACACTCACACAAACACACAAACACACACAGGTGGAATTTTCACAGAGATCAAAAAGATAATTTAAATAATAAAAGTACTTAGAAAATAGAAGATTTGAGGCCGAGTTGTTCAGAAACCTGCTTGGGTCAGTGCATCATCGTTTATCTTTGATCGGGTAGAAGACAAACACTCCAGGTGATGGTTGTGTTCCTCTTCGATGGATGCCTTGCTTAGGGGCAAGGTCAGGACTGCGGCCACCCGATGGAGCCGTCTGGCTTTCAGCGTCACACTAACTGCAGCTGATGTGCTCCACGAGGCCCGTCACCGTTAGACACTCACCGAGGAACAACACTCGAACACACGTTGTGGCCCCGACGATCTCGACAGCCCGACCACAGAGAAGAAGAACAACACCCGGAAGGAAGCGGTGCTATGTGCCGGCCAATCGTGACACGGAGAGTGGGTAGCCGCGCGTATTCGTTTGATTGGGATTGGTGGATTTGAAAAGCATCAAACGAACCTCTGCTTCCTGTGTGAATTCCGTTGAGCTGTTCCTCCGCTGTTGGTTCGGTTCCGCTCCGGCGTAGCTGGAGGTTAGCGTTGTGGCGAGGGCGGTGAGGGAAACGTCCGTCTGCTCGTTAGGGGCATGTGTCAAACATCGATGAAACTTGCTTTGGTTAAACGCAAATGGTTAACCAAAGCAGTTTGGGTTTGGTTTGGTTAAACGCAAATGTGCATTTAAATGTTTGCATGGTCTTTTTTTCTTCTTTCTTTTTTTACTATTTGAAAAGCAGACCTTTACCCAGAACGGAGCTAAAGAAATGCAGCCTACTTTTACTTCCTGTTCTTATATAGACTCCAGCAGTTCTTCCCTGTATAACTGCTGTACGTCTCATTGGCTGAGTCAGGCTGAGGAGTCGCAGAGGACTCTGCGATACCGTCAACTCTCTCGTCAACTGTCATACACCCAGGATTTAGAACCACCCCCCCCCCCCCACCACCGACACCTTTCCCTCCCCTCCCTCCCTCCCTCCCTCCTCACTTTATGAACACCCATCCGTCTTTGAGAAGGAGTTGGGTTGGTGGTTGTGCTTTTTATGATGATGACTTTGAAAGTGCGGTTTAATGGCTTGCTAATCGCTCAGAAATACTTCCACGCGCGGGCACTCGCAACACAACCCAGCAGGGGCTAACCAGATTACGCCAAAACAGAAAAACAATTACAGCCACTGTAATACCATTCATGCGACTAATATTATGCACTTTTTCTTATTTTCGGATTTAACAAAAAGAAATAACAAGTTAGACAAAGCATCAAAGCACTTCAAATGGAAACGCTTAAAATGCTCCAAGAACAAAAGATAAGGACTAAGAAAAACAAAATAGAAAGTGTAGGTGTCACAGCAGAAGAACATGACAGTGATGAGAAGTAAGCGGTCAGAGGGCTATAGTCTTAACACGCGCACACGCGCACACACACACACACACACACACACACACACACACACACACACACACACACACACACACACACACACGCAATAACGGTGCTCGATTGGGTCTCATCAACTGAACTCAGCATGACCTGTTCAATGGCCTATAAGAGCTTGTGGAGAGAGAGACGTGGAGGGAGAGAGAAAGAGAGAGATGGAGAGAGAGAGAGAGAGAGTGAGAGAGAGAGAGAGATGGAGAGAGAGAGAGTGAGAGAGAGAGAGAGAGAGCGAGAGACAGAGAGTGAGAGAGAGAGAGAGACTATGCGGATGTGCAATGACATCACAATGCTTTTCACATATTGTTTTATATTTTCTTACAGATTCTTAATTGTATTCAGTTTCAATGGAAGGAATTCCCAAAGCAGACGCCCACCTGATTGACAGCCTCTATTTAATCCATTGTTTCATAAAGAAGAGAGAGTGTGTGTGTGTGTGTGTGTGTGTGTGTGTGTGTGCGTGCATGTTTGCCAACTACATGTAGGCCTGTTTTTTCCTTTTAGCGACGCACAAGGCTTACAAGAGATTAAGTGATTCGGAAGAAGCTTAAACATATCCTGCTCACATATTTTAAACCCTTACAATTCTTTATTTAATACAACTATATGTTATCCTTTTTTTCCAACCACCAACTAAAACTGGTTTGTGGAAAAAACAGGAACCTTTTGTTCTTAAAAGCAGGCCTTCCTTCATACAGGGTAATGATTATTGAATTTTCTGTCTACAGCATACGTTGGAAATCAGTTGGACACACCTTCGCCGATATATCCTTTTTCCCTTCCCTTTTTTCCCCTGCCCCCAAGCTCAATCTTTGAGGTTGTTTCACCAAATCATCTTTGCGCGTCAGACACACCTGTGATCGAACGGAATCAAAGTGCCTTAAATCAATTCTCAAGCTTTTACCGCTTCACGATAAATCTAGCGACTGTGCTCGCCTGAGAGTGCGTCCACCACGGCGCAGGGACGCACTACGGACGCACAGCCAGTGAACGGACAGCAACGGTTTAATCCCACAACGAAGCCAACTCAAACGCCCTAACATGCGCATTCATTCCAGGAAGTGACATCGCCACGGCGACGGGGGAAGTTGGCAGCTCCTTTGCATATATATATATATATATATATATATATATATTTGCATATTGGAAAGAGCCGGATTTGTTGTCCTGGTGTCGTCAGGAATAGATCAAGTTGGATTCCAGGGGAGGACACATAGGCTTTTCTTCCTGCGGTTTAAGGACGTGGAAACAGGGCACCGGGGGACTACTGGCACAAATAAAAGCTGAGAGGTCAAGGTTGAGGAGGAGAGAACTTCCTGAGAGTTTAGAGTTTCAAATCAGATCCATCTGCTGCCTGGCGAAACTCCCTCCTCGCTAGGGGAAAAGCTGACAGGACATGTATCAAGTATTTTGTAATAGAGTATATTAATAGTATGGTTGGGCACGGTAGTGTAGTGCAGTGTAGCTGTAGTGTAGTGTCCCTATAGTATAGTGGTCCAATGCCCTAGCCCTGTTCCCTTTGTTTGGACAAGGGGGCATATTGCAACAGTAAATCAACAGCATCGTTATCATTTTAATTATAATTAATAATCACAACCAAAAAATAAACGGTCAAAAAAAAAATCCCCATTTAGTCTGTCCAAGAAATGTCAGCCAAGATTATTATCCACATTTCACTTAATGGACTTGGCCATTAATATATCTTCCGACAATGTGCGGCAGCAGTTTAGTTTTGAAATGACAGATGGCTTATTTGCCTTGGTTCCAACTCCATTATTCCTAACGTGCTGTTTGTTAATCCTCTCTTGCAACAAAGTAGACGGGATCTGCAGCGCGCTGCTTAAAAAAACAACAGCCTTAAGCGCACGTAGCAGGCTTTTATAACGGCAAAAAAAGTGACGCCCATTTACCTCCTGTAATGCTTTGGTCCTGTCAGTCACGCTCGGCTGGTGTGTGCTGGTTGCGATGTGGCCGTTGACAGTTATTCATATGGACAACAGTCGCTGTCAGAAATATATTAGCTGAAGGGAGAATGAAAGTGAAACCAGAAGCCCTAGCAAGACGAGACAGGTGGCATCGCGTTGTGTTAGGCTGTGGCTCGCAAGTCCGCAGCTCTACGCCCTGCTCGCGTTTCCCAGTGAAGGCAGTCCATGAAAACAAGATTATATTGTCTGCGATGTATTGAAGAAAGACACGGGATCAATGGTTTTGCTCTGTCAAACAGAAAGCCGTGCAACATCCCTGCTGGCACGCCGTGGCACACAGCACGGCGCAAGGAAGGACTAGATAGTGAAAAACCAAGTATTGAACAGCTCCTGTTTAGTGGCGATCGAATGTCCAATATTTGTCACAATAGCAGTGTTGACAGATCTCTCCTCCACAAAAACAAGTAACAAGAAATGGCCTGAGCGAGATGGCCATGTAATGGTATGTATAGTTCTTCCCCCTGATGTACAGTACATTTTGATGAGTTGCATCTCGGTGACTATGAAAATAAAGTGTGTCAATATAAAGCCGCGTCAGTGGTGCAGCTGCGGCGGGTAGTACACAATATTTAACGCCCCACATAAAAGCGTCCACATATTTTCAATGCGTTGGTCCCTCGCTGTTGTTTCACTCGCGTGCCCCGTTCTTCTACAAGCTTAACTTCCTCCGACGTCCATGAACAAACGTGAATATCAATGAGCTTCCAGGCCAGGACCACTCTGTTGTGGTTACCGCAGTGTTTACTTCAGCACCGTCACCGGCCCTGTTTGTGTTTCCATAGACTGCAGCTCTGAACTGACTATGTTCAGCTGGTATCCTTTCACCCATGGCGGCGCATCGACTTCCTGCGCTTTACTGATCACACGAGAACACGCGCTTTTAGGTTTCCTTTTCCTGTCTCCCCGAGAGCCGGGGTGGAGCCCGGGTGGAGCCGGGTGGAGCGTGTTAACACCGTCCTTGCCACCCTTTCTATCTGCGTACAGCCGACCAAATTAAACGGACAAATAACGGTTAAGCCGAGACACGAGAAGACGTTCACTCAACCGAGACGGAAATGATGGCGTTTGAAAGTACAACCGAAAGTACAGGACAGTAATGGAGAGAATACACACTTTCTATATACACATATATATATATATATATATATATATATATCAATATACAATATGAGTAGTAGCAACATTAAATGTAAAAGCAAAACAAATTGAAAAGGGTATGAGAATATTATGGTTATTACACTCCAAACCTTCCCCATTGCCCTCCGGCTCTGTATTGTCACCTTAAATGTCCATAAACCGACAAATGAACGCAACCCTCTACGGTGAACCAGCGACTGGCTGATTTCTCCTTATTGACATCAGGGCAGCGAAACAGATGTCTTCCCCCAATCAATGCTCTGTTTTCCCCTCCCGTTCCAATCAAGCGGTTATTAATTGACTTTACTCCCCGTCTCGCTGATCTCTGGGGGTCTCCCTCTCTCCTGTCAGTCACGCACGGCTGAGAAGAGCACTCGCCGCGCCGCCTAATAGCTCTGCTCTTGGAACTGAGAGCGAAAAGGGAAAGAGGGCTCCCAGCGTACACATCATCTCGTTCACTCCACACGCACACACACACACACACACACACACACACACACACACACACGCACACACACCCATGTGCACTTTGTAATAATGCAGCGGGGTCCTGCGGGAGTTTCTCCAGCTTTGAATGTGTACACGTTTCGGTATAATGACCCTGGAGATACGCGGCGTAATCTTGCCATTTTATTTACAGCGCTGCAGCGTGATTGACGAAGAGGCGGTGGACGTGTTGACGCCGGCGCCAGGGCTTGAGAGGACCACATTAAGAAGATCCCCCGAGAGGACCACATTAAGAAGATCTCTCGTACACTTTCCAAAAGCAGGCCGGAGACATGGGGAATGGCGATAACCGAACTGGGTTTGAAAGAATCTTCCGTTTGAAACAGAGGACTCTTCTCCAAAAACGAAAGTGGGTCTTTCAGAAGCCAAGAGGTTTGGCTACAGAAGCCGCTATCCTCATCCCAGCATTGGTGTGGACACAGTTCTTCATCTTTCTTGCCATTCAGAGGTGAAGCAGACACATTTTCACAACTGGATTTTCATTCAGCGTCTTGCTTTTTCTACAATGAAATCTGATAATGAAAACGCATAAGGTCCACTTTTGCTATGTAAACTTGGCCTTTTAATAAAACATTGAATATGCATGCGCTGTCACAAAATATATTTGTGACAGCGGGGAGGAAGGGCAGAGAATGTTCCGTGTAACACGTGGTTACATTAAATCTTAACGAAGACGTAAGCCTACTTTTAGAAAGCAGTCAAGTATAATTACACACATTCATCAGTGATTAAGAGGCGGACCTATTCGTGTGTCCAAACGCCCTTGTGTAGGCTTACTTCATGATGATGCAACAAACGTAGAGTTGAACTTCAACGAAGACGCAGCGCTTCGGCAGATTGTCTCCCGACGGGATGGAGAGATCAACACTGCTCCTATTCTCTGCCTCTGAACAAGTGAACTGGGCGTGTAGTATCTCCCTGTACCCCTTCCGTGCGTCTCAGCGAGAGAAGCCGCTTCAGGAGCAGTCACAGAGGACTCGGAGGATATTAGAGAGCGCGAGAGTGAGCGGGGGAAACTCTTCACGCAGAAGCCGAGCGTCTCCGCTCCTCTGCGACCGCCGCGGAAAGCGAAGAAGTGGCCGACAGACCCACACTCTCGCAGCGGGTCCCCCAAGTGCCATCCATCATGCAAGGGCAGAGCGGTAGTTAGAGGCGGCTCCGGTGGCTGTCGGTACCCCGTCACATGATGCCGGAGAGATGACCCCATGGGGCCCATGCCCACTCCCCCGTGGACGCCGGCTCAGCCCGGCTGAGAAGGCGGCGGTTCTGACCGTCAGCCAGCGCTGTTCAGCCTCTCGGTGGTTCTGACCGGCCAAGCACCCACTAAAAGCACGGGACCACCACCACTCCTTCCTCCATTATTGCTGCTTCCATAATTCATGTCAAGGATTCCCTCCACCTCACAGAGTGCCAGTTGACCCGCAGGTACAATATGTGTTTGCGTAAAGGGGCCCTATTCTTACCAACAGGTGTGATGCCGATTTAGCCATTTCCAAATATTCAAATCCCTATAGCGTGATGCAGTATTAGCCGATTCAAAATATTCAAATCCCTATGGTGACAAGGGGGAGTGCCCACCCACACACAGATGTATGATGGGATGGATCAACCTACCTGCCTACCCAGTGGACTGTACCAACTAGTAGGCTGATCTATCCATCACACACCTGTGGCTGGACGCTCCACATTTGTGACATCATTCAAGGATAGTTGTGATGTCACTATGGGATACTTTTCAAAATTGTTTGTCATGGCTGATCAACATAGCACCCCGTGGTAAGAGAGGGGCTCCTTAGTCCCAATAACAACCACCATCTGCATTGAATGCACACGCTGTCGTCCACACAAGCTCCCCGTTTAGCATTTTGAAATAAACAACTAGCAACTTTAGCTCTTGCTCTTCCCCCAACCCCTACTTGGCCTATGACAGCCACCGGCGCTAACTCATCTCAATGTGCTCCACGTAGCGAGGAGGCTCTCCACTTGTATTAGATAAACGCATGTGTATAAAGCTCAGTGACACCGGCCCGGGAGGCTAAGCAATACTGACTCAGAGTGCCGGACGGACGCTAACGCCAAGCACTCCCAAAAAGAGCCTTTTATGGAGATCAGAATTTATGGAACGCTGGGCGCGTTACTTATGGATTTCCACTGAAATTGATAGGGTCTTGGGATGGATAGATAGATGGATAGAGAGATTTGTCATCCAAACATATCCATCTAACTTATCTAAAGACCAAATTAAGTAATGTCTATATTTGGTTTTTCACTCAAGATAAACACAAACAGAATGTGATGAAAGATCATACATTATTTATTCTAGCACCATGTCCTCCGATGCAGGGTGAAAAAAACAACAACAACAATGGCAAATGACATATTGCTGTCTAGTAGTTTTCTAAGCTTCTTACTCTCCAAACACACTGGCTTGATCCCTAAGACAGCAACACCGATCTCAATAACCAAATAATCAAAAGATCTTTGCGACAGCGCCTGATCTGAGCTACAGAGAAAGCCCAGCCAAAATAAATGTTCAATTCTTTCAACAAAATTAATAATTATCTGTGATTTTATCAAAGTCTTCCGGCAAGCCGGAACGACGTGGATGGATGATGAAACAAACAAGAAATCACTTTCATGTGCGAAAGAAAGGCAGACTTGGGGTGAAATTGGACACAATGCATAAACTATGGACGGTAGGATAATCAAATAAGAGGGCCGAGTCTGTATGCACCTTCATGACCAACTAGCATCACAGACAGTGGGTGGATTTCATAACATTTCTTTCTTGTTCATATATTTTCCTGGGATTGCTGTGCCTTTACGGGCAGGAGAGGGAAGACCAACAGGGAAGTGGGTCGAAGAGAGAGGGAACGACACGCACAGGAGCATGGGTCAGTAGCGACGGGTCGAGACCCTGTATATATTTTAATAAAATAACGTGAGCGGTCACACACAGGGTGTCCATATTGAAGGACCTGTGTCCGTAGGGGTACTTCAGAGAGGTCATCTCAGCACATCGTCTGGGATCTGGAGGCTCACGGCGTGTCCTGTTACATTGTTAGCGACCACAGACGCACAAAACGCTCCGTCGGTTTGACAAAGAAAAAAGGAAAACGGGGACCCAGGGGGAAATATGGACACATTCATGAACGTAATGTTCCTGACACATCATCGCTCTCGTCCGAGCGGTTCGACCGCAGCGTGGCGTGAAGCCGTCGTCGCGTTGAGAGCCCGGCTATTGTCCGGGGTGTCGCCGGCACAATCCAGGTTACAGAGTTCTGCTTCTGCTCCAGTTAGCTCTCTATCGCCGACCTACTTGCTCTCAAACGAATTCACCCCAAAAAAAGAATACAAAATATAAAATAAAGGTGGGGGGGGGATGGAGAGAAACATCAGCGCCTGATTCTGGGACAGAACGTAATTTAAACCTTTGCTAGGCTACAACGCACACTTTATTGCAAGCGAATGAACCGTGGCGCTACGCCCTGAGGGTAAAGGGGAGGGGGGGGGGTGGATTCTGTCTCCCCTGTCCCTGGCAATCAAGGCCTTCTCGGGGAAGGGGAGGGGGGGGGCAGCTAGGGAGTTCTTTGGGTGGGCGTTTGGCGCAGAAGAGCCACCGTACGGTTGAAGTGTGGCAAGGTCTGCTGAATTCAATCGCGCTAACAGGTGGGGAGCGAGACGAGGCACAGCGACATCTGTCTGAGAAGAACCCCCCCCCCCCCCCCCCCCCCCCCCGTGCACCTGTATCTCCTCCACACTTCACAGGGCACCCAAGGGGGCCAACAAGCTGCTGTTCCACCCTAAGATGAAGCTGAGCCGGGTGATGTCTCCCTTCCTTCCCCTGTCTCACCGGTAGGCTTGCTGGGGTAAGACTAGACTCCCCCCCCCCCCCCCCCCCCCACCTGCTCATTAATGACAGGTGTCTGAGAAAGAAAGGAAGTTCACTGTGAGTTGGTTGGAGAAACCGGCTCAATGACTCAATAGTACATGTTCCCCTGCTGCATTCTCTCTCTCTCTCTCTCTCTCTCTCTCTCTCTCTCTCTCTCTCTCTCTCTCTCTCTCTCTCTCTCTCGGAATGCTCATTAATACAGATACACCTCACTTCAATGCACAGAAAAATAAATTAACTTGTAAGAATGCGCAAAATGGTTTGTTATTTATCATTTTGCAATTAAACAGACTGCTTATGTGTGTTTTCAGTTCATGTTTATTAGGGAGCAGTTGGGGTTAAGGCCATTTTGCCCAAGGATGCCTGCAGGTTAGGCTGCGGACAATGGGGATCGAACCCAGAACCTTTGATACACACATATATAAATAAAACATTTGTATAGGCACTTGTGCCATCCCCTGCTTTACCACCACCACCACCAAACACATGATTCTTTATGTAACGGCAGAGTCAGAGTTTACAGAGACACACCGAGAAAACAAAGAAATGCATGGGTAACGAACTACACATACATCCATCCATAATTTAAACTAGTTTTCACATTGTAGCGCATTAGCTGGCTCCAACAGCCCGGAGTGGCGTGCCGTCTCTGTGATTAGCCTAGCATGCTAATAGCCTCAGGGTCCGCCATTGAAACCCAAACAAGAGGGTTTTTTTTTTTCTCCCTCAGAGTCTGCATGCTTATGCGGGCTGTCTCCCAACGCTAAAGACGTGCTAATTGGCATGCACACCGTGTTGCCGTGGAAAAGGACCGTCCGACGTTCGGAGGGTGTGTGTGTGTGTGTGTGTGTGTGTGTGTGTGTGTGTGTGTGTGTGTGTGTGTGTGCGTGGGGGCGTGCACTCGTGTGTGTGTGTGTCTGGGTTAAGGTTCGAATGAAAGAAAACAGTGAGGCGGAAAGTTGAAGCATTCTTGTATTCAGGCCAATTTACTTGAAACAGTCGACACACATCCGCGGTGGAGGGAGGGTCCTGCGTGTGGGAGTTTAATCAGGAGAGATGGCACCGGCTACACATGTGATTAGGATGAGCATGATGTGGTAAATCTCGCCTTGCATGTTAAATCCCAGCATGTTGCAATGTGCCCGCTGAATATATTAAGAGCTCACAGGTCTAAATGTTTTCCCACAGCGACGATCGGCAAACGCCAAAACATGTCCTCTGCCGAGGTTTCTGCTGTTGAATAGCCGCCACCAGATTAAGTATTTCCGAAACAGAAAGGGAAAGTGTGGGTTTAATCCACCAATAGGAGCTCAGTGGGAGGCTGTGTCCTCTTCACCCTGGAAGAGTTGACCCCCGGTTAAATTCCAGAGGGAGGCGGGAGAGAGATTTGCCAAATGACGCCCGCCAGAATCTCATCCTACAGACAGTTCTCCGTGCTGTAAAGTGTTCAGCAGGCTATAAATGTGTTGTATTTTGTAAGCTGGCTAGGAGGCGTTCAGCGCGTTTCTGTTGCTACCCAGCATTCCCCGGTGTTCCATGTTCGCTTGCTATGCTTAAACGTCGAACCGAGCTGACATGACCAGTTCAAAGATATCATTCTGGCGCTAGGTCGAACCCAACACAGGATGGTACAGGGTTTGAAACCCAATATCAAGTCTTACCTGCAGGCATCCTGCAGTCACTCCTACCGGATGACATCTAAAACAATTCAATGTAATTCACTTCGAATAAAAGTGTCTGCTAAGTCACTACATTATCAATGACAGTAAACAGTATGATAGGTCTTTATTTCCCTCTGTATGTGCGATGCATATTCAGTTCATAATGTTTCAATTGTGTTTTAAATATAGTTGTTTTATATTAAATAATCTCTCAAATAAATCCAGATGAATCCTATGAATATGAATCATGGCACGAAACATCAAAGGCCCTTAAGTTGAACAAATGTGTCCGGCATTCATCCATTTTATGGAACATTTTGCATTCCCTATATTCTCTCACGAGGACTGGGAGCCCGATACAGAGAAACAATGTCCCGGACCCCTAGCTGACAGGCAGCATGCAAAAACACTCTTTAGATGTATTCATGTGTGCCCCAACGTGCGCCAAAACACGTCTGGAAGGTCAAACTACCATCTGGCAGAGAGGCTACTGTAGTAGTATTTTAAATCTAAAACCCGAAGCGGAGCGCCAGCCCCGGACCGGAGAGAAAGATGAGAGCCTCGCTACGCTTCAGGAATTTCATCAGATACCAAACATACGAGTTAAGTGCGAGGATGTGTTGGGAGCCATTAACGCTTCACTTAAAGTATCATTGCCGAGGCTGATGTGGACGCGATCTGTCTAACTGGAAAGAAAAAAAAAAAAAAGAAGGGCTCCAAATTAAATTGGAAAAAGAAACATTGAAGATAGAGTCGAGCAAGGGAGAAAATAGTGATGGCCTCTCACACACTGTGGATGCCTTTGTACCGGATAATGATAGTGTGTCAAGACATCCGCAGAATAACGGCTAAGTAAAGAAATACGTTTCTCCCTCAAATGGGTCGTGGTTATTTCAATAAACAGGCAAACTTTAGCTCAGGTGGAATATCAATAGTTGTCCACTGAAATTATTTCTGGGCAGTGGGTGCCTAAAATACACAGACTCAAACACTTTGGCCAAAGTCCAAAGTCCCTATTTTCTGAGCTTTGAAACTGCATTAATCCAAATTCATATTTGATCTAACATTTCTTCCTCTTTGAGGATATGTCTTCTCTTGTGTCAGCGGGCGACATTTTGTCTATCTTGGCACTTTTCTTCCATTTCTTAATTTGGTCGAAACACACTTTCTTGTTGTTCTTTACATTTTGAAAATGTGCTGACTGTAAAGTGCAGGTGGACAAAGGTGTTCCGCCAGTGCTTTTAACATAAGGACAAGCGCTGTAGTGTCAGGATAATGGATGGGGCTGCAGCTGAAGCTAACAGTCCTCCTGTGAGCCTTCACACAGCCTTTGGACTTTGTGCACGCCGGCTGAGAAATGACCAATGCAGCGTTTAATGGTTTTCAAATTGTTACCTTTTAAGATAACACTTTTTGGTTTCGCTTCCCCCACTTTATGTGGAATGTCCATTGTTTAATCCTACCTTGTTCCTGTTGTGCTTTCCTTGTTAAGCACTCGGTATTCATGTTGTGCACGAAAAGTGCTCTATAAATAAAGTTGGATTTGATTTGATTTCGTATCAACCCTGGGAGGGAATTAATCAAATGTTCAGTAAAAACTCTTGGTAAAATCAAAAGAGGACTTTCAATGGTAATTTGAACTGCGCAGAAAACACCCTGTTTGAGCTAGTTCCCATCAACTGTTAAAATGCTGTTCAGGCTATCTCTCCTTGCCTCCATCAGAGTTTTAGGGGAATAGCCATAATGTTTGATTGATGTTACCTGATAACCCAAAACAGGTAGAAACAATTAACGCATGCAATAGCATACGTTTAACCTGTAGAACGCAATTTTAGTCATAATTTAAATCACATCCAATACCTTATGCATTTAATTCGAGATCTGGACCAGGATCAGTCCATTGCACTGCTATTATGCATCCCACTGCATAGCTTTTCATCTTAAATCCGTTCCTTTATGGTTTGGATTTCCTTTAATGTAAGAAAAAGAAAAAGAAATTGAAAGAGAAAATGAGGTCTTTGGCTCTAAGTGATACCCCGTCTCAGCACGGCGACACACGGTCATCACTGCTCAACACTGAGGTGGTCAATCTGAAGTGAGTCAGCTCGCGCGCTGTGATTACGATAAGAGTCTATTAAAGTAATATACTGCTGTAATCAAAGTGATTTACCGCCTCAGCCTGTGATTCCAACCCCCCCCCCCCCCCCCATCCTCCAACACAGCGCATACAAGCATCGATGCAGCCATTTGCACTTAGAGATACACACAACACCATAAACTACAGAGAGAGGGGGAGAGGGGAGAGATAGGGAGGGAGGGAAAGAGATGGAGAAGGAGAGGGACACAGATTGATAGATAGAGGGAGAAAGATAAAGAGTGACAGACGGACAGACAGACAGACAGACGGACAGACAGACGGACAGACAGACAGGGTTAAAGAGATAGACAAAAGATAATGGGAGTGATAGAGGGGGAATGAAAGAGATAGAGATACAGAAGGAGAGATTGGGATACTGAGAGAAAACAAGATAACAATATAGACAGAGAGAGAGAGAGACAGAGAGAGAGAGGGACAGAGTGAGAAAGGGAGAGGAAGTGTGTGAGAGAGAGGGGAAGAGATGTGAGGACAAACAAATAGAAATGGAAAGGGTAAATATTGTAAGTGAGATAAAAAAGCAACAGTTGAGCTCTGTGGGCTCTATGTAGCTGAAAACAACAGAGGAGGAATACACAGGGGAGCCTGTAATGTAGAGCACTCCAGCTCAGCCTGGGGAGAGATGGGGGAGGGAGGGAGGGAGGAGAGGGGAGAGGGAGGAGAGGGATGATAGGAGAGAAGAGGAGAGAGATGAGAAGAGAGGGAGGGAGGGAGGAGAGGGGAAAGGGAGGAGAGGAGAGGAGAGGGATGAGAAGAGAGAAGAGGAGAGGGATGAGCGGGGAGGAGAGGAGAGGAGAGGAGAGGAGAGGAGAGGAGAGGAGAGGAGAGGAGAGGAGAGGGAGGAGAGGAGAGGAGAGGAGAGGAGAGGAGAGGAGGAGAGAGGAGGGGAGGGGAGGGAGGGAGAGGAGCGGAGCGGAGCGGAGAGGAGAGGAGAGGAGAGGAGAGGAGAGGAGAGGAGAGGGATGAGAGGAGAGGAGAGGAGAGGAGAGGAGAGGAGAGGGATGAGAGGAGAGAAGAGGAAAGGGATGAGAGGACAGGAGAGCGGAGAGGAGCAGAGAAGAGCAGAGAGGAGAGGGAGGGAGGGAGGGAGGGAGGGAGGAGAGGAGAGGAGAGGAGAGGAGAGGAGAGGAGAGGAGAGGAGAGGAAAAGGATGAGAGGACAGGAGAGCGGAGAGGAGCAGAGAAGAGCGGAGAGGAGAGGGAGGGAGGGAGGGAGGGAGGGAGGGAGGGAGGGAGGGAGGGAGGAGAGGAGAGGAGAGGAGAGGAGAGGAGAGGAGAGGAGAGGAGAGGAGAGGGAGGAGTGAGAGGAGTGAGAGGAGTGAGAGGAGAGACAGAAGGAAGGAGAGAGAAGCGAGATAGGAGAGACAGAAAAAGGAGGAGAGAGGAGACCGAACAGAGAGGAGAGGAGAGAAGGGAGAGCGGAGAGACGGAAGGGGGAGGAGAGGAGGATGGGAGAAGTTCCTAAATAAATATTCAGCCGTAATATCATTCCAATACACACATGTTTATTGTAGAACAAATATGACAAGGATTGTTAAAAAAAAAAAAAAGACTTTGTAGACAGAAATTTATGTTTGGATATATTAGAGCGGCAATATGTGGAAAGGTTTTGTAGTAAGATATGATAAGATAAGATCATCTTTATTAGTCCCAGACGGGATATTTATTTGTCACAGCAGCAGGACAGGAAAATAATTAAAAACAGATAACACATTTAAATAAGACCACGATTATGCAAAATATATGCAATAATTTGTGCACTAAACCGGCTATACGCAGAAATATATGAAAAATGACCTAAAGCTATAATTTTGCTTTAATTCTAAGCTTATATTAGTAAAAATGTATCTGTGCTAGCTTCTGGTGTTATCAGCTTCTGGTCCTAAAGCCCTCCCTGGATAAGGGCTGGTTTCCATGGACACCGGCGGCGAAAAATCCAGAAAACCACACTTGGATTGTTTGTTGATTGGCTCAAACCAATTACCCTCTTGTAGGTCGCAATTAATGGGAATATCGGCCAGGCTTCATCTCATACCACGGTATGGGAGCAGTCTAGCCCCTGAAGGAAAGTGCACCAGCCTACTTTATTAAAGGTCAGAGTGCTCCTCAAAATTACCCACAATGCATTACGATCAAACAGCAGCTTAAAGGTGATGTTAGCACAGTGGGCACTAGCATAACCCTATGAACGGATGAATCCATTAAAGTGATACATCTCCATAAAAGAAGCGATGCTCCGGGCTGTCCAATCAAGTGCAAGGAAAGTTAGCCTAGTAATAACAGATAAGACACAGAAAAGGATTTGTTTAGTCCAGTGGTGCCGTGATGCGCGGAACCCCTCTCTACGGGGGCGGCCATCTTGGTTGTGGGCTCCAGGGATTGTTATTACACAGGAAGACTGAGAGTCTTGTCACAGCTTGCAACGCTAGGAAATTGGGAAGCTAAAAGGGTCACAATTTAGAGTTCCGTGAACGCGATCCATCATGCAGGCTCTCCCCAGACCAGCTGCATAGAAGTCTAACATGTAATTATGGTGTGTGTGGGTGTGTGCGTGTGTGTTGTTGTATAACTATAAACCCTCATTGGCTCATATGTATGTTGACATTTTATCTGTATACATTATTGAATTATTTTATCTTTATTTTATTCCTTTTACTGCGGTGTACTTTCTGCTTTCACACTAAAATACCACAACACACTGCTGGATTGGATAATTACATACAACACAACACTGGATTGAATAATTAACAAGTACTCAACAATTTGGGTGCTTCAACCGACGTTTTCAGAGAAAGAAAAACACAATCACGGGTCAAGAGCTTCATAATCTGTGAGCGTATCTGATTCCCATGTTGCTTTGCGTCCTGTCTCGGCTGAACTGTGGGTGGCATTAATGCTAGGGTGATGTGCTTTATATGAACACATTGGTATCAACGCTACAACACAATAACACCACCAAGACAATAGCTTACTCAAGCGGTCCTTGAGCCAGCACCATCAATAACACGAACCCTGGAGTAAATTACTGTGGCATGAAATGTAAAAAACTTTCCCTGTCAAACATTTTGTCTCCAGTAAATCATGTGGTCTTAGAGTGGTCATAAAATCACTGCCACTGCGTGCCATCAATACCAAGTAAGGCCTCTGAACAAAACTATGTAGTACCACTGAGTTTAAAAGTGTACGGAGGAATATATCCACATCCTACCCAGGATAGTGAAGAATAGTAGTGGTTAGGGAGTTCGACTCCCTGTCGAAAGGCACTGGTTATAACTAGCTACTGGGTATAACTAGCTACTGGGTATAACTAGTTACTGGGTATAACTAGCTACTGGGTATAACTAGCTACAACTAGCTACTGGGTATAACTAGTTACTGGGTATAACTAGCTACAACTAGCTACTGGGTATAACTAGCTACAACTAGCTACTGGGTACAACTAGTTACTGGGTATAACTAGCTACAACTAGCTACTGGGTATAACTAGTTACTGGGTATAACTAGCTACAACTAGGTACTGGGTATAACTAGCCACAACTATCTACTGGGTATAACTAGCTACTGGGTATAACTAGCTACAACTAGCTACTGGGTAGAACTAGCTACTGGGTATAACTAGCTACTGGGTATAACTAACAAGAACTCCTCTCCTCTCCGCTTTTGACGCAGAAATCTTTGGGTTTTTGTTTGATTTTGTTTGCGGTGACCGCCGGTCAGACGATTATTAAAAAATTGGCACACAGCCCTAGCAACCAATGCACTGCATATCTTTGAGAGAGAGAGTTAGAGGGAGTAGTTTCTAGTAGTAGCTCGGCCCTCTTTGGTCTTTCAGATGAGGAAAGACAATCCATATATCTTATACACACCAAGCTAACTTTATGTCAAGTCACCACACACCACACACACACACACACACACACACACACACACACACACACACACACACACACACACACACATATATATATATATATATTTATTACTGCTAAATAAATAAATTGTGTTCTAGCAACCGTCTTGACGTATCCAGAGTCCACAGAGATCAGTGAAGCCTCAGCTTCACACGTGAAACACAAAACCCAGCTCCCCTCATGTAGAAAGCTGGGCTACCTACACACACCTCCCCTCCCCTCACACACAAACACACAAGAAGGTTCAACGCCCTTCGTTTTGCCCGTCAGTCGTCTCAGATGTGCGACATAAAGCCATACCTGTCAGTGTGTCGCGTCTTTAGAACGCCAAAAATATATATAATGAAGACAACACCATGCACTATTCAGGGGGAGTTCACCAGGGAGACACTTCTGGTGTGTGTCTCTCTCCCCCCCTCTGATTCGTGGGCTTTCTAAGCCTCCACCGTTGTCTCTCCTCCCGACGAGGCATCACTTTTTAATTAGGTCTTCCTTCAGTCGGTGGTTTGGCGTGGGGGTCTCTGTGAATTCATCCTGTGGGCTCGGCGAAGCTTTCACTCCCCACTTCCTGTCACCTTCCAACACTTCCTTCTTTCTTCTCGCATCTTTTGATTCTTTAACTGTTCCTCCCCCCCTTTCTCCCTCCCTCTCTCTCTCCCCCCCCCACCACACCCTCCGCTCCAACCCACAGCGTTGGCGCCCTGTTTCCCCGCTACAAACAGCAGCCTGTCTGACGACAACCTATGAGAGAGAGAAGGAGACTGGGAGAAAGAGAAGGAGACTGGGAGAACGAGGGGACTGGGAGAAAGAGAAGGAGACTGGGAGAACGAGGGGACTGGGAGAAAGAGAAGGAGACTGGGAGAACGAGGGGACTGGGAGAAAGAGAAGGAGACTGGGAGAACGAGGGGACTGGGAGAAAGAGAAGGAGACTGGGAGAACGAGCGGACTGGGAGAAAGAGAAGGAGACTGGCAGAACGAGGGGACTGGGAGAAAGAGAAGGAGACTGGGAGAACGAGGGGACTGGGAGAAAGAGAAGGAGACTGGGAGAAAGAGAAGGAGACTGGGAGAACGAGGGGACTGGGAGAAAGAGAAGGAGACTGGGAGAAAGAGAAGGAGACTGGCAGAACGAGGGGACTGGGAGAACGAGCGGACTGGGAGAAAGAGAAGGAGACTGGGAGAAAGAGAAGGAGACTGGCAGAACGAGGGGACTGGGAGAAAGAGAAGGAGACTGGGAGAACGAGGGGACTCGCTGGCGGCAGCTCTCGTTAAAACCTGTAACCGGGTGCACCGGGAGTCACCGGGAGTCACCGGGAGT